>JAVGWX010000020.1:1248680-1674521 GCA_036924085.1 Ariolimax columbianus | reverse complement strand
GTTCCTTATGGGAGATATCTGGCTGGTTGGCTCTTTATGGGAGATATGTGGCTGGTTGGTTCCTTATGGGAGATATCTGGCTGGTTGGTTCCTTTTGGGAGATATCTGAAAGGTTTGTTCCTTATGGGAGATATCTGGCTGGTTGGTTCCTTATGGGAGATATCTGGCTGGTTGGTTCCTTATGTGAGATATCTGGCTGGTTGGTTCCGTATGTGAGGTATCTGGCTGGTTGGTTCCTTATGGGAGATATCTGGATGGTTGGTTCCTTATGGGAGATATCTGGCTGGTTGGTTCCTTATAGGAGATATCTGGCTGGTTGGTTCCTTATGGGAGATATCTGGCTGGTTGGTTCCTTATGGGAGATATCTGGCTGGTTGGTTCCTTATGGGAGATATCTGGCTGGTTGGTTCCTTATGGGAGATATCTGGCTGGTTGGTTCCTTATGGGAGATATCTGGCTGGTTGGTTCTTTATGGGAGATATGTGGCTGGTTGGTTCCTTATGGGAGATATCTGGCTGGTTGGTTCCTTTTGGGAGATATCTGACTGGTTTGTTCCTTATGGGATATATCTGGCTAGTTGGTTCCTTATGGGAGATATATTGCTGGTTGGTTCCTTATGGGAGATATCTCGCTGGTTGGTTCCTTATGGGAGATATCTTCCTGGTTGGTTCCTTATGGGAGATATCTGGCTGGTTGGTTCCTTATGGGAGATATCTGGCTGGTTGGTTCTTTATGGGAGATATCTGGCTGGTTGGTTCCTTATGGGAGATATCTGGCTGGTTGGTTCCTTATGGGAGATATCTGGCTGGCTGGTTCCTTATGGGAGATATCTGGCTGGTTGGTTCCTTATGGGAGATATCTGGCTGGTTTGTTCCTTAAGGGAGAACTCTGGCTGATTGGTTCCTTGTGAGAGATATCTGGCTGGTTGGTTCCTTATGGGAGATATCTGGCTGGTTGGTTCCTTATGGGAGATATCTGGCTGGGTGGTTCCTTATGGGAGATATCTGGCTGGTTGGTTCCTTATGGGAGATATCTGGCTGGTTGGTTCCTTATGGGAGATATCTGGCTGGTTGGTTCCTTACGTGAGATATCTGGCTGGTTGGTTCCTTATGTGAGATATCTGGCTGGTTGGTTCCTTACGTGAGATATCTGGCTGGTTGGTTCCTTATGTGAGATATCTTGCTGGTTGGTTCCTTATGGGAGATATCTGGCTGGTTGGTTCCTTATGTGAGATATCTGGCTGGCTGGTTCCTTATGGGAGATATCTGGCTGGTTGGTTCCTTATGGGAGATATCTGGCTGGTTTGTTCCTTAAGGGAGATATCTGGCTGGTTGGTTCCTTGTGAGAGATATCTGGCTGGTTGGTTCCTTATGGGAGATATCTGGCTGGTTGGTTCCTTATGGGAGATATCTGGCTGGTTGGTTCCTTATGGGAGATATCTGGCTGGTTGGTTCCTTATGGGAGATATCTGGCTGGTTGGTTCCTTACGGGAGATATCTGGCTGGTTGGTTCCTTATGGTAGATATCTAGCTGGTTGGTTCCTTATGGGAGATATCTGGCTGGTTGGTTCCTTATGGGAGATATCTGGCTGGTTGGTTCCTTATGGGAGATATCTGGCTGGTTGGTTCCTTATGGGAGATATCTGGCTGGTTGGTTCCTTATGGGAGATATCTGGCTGGTTGGTTCCTTATGGGAGATATCTGGCTGGTTGGTTCCTTACGGGAGATATCTGGCTGGTTGGTTCCTTATGGGAGATATCTGGCTGGTTGGTTCCTTGTGGGAGATATCTGGCTGGTTGGTTCCTTGTGGGAGATATCTGGCTGGTTGGTTCCTTATGGGAGATATCTGGCTGGTTGGTTCCTTATGGGAGATATCTGGCTGGTTGGTTCCTTATGGGAGATATCTGGCTGGTTGGTTCCTTATGGGAGATATCTGGCTGGTTGGTTCCTTATGGGAAATATCTGGCTGGTTGGTTCCTTATGGGAGATACCTGGCTGGTTGGTTCCTTATGTGAGATATCTGGCTGGTTGGTTCCTTATGTGAGATATCTGGCTGGTTGGTTCCTTATGGGAGATATCTGGCTGGTTTGTTCCTTATGGGAGATATCTGGCTGGTTGGTTCCTTATGGGAGATATCTGGCTGGTTGGTTCCTTATGGGAGATATCTGGTTGGTTGGTTCCTTATGGGAGATATCTGGCTGGTTGGTTCCTTACGTGAGATATCTGGCTGGTTGGTTCCTTATGTGAGATATCTGGCTGGTTGGTTCCTTATGTGAGATATCTGGCTGGTTGGTTCCGTATGTGAGGTATCTGGCTGGTTGGTTCCTTATGGGAGATATCTGGATGGTTGGTTCCTTATGGGAGATATCTGGCTGGTTGGTTCCTTATAGGAGATATCTGGCTGGTTGGTTCCTTATGGGAGATATCTGGCTGGTTGGTTCCTTATGGGAGATATCTGGCTGGTTGGTTCCTTATGGGAGATATCTGGCTGGTTGGTTCCTTATGGGAGATATCTGGCTGGTTGGTTCCTTATGGGAGATATCTGGCTGGTTGGTTCTTTATGGGAGATATGTGGCTGGTTGGTTCCTTATGGGAGATATCTGGCTGGTTGGTTCCTTTTGGGAGATATCTGACTGGTTTGTTCCTTATGGGATATATCTGGCTAGTTGGTTCCTTATGGGAGATATATTGCTGGTTGGTTCCTTGTGGGAGATATCTCGCTGGTTGGTTCCTTATGGGAGATATCTTCCTGGTTGGTTCCTTATGGGAGATATCTGGCTGGTTGGTTCCTTATGGGAGATATCTGGCTGGTTGGTTCCTTATGGGAGATATCTGGATGGTTGGTTCCTCATAGGAGATATCTGGCTGGTTGGTTCTTTATGGGAGATATCTGGCTGGTTGGTTCCTTATGGGAGATATCTGGCTGGTTGGTTCCTTATGGGAGATATCTGGCTGGCTGGTTCCTTATGGGAGATATCTGGCTGGTTGGTTCCTTATGGGAGATATCTGGCTGGTTGGTTCCTTATGGGAGATATCTGGCTGGTTGGTTCCTCATAGGAGATATCTGGCTGGTTGGTTCTTTATGGGAGATATCTGGCTGGTTGGTTCCTTATGGGAGATATCTGGCTGGTTGGTTCCTTATGGGAGATATCTGGCTGGCTGGTTCCTTATGGGAGATATCTGGCTGGTTGGTTCCTTATGGGAGATATCTGGCTGGTTGGTTCCTTATGGGAGATATCTGGCTGGTTGGTTCCTTATGGGAGATACCTGGCTGGTTGGTTCCTTATGTGAGATATCTGGCTGGTTGGTTCATTATGTGAGATATCTGAATGGTTGGTTCCTTATGGGAGATATCTGGCTGGTTTGTTCCTTATGGGAGATATCTGGCTGGTTGGTTCCTTATGGGAGATATCTGGCTGGTTGGTTCCTTATGGGAGATATCTGGCTGGTTGGTTCCTTATGGGAGATATCTGGCTGGTTGGTTCCTTACGTGAGATATCTGGCTGGTTGGTTCCTTATGTGAGATATCTGGCTGGTTGGTTCCTTATGTGAGATATCTGGCTGGTTGGTTCCGTATGTTAGGTATCTGGCTGGTTGGTTCCTTATGGGAGATATCTGGATGGTTGGTTCCTTATGGGAGATATCTGGCTAGTTGGTTCCTTATAGGAGATATCTGGCTGGTTGGTTCCTTATGGGAAATATCTGGCTGGTTGGTTCCTTATGGGAGATATCTGGCTGGTTGGTTCCTTATGGGAGATATCTGGCTGGTTGGTTCCTTATGGGAGATATCTGGCTGGTTGGTTCCTTATGGGAGATATCTGGCTGGTTGGCTCTTTATGGGAGATATGTGGCTGGTTGGTTCCTTATGGGAGATATCTGGCTGGTTGGTTCCTTTTGGGAGATATCTGAAAGGTTTGTTCCTTATGGGAGATATCTGGCTAGTTGGTTCCTTATGGGAGATATCTGGCTGGTTGGTTCCTTATGGGAGATATCTTCCTGGTTGGTTCCTTATGGGAGATATCTGGCTGGTTGGTTCCTTATGGGAGATATCTGGCTGGTTGGTTCCTTATGGGAGATATCTGAATGGTTGGTTCCTTATGGGAGATATCTGGCTGGTTGGTTCCTTATTGGAGATATCTGGCTGGTTGGTTCCTTATGGGAGATATCTGGCTGGTTGGTTCCTTATGGGAGATATCTGGCTGGCTGGTTCCTTATGGGAGATATCTGGCTGGTTGGTTCCTTATGGGAGATATCTGGCTGGTTGGTTCCTTATGGGAGATATCTGGCTGGTTGGTTCCTTGTAGGAGATATCTGGCTGGTTGGTTCCTTATGGGAGATATCTGGCTGGTTGGTTCCTTATGGGAGATATCTGGCTGGTTGGTTCCTTATGGGAGATATCTGGCTGGTTGGTTCCTTATGGGAGATATCTGGCTGGTTGGTTCCTTATGGGAGATATTTTGCTGGTTGGTTCCTTATGGGAGATATCTGGCTGGTTGGTTCCTTATGTGAGATATCTGGCTTGTTGGTTCCTTATGGGAGATATCTGGCTGGTTGGTTCCTTATGTGAGATATCTTGCTGGTTGGTTCCTTATGGGAGATATCTGGCTGGTTGGTTCCTTATGGGAGATATCTGGCTGGTTGGTTCCTTATGGGAGATATCTGGCTGGTTGGTTCCTTATGGGAGATACATCTGGCTGGTTGGTTCCTTACGTGAGATATCTGGCTGGTTGGTTCCTTATGTGAGATATCTGGCTGGTTGGTTCCTTATGTGAGATATCTTGCTGGTTGGTTCCTTATGGGAGATATCTGGCTGGTTTGTTCCTTATGGGAGATATCTGGCTGGTTGGTTCCTTATGGGAGATATCTGGCTGGTTGGTTCCTTATGGGATATATCTGGCTGGTTGGTTCCTTATGGGAGATATCTGGCTGGTTGGTTCCTTATGGGAGATATCTGGCTGGTTGGTTCCTTATGGGAGATATCTGGCTGGTTGGTTCCTTATGGGAGATATCTGGCTGGTTGGTTCCTTATGGGAGATATCTGGCTGGTTGGTTCCTTATGGGAGATATCTGGCTGGTTGGTTCCTTATGGGAGATATCTGGCTGGTTGCTTCCTTATGGGAGATATTTTGCTGGTTGGTTCCTTATGGGAGATATCTGGCTGGTTGGTTCCTTATGTGAGATATCTGGCTGGTTGGTTCCTTATGGGAGATATCTGGCTGGCTGGTTCCTTATGTGAGATATCTGGCTGGTTTGTTCCTTATGGGAGATATCTGGCTGGTTGGTTCCTTATGGGAGATATCTGGCTGGTTGGTTCCTTATGGGAGATATCTGGCTGGTTGGTTCCTTATGGGAGATATCTGGCTGGTTGGTTCCTTACGTGAGATATCTAGCTGGTTGGTTCCTTATGTGAGATATCTGGCTGGTTGGTTCCTTACGTGAGATATCTGGCTGGTTGGTTCCTTATGTGAGATATCTTGCTGGTTGGTTCCTTATGGGAGATATCTGGCTGGTTGGTTCCTTATGTGAGATATCTGGCTGGTTGGTTCCTTATGGGAGATATCTGGCTGGTTGGTTCCTAATGGGAGATATATGGCTGGTTGGTTCCTTATGGGAGATATCTGGCTGGTTGGTTCCTTATGGGAGATATATGGCTGGTTGGTTCCTTATGGGAGATATCTGGCTGGTTGGTTCCTTATGGGAGATATCTGGCTGGTTGGTTCCTTATGTGAGATATCTGGCTGGTAGGTTCCTTATGGGAGATATCTGGCTGGTTGGTTCCTTATGGGAGATATCTGGCTGGTTGGTTCCTTATGGGAGATATCTGGCTGGTTGGTTCCTTATGGGAGATATCTGGCTGGTTGGTTCCTTATGGAAGATATCTGGCTGGTTGGTTCCTTATGGGAGATATCTGGCTGGTTGGTTCCTTATGGGAGATATCTGGCTGGTTGGTTCCTTATGGGAGATATCTGGCTGGTTTGTTCCTTATGGGAGATATCTGGCTGGTTGGTTCCTTATGGGAGATATCTGGCTGGTTGGTTCCTTATGGGAGATATCTGGTTGGTTGGTTCCTTATGGGAGATATCTGGCTGGTTGGTTCCTTACGTGAGATATCTGGCTGGTTGGTTCCTTATGTGAGATATCTGGCTGGTTGGTTCCTTATGTGAGATATCTGGCTGGTTGGTTCCGTATGTGAGGTATCTGGCTGGTTGGTTCCTTATGGGAGATATCTGGATGGTTGGTTCCTTATGGGAGATATCTGGCTGGTTGGTTCCTTATAGGAGATATCTGGCTGGTTGGTTCCTTATGGGAGATATCTGGCTGGTTGGTTCCTTATGGGAGATATCTGGCTGGTTGGTTCCTTATGGGAGATATCTGGCTGGTTGGTTCCTTATGGGAGATATCTGGCTGGTTGGTTCCTTATGGGAGATATCTGGCTGGTTGGTTCTTTATGGGAGATATGTGGCTGGTTGGTTCCTTATGGGAGATATCTGGCTGGTTGGTTCCTTTTGGGAGATATCTGACTGGTTTGTTCCTTATGGGATATATCTGGCTAGTTGGTTCCTTATGGGAGATATATTGCTGGTTGGTTCCTTGTGGGAGATATCTCGCTGGTTGGTTCCTTATGGGAGATATCTTCCTGGTTGGTTCCTTATGGGAGATATCTGGCTGGTTGGTTCCTTATGGGAGATATCTGGCTGGTTGGTTCCTTATGGGAGATATCTGGATGGTTGGTTCCTTATGGGAGATATCTGGCTGGTTGGTTCCTCATAGGAGATATCTGGCTGGTCGGTTCTTTATGGGAGATATCTGGCTGGTTGGTTCCTTATGGGAGATATCTGGCTGGTTGGTTCCTTATGGGAGATATCTGGCTGGCTGGTTCCTTATGGGAGATATCTGGCTGGTTGGTTCCTTATGGGAGATATCTGGCTGGTTGGTTCCTTATGGGAGATATCTGGCTGGTTGGTTCCTTATGGGAGATACCTGGCTGGTTGGTTCCTTATGTGAGATATCTGGCTGGTTGGTTCATTATGTGAGATATCTGAATGGTTGGTTCCTTATGGGAGATATCTGGCTGGTTTGTTCCTTATGGGAGATATCTGGCTGGTTGGTTCCTTATGGGAGATATCTGGCTGGTTGGTTCCTTATGGGAGATATCTGGCTGGTTGGTTCCTTATGGGAGATATCTGGCTGGTTGGTTCCTTACGTGAGATATCTGGCTGGTTGGTTCCTTATGTGAGATATCTGGCTGGTTGGTTCCTTATGTGAGATATCTGGCTGGTTGGTTCCGTATGTTAGGTATCTGGCTGGTTGGTTCCTTATGGGAGATATCTGGATGGTTGGTTCCTTATGGGAGATATCTGGCTAGTTGGTTCCTTATAGGAGATATCTGGCTGGTTGGTTCCTTATGGGAAATATCTGGCTGGTTGGTTCCTTATGGGAGATATCTGGCTGGTTGGTTCCTTATGGGAGATATCTGGCTGGTTGGTTCCTTATGGGAGATATCTGGCTGGTTGGTTCCTTATGGGAGATATCTGGCTGGTTGGCTCTTTATGGGAGATATGTGGCTGGTTGGTTCCTTATGGGAGATATCTGGCTGGTTGGTTCCTTTTGGGAGATATCTGAAAGGTTTGTTCCTTATGGGAGATATCTGGCTAGTTGGTTCCTTATGGGAGATATCTGGCTGGTTGGTTCCTTATGGGAGATATCTTCCTGGTTGGTTCCTTATGGGAGATATCTGGCTGGTTGGTTCCTTATGGGAGATATCTGGCTGGTTGGTTCCTTATGGGAGATATCTGAATGGTTGGTTCCTTATGGGAGATATCTGGCTGGTTGGTTCCTTATTGGAGATATCTGGCTGGTTGGTTCCTTATGGGAGATATCTGGCTGGTTGGTTCCTTATGGGAGATATCTGGCTGGCTGGTTCCTTATGGGAGATATCTGGCTGGTTGGTTCCTTATGGGAGATATCTGGCTGGTTGGTTCCTTATGGGAGATATCTGGCTGGTTGGTTCCTTGTAGGAGATATCTGGCTGGTTGGTTCCTTATGGGAGATATCTGGCTGGTTGGTTCCTTATGGGAGATATCTGGCTGGTTGGTTCCTTATGGGAGATATCTGGCTGGTTGGTTCCTTATGGGAGATATCTGGCTGGTTGGTTCCTTATGGGAGATATTTTGCTGGTTGGTTCCTTATGGGAGATATCTGGCTGGTTGGTTCCTTATGTGAGATATCTGGCTTGTTGGTTCCTTATGGGAGATATCTGGCTGGTTGGTTCCTTATGTGAGATATCTTGCTGGTTGGTTCCTTATGGGAGATATCTGGCTGGTTGGTTCCTTATGGGAGATATCTGGCTGGTTGGTTCCTTATGGGAGATATCTGGCTGGTTGGTTCCTTATGGGAGATACATCTGGCTGGTTGGTTCCTTACGTGAGATATCTGGCTGGTTGGTTCCTTATGTGAGATATCTGGCTGGTTGGTTCCTTATGTGAGATATCTTGCTGGTTGGTTCCTTATGGGAGATATCTGGCTGGTTTGTTCCTTATGGGAGATATCTGGCTGGTTGGTTCCTTATGGGAGATATCTGGCTGGTTGGTTCCTTATGGGATATATCTGGCTGGTTGGTTCCTTATGGGAGATATCTGGCTGGTTGGTTCCTTATGGGAGATATCTGGCTGGTTGGTTCCTTATGGGAGATATCTGGCTGGTTGGTTCCTTATGGGAGATATCTGGCTGGTTGGTTCCTTATGGGAGATATCTGGCTGGTTGGTTCCTTATGGAAGATATCTGGCTGGTTGGTTCCTTATGGGAGATATCTGGCTGGTTGCTTCCTTATGGGAGATATTTTGCTGGTTGGTTCCTTATGGGAGATATCTGGCTGGTTGGTTCCTTATGTGAGATATCTGGCTGGTTGGTTCCTTATGGGAGATATCTGGCTGGCTGGTTCCTTATGTGAGATATCTGGCTGGTTTGTTCCTTATGGGAGATATCTGGCTGGTTGGTTCCTTATGGGAGATATCTGGCTGGTTGGTTCCTTATGGGAGATATCTGGCTGGTTGGTTCCTTATGGGAGATATCTGGCTGGTTGGTTCCTTACGTGAGATATCTAGCTGGTTGGTTCCTTATGTGAGATATCTGGCTGGTTGGTTCCTTACGTGAGATATCTGGCTGGTTGGTTCCTTATGTGAGATATCTTGCTGGTTGGTTCCTTATGGGAGATATCTGGCTGGTTGGTTCCTTATGTGAGATATCTGGCTGGTTGGTTCCTTATGGGAGATATCTGGCTGGTTGGTTCCTAATGGGAGATATATGGCTGGTTGGTTCCTTATGGGAGATATCTGGCTGGTTGGTTCCTTATGGGAGATATATGGCTGGTTGGTTCCTTATGGGAGATATCTGGCTGGTTGGTTCCTTATGGGAGATATCTGGCTGGTTGGTTCCTTATGTGAGATATCTGGCTGGTAGGTTCCTTATGGGAGATATCTGGCTGGTTGGTTCCTTATGGGAGATATCTGGCTGGTTGGTTCCTTATGGGAGATATCTGGCTGGTTGGTTCCTTATGGGAGATATCTGGCTGGTTGGTTCCTTATGGAAGATATCTGGCTGGTTGGTTCCTTATGGGAGATATCTGGCTGGTTGGTTCCTTATGGGAGATATCTGGCTGGTTGGTTCCTTATGTGAGATATCTGGCTGGTTGGTTCCTTATGTGAGATATCTGGCTGGTTGTTCGTTATGGGAGATATCTGGCTGGTTTGTTCCTTATGGGAGAAATCTGGCTGGTTGGTTCCTTATGGTAGATATCCGGCTGGTTGGTTCCTTATGGGAGATATCTGGCTGGTTGGTTCCTTATGGGAGATATCTGGCTGGTTGGTTCCTTATGGGAGATATCTGGCTGGTTGGTTCCTTATGGGAGATATCTGGCTGGTTGGTTTCTTATGGGAGATATCTGGCTGGTTGGTTCCTTATGGGAGATATCTGGCTGGTTGGTTCCTTATGGGAGATATCTGGCTGGTTTGTTCCTTATGGGAGATAACTGGCTGGTTGGTTCCTTATGGGAGATATCTGGCTGGTTGGTTCCTTATGGGAGATATCTGACTGGTTGGTTCCTTATGGGATATATCTGGCTGGTTGGTTCCTTATGTGAAATATCTGGCTGGTTGTTTCCTTATGTGAGATATCTGGCTGGTTGGTTCCTTATGGGAGATATCTGGCTGGTTGGTTCCTTATGTGAGATATCTGGCTGGTTGGTTCCTTATGGGAGATATCTGGCTGGTTGGTTCCTTATGGGATATATCTGGCTGGTTGGTTCCTTATGGGAGATATCTGGCTGGTTGGTTCCTTATGGGAGATATCTGGCTGGTTGGTTCCTTATGGGACATATCTGGCTGGTTTGTTCCTTATGGGAGATATCTGGCTGGTTGGTTCCTTATGGGAGATATCTGGCTGGTTGGTTCCTTATGGGAGATATCTGGCTGGTTGGTTCCTTATGGGAGATATCTGGCTGGTTGGTTCCTTATGGGAGATATCTGGCTGGTTGGCTCCTTATGAGAGATATCTGGCTGGTTGGTTCCTTATGGGAGATATCTGGTTGGTAGGTTCCTTATGAGAGATATCTGGCTGGTTGGTTCCTTATGGGAGATATCTGGTTGGTAGGTTCCTTATTTGAGATATTTGGCTGGTTGGTTCTTTATGGGAGATATCTGACTGGTTGGTTCCTTATGGGAGATATCTGGCTGGTTGGTTCCTTATGTGAGATATCTGGCTGGTTGGTTCCTTATGGGAGATATCTGGCTGGTTGGTTCCTTATGGGAGATATCTGGCTGGTTGGTTCCTTATGGGAGATATCTGGCTGGTTGGTTCCTTATGGGAGATATCTGGCTTGTTGGTTCCTTATGGGAAATATCTGGCTGGTTGGTTCCTTATGTGAGATATCTGGCTGGTTGGTTCCTTATGGGAGATATCTGGCTGGTTGGTTCCTTATGTGAGATATCTGGCTGGTTGGTTCCTTATTTGAGATATCTGGCTTGTTGCTTCCTTATGGGAGATTTCTTGCTGGTTGGTTCCTTTTGGGAGATATCTGGCTGGTTTGTTTCTTATGGGAGATATCTGACTGGTTGGTTCCTTATGGGAGATATCTGGCTGGTTGGTTCCTTATGTGAGATATATGGCTGGTTGATACCTTATGTGAGATATCTGGCTGGCTGGTTCCTTATGGGAGATATCTGGCTGGCTGGTTCCTTATGTGAGATATCTGGCTGGTTGGTTCCTTATGTGAGATATCTGGCTGGTTGGTTCCTTATGGGAGATATCTGGCTGGTTGGTTCCTTATGGGAGATACCTGGCTGGTTAGTTCCTTATGGGGAATACCATGCTGGTAAAGGTTTACAAGCTAGCATTTTGATAGAACAATAATTACTAGGAGTAAATCAGGGGGTGAACATTTGGTGTAACTGTTCCTTGTGGATCATATGCGTATAGAGCAGAAGAAATTGAGGCTGGCGACTGTTTTATCTGAGTCTTATTCTGCGTTTGCTTTCAACCTCCTGCTACCAAGCCCTGAACAGGGCTTTGCAAAAAAGCAGGATGTTTTCCGGAGAACAGAATGGGTTGTGTCGCTAGGTTACAGCTTGACTGCGATATTTGCACTTTTCAGTCAGACACATCCGTCTTCGGCATGATTTTTGAGAGTAAAAAATGGCGTGAATATTAGTTATCGAACCCAGGTAAATCCAGGGCCAGCACAGCACTTTCGCGCAGACCGAAGCGAGGGGTTGGTTATTCACTGTTAGTGGAAAGATTAAGGGAGTGGAGGGGAAAGGGTTTAGGTGGTAGATTGGAAGTTTTTAGTATCGGACTGCTAGCAGACGTTAGTGGTGGGGTAGACTGACGACAAGCCCTCGCACGTCACTCTGTAACATTTGGGGTGGCTGGTCAATAAAATGTTAGATGGATGGGACCAAATGAGATTGATAGCTAACCAGCCAATTGGGGAGGACCACTAAACAGCCCATTTGTTATTACATGGCTGAAGATATTATCAGTCGCGCAAGCCGTACTTCAGAAGGTACAGAAGGGATGGCTTAGGTACGAGTGGATAGCTGCTGTTGAGGCCTCAAACCTCCAGGGGTTGACATGGATCTACTGTCCTGCTCATGCCGGGGTTCAGGGCAATGAAAGATTTGACATCATGGCATCACAAGCTCCCATCATGGACACATTAGTGATGGATAGAAGTTTCATTTTGAAATCATTCAATGACCGCCTGCTGGATGAGGACACCGCAATAGATGAAGCAGCAATCCACAGACGGGTTACGGGATGAACTGAACTGAAACTGAACTCTTTCGAGGCCCCGTAATTGGAATGAGTACAATTAAAACCCTTTAACGAGGATCTATTGGATGGCAAGTCTGGTGCCAGTACCCGCGGTAATTCCAGCTCCAATAGCGTATTTTAAAGTTGTTGCAGTTAAAAAGTTGGTAGTTGGATCTCAGGCGCAGGCGGGCGGTCCGGCTCGCGCCGGTTCACTGCCCGTTGTCTCCTGCCCTACCGTCAGCCGGCTCTCTTCCTCGGGTGCTCTTCGCTGAGCGTCCCGGGTGGCCGGCTCGTTACTTTGAAAAATTAGAGTTGTTAAAGCAGGCCTCGGCTGCCTGAATAATGGTGCATGCAATAATGGAATAGGACCTCGATTCTATTTTGTTGGTTTTCGGAACTGGAGGTAATGATTAACAGGGACAAACGGGGGCATTCGTATTGCGGCGTTAGAGGTGGAATTCTTGGATCGCCGCAAGACGAGCTACTGCGAAAGCATTTGTCAAGAATGTTTTCATTAATCAAGAACGAAAGTCAGAGGCGCGAAGACGATCAGATACCCTCGTAGTTCTGACCATAAACGATGCTGACTAGGGATCCGCAGGAGTTGCTTCGATGACTCTGCGGGCAGCTTCCGGGAAACCAAAGTGTTTGAGTTCCGGGGGAAGTATGGTTGCAAAGCTGAAACTTAAAGGAATTGACGGAAGGGCACCACCAGGAGTGGAGCCTGCGGCTTAATTTGACTCAACACGGCCAACACTGAAATGATAGAAGACTTAGTTCTCGGTCGGGGGGTCGAAAGCAGTAGAGCAGCCACCTCACTGCGAACTGTTGAGACGCAACCCTTGATCATGAGATATGTCCGCACACCAGGCAAACAACATCTCCGTGTCTTGACAAGGCTTGTCCCCTGGTCAATCTCTATCTTATCAATAGGCCGGAGAACAGCCCTAGCTTCTTTTCTAAAACATGGCATACCACCTCTACTCCAGACTTGGCCTTTTCCACGGTGGACATTCACTACAAAATAGACCGCCAGGTGCTAAACCAATTGGCACGTAGCGACCACAGGCCTATTATGCTAGAAGTTGATATGGAAGTAGGCCCACAGGAAACAAAACCGCTCCCACGTTGGAATTACAAACGAGCCGACTGGGACAGATTTGCAAGCCTGACAGATGGGCTGTGTGAAACCATCAACACACGGAACAACAAAATGAAGCCCATGGTGGAAAGCCTGAGCAAAGCAATAATGCAAGCTGCCACTGAAACCATCCCAAGAGGTGCAAGGAAAAACTACAAGCCTTACTGGAATGATGAATTGCAGAAAGCGGAAGACGAAGTCTCAAATGCTAGGAACATGGCAGAGAGAGAATAATCTATTGAGGCAAATATCGCCCTCAAAGCCACCTCGGCGAAATACAAATAACAAGAGAAAGCTGGAAAAACAAAACAGAAAGCCTCAATTTAGATAAAGATGGGAACAAACTATGGACGTTAGTCAGAGTCATGAATGACGAAACTCCATCAAACAAACAAATTACCATCAAGCAGGGCAAAAACAGGCTCACTGGAAAAAAAGCAGCAAACGCCTTTGTTGAACATTATGCTAGAACAAACTATATCGATGTCCCTGCAGATAGGCGTACAGACATAAATTAAGAGCAAAATGGGCACGACAACATCAATATGGCACCAGAAGAGCACATGACGGCAAAACTAACATTGAACGAAATGGAAGAGGCCAAGAGAACTAAAGAAAAGGAAATCACCAGGAAGAGATGGGGTAACAAACGAAATGCTGATGGGATGGGCCAAACAGCAAAGAGGAAGTTACTATCAGTCCTAAACCAAAGCTGGAAAAGGGGTATAGTACCTCAAGCATGGAAAGATGCAATACTTGTACCAGTACCAAAGAAAGGAAAAGACAAAACAGATCCAAATGGATACAGGCCTATCAGTCTACTGAGCTGTGTAGGAAAACTGATGGAACGTATGATAAACACAAGACTGATGTGCCATCTGGAAGAAAAACACATACTAATTCCACAGCAAGCAGGCTTTAGACAGCACAGATCCACTGAGGATCAGATCACCCTCATAGCCCAGGAAATAGAGGATGCCTACCAGGAGCAAAAACACACAGTAGCGGTTAGGGTGGACCTAGAGAAGGCATTTGACAAGGTCTGGAAAGAGGGACTTAAAGTCAAGCTACGAAGAAGTGAAGTATGTGGGAAAATGTACAAATGGATCAGTCACTACCTCAAAAACAGAACAGCCAGAATTCAAGTACAAGGACAGATGAGCAAAAAGGTGATATTTGAGCAGGGAGTACCCCAAAGGGGAGTACTGTCACCCACACTCTTCCTGGTGTATATAAATAACATAACAGAGAATATACCAAGAAGAGTCCACAGCTCAATATTTGCAGACGATCTGACTATGTGGACCTGTGAAAAGAATCTCACCATAGCAAGTAATCGGATGCAGCAGGCCCTAACATCGCTGGAAGAGTGGGCGAACTCATGGATGGTCAAAATAAATGAGGAAAAAAACAACATGTACGATATTCTTGCTTTCAAATAAACCACAGACCACCAAAATAAGTCTTAACGGCAAATATCTGCGGCCGAACGACAACCCAAACTACCTTGGAGTCACATTTTATTGGCGCATGACATGGAAAAGTCAGATCGAGAGAAACCGAATGAGAGCCAGAGAGAGAATGGCAATCATGAGGAAACTTGCTGGCACAAGTTGGGGAGCAGACGAAAGTATACTAAAGAAACTGTACACTGGAAGAGTGAGACCAGTTCTCGAGTATGGCATTGCGGCATGGACAACAGCAGCAAAGGCGAACTTCGATAAAATTAGCAAACTTCAAAACCAAGCCATGATAGTTATAACAGGAGGCATGAAGTCAACGCCAATTGTAGAACTTGAAAAGATTACAAAACTGCAATCGATGACCGACAGAAGAGACTGCAGAGCCCGGCAGCAAGAAACTCAGAAGACTGACTGACCATCCAATGCATCAGAGACTAAACAATTTTGGAAATGGGAAACTAAAGCGGAGAAACTTTGCAGAAATAGCCAAAGCAAAGATGAACGAAGACCCTATGAACGCACTAACAACACCAAAGCCCATCACTACTGTACGAAAACCTACCTGGAGGCAGGATATATTTCCAGAGGTGGTAGAAAATATACCAGGTATTGGAAACAAAAACAGCCAGACTGAAAAAGAAAGAAGAGATACAACCCTGAGGTACATAACGAAAAACTACCCAAGCATGGACTGGACCCATGCATACACCGACGGTTCTGTAACAAACACAACACAGAACGGAGGGGCAGGGTCATTCCTGAGCCTACCAAATGGCAGGAAAATAACACTGTCAGTGGCAACTGGAAAATACACAAGCAATTTCAGAACGGAGGCAGAGGCACTGAGGGCGGCAGTGGAAGAAATGGTGACAGGTAAAAGAAATGAAAGCCATATAGTCCTGTTTACAGATGCCCTGGCCCTAGTCACAGTACTAAAAAGCCAGAAAAATACTGAACTTAATGATTTAAGAGCAGTACTCTGTCAACTATGCCAGCAGTCCGCACCAAAAAGAGTAGTGGCACAGTGGGTTCCATCCCACTGCAACATCCAAGGCAACGAGGAGGCAGACAGACTGGCAAAAGAAGGGGCAAGACTACCACAACCAGATACTAGTGTGACATACGAAGAGTCAAAACGGCTTATTAGAGCTAGATACATGACCAAATAGATATATAGATAGATAGATATTCAGATATATATATAGATAGATAGATAGATAGATAGATAGATAGATAGATAGATAGATAGATAGATAGATAGATAGATAGATAGATAGATAGATAGATAGATTGTTAGAAATATAGACAGACAGATAGACAGACAGACAGATAGGTAGATAGATAGATAGATAGATAGATAGATAGATAGACAGACAGACAGATAGATAGATAGATAGATAGATAGATAGATAGATAGATAGATAGATAGATAGATAGATAGATAGATAGATAGATAGATAGATAGATAGATAGATAGATAGAAATATAGACAGACAGATAGACAGACAGACAGATAGATAGATAGATAGATAGATAGATAGATAGATAGATAGATAGATAGATAGATAGATAGATAGATAGATAGATAGATCGATAGATAGATAGATAGATAGATAGATAGATAGATAGATAGATAGATAGATAGATAGATAGATAGATAGATAGATAGATAGAACACACGTAACATATAACAGAGCAGAATCAATTACAGATCGATATCACTGATGTAAAGTTTATTGATCTGGTTGACAAGATAATCTCCCCACATCTAAATGACCAGTTTCATATTCAATCCATCAGACAGAGAATCTTCATTGCTCTGTCATATCTTTATTTTCGCCCGTCAACATATCAAAAGCAACCTTCCCGACCTTTGTTAAGATTTCCAAAAAATTCGATCTGGCCCCGAGGCTCTGATCGTCAGATCCACTCTCGCCCGTCGGTGCCTGAAAGAAAGGATTAGTGACAGTTTGAATGACATTACTTCACAGCTGTGATACTTAGTAATGTGATGTCATAATGATAGGGCCGCAACAGAAACTCTACGCCAACTATTGTTTTGGGCCGTCTTCTAGAACTCAAACTAAGAAACTATATTTGTCCTGGCCTTCCGTCTTTCTTGACCAGCTGAATAAGTTTGTAATGTTCTCAACTAATCTGCGGGGTGTCTCAGTAACAGTGGTAGAGGGCTGTCCTCACATCCAACTCCAAATGTAGACCAAGACAGACATGCTAGACATGATCTCCCGGCAGGTAAGTCTAAAGATTCAGACGGAATCTCCCAGGCCCTTTCAGTTGACATTTGGGTTCTTTTACTATGGCATTCCAGCGACACTGCCAGGCTCTTTCAGTTGAACGCTCAGCAAAAGTGCGGGCTGTCAGACATGCTGGCTCTAGATATGACTTCATTTGTTGAGATATGGTCCTGCTGTACGTGTCTTGGACATGTCTTGTAGGAGGGATTCAACCCCCTGGAGCCTCCAGCGTATCCAGTCCAGCTCTCGCACTCGTAGAGCAGAGCAGGGTGGTGAGGGAGGGTGGTGAGGGGAGGGTGGTGAGGGTAGAGTGGTGAGTGGAGAGTGGTGAGGGGAGGGTGGTGAGGGTAGAGTGGTGAGTGGAGAGTGGAGAGTGGTGAGGGGAGGATTGTAAGGGGAGGGTGGTGAGAGGAGGGTGGTGAGAGGAGAGTGGTGAGAGGAGAGTGGTGAGGGGAGGGTGGTGAAGGGAGGGTGGTGAGATGAGGGTGGTGAGAGGAGGGTGGTGAGAGGAGAGTGGTGAGGGGAGAGTGGTGAGGGGAAAGTGGTGAGGGGAGAGTGGTGAGGGGAAAGTGGTGAGGGGAGGGTGGTGAGGGAAGAGTGGTGAGGGGAGGGTTGTAAGGGGAGGGTGGTGAGGGTAGAGTGGTGAGTGGAGAGTGGTGAGGGGAGGGTGGTGAGGGTAGAGTGGTGAGTGGAGAGTGGAGAGTGGTGAGGGGAGGATTGTAAGGGGAGGGTGGTGAGAGGAGGGTGGTGAGAGGAGAGTGGTGAGAGGAGAGTGGTGAGGGGAGGGTGATGAAGGAAGGGTGGTGAGATGAGGGTGGTGAGAGGAGGGTGGTGAGAGGAGAGTGGTGAGGGGAGAGTGGTGAGGGGAAAGTGGTGAGGGGAGAGTGGTGAGGGGAAAGTGGTGAGGGGAGGGTGGTGAGGGCAGGGTGGTGAGGGGAGAGTGGTGAGGGGAGAGTGGTGAGGACATGGTGGTGAGGGGAGGGTGGTGTGGGGAGGGTGGTGAGGGTAGAGTGGTGAGTGGAGAGTGGTGAGGGGAGAGTGGTGAGGGGAGGGTTGTAAGGGGAGGGTGGTGAGGGTAGAGTGGTGAGTGGAGAGTGGTGAGGGGAGGGTGGTGAGGGTAGAGTGGTGAGTGGAGAGTGGTGAGGGTAGAGTGGTGAGTGGAGAGTGGTGAGGGGAGGGTGGTGAGGGTAGAGTGGTGAGTGGAGAGTGGTGAGGGGAGGGTGGTGAGGGTAGAGTGGTGAGTGGAGAGTGGTGAGGGAAGAGTGGTGAGGGTAGAGTGGTGAGTGGAGAGTGGTGAGGGGAGAGTGGTGAGGGGAGGGTTGTAAGGGGAGGGTGGTGAGGGTAGAGTGGTGAGTGGAGAGGGGTGAGGGGAGGGTGGTGAGGGTAGAGTGGTGAGTGGAGAGTGGAGAGTGGTGAGGGGAGGATTGTAAGGGGAGGGTGGTGAGAGGAGGGTGGTGAGAGGAGAGTGGTGAGAGGAGAGTGGTGAGGGGAGGGTGGTGAAAGGAGGGTGGTGAGATGAGGGTGGTGAGAGGAGGGTGGTGAGAGGAGAGTGGTGAGGGGAGAGTGGTGAGGGGAAAGTGGTGAGGGGAGAGTGGTGAGGGGAAAGTTGTGAGGACAGGGTGGTGAGGGAAGAGTGGTGAGGGGAGAGTATTGAGGGGAGGGTGGTGAAAGGAGGGTGCTGAGGGGAGAGTGGTGAGGGGAGGGTGGTGAGGGCAGGGTGGTGAGGGGAGAGTGGTGAGGGGAGAGTGTTGAGGACAGGGTGGTGAGGGGAGGGTGGTGTGGGGAGGGTGGTGTGGGGAGGGTGGTGAAGGGAGGGTGGTGTGGGGAGGGTGGTGAGGGAATTGTGGTGAGAGTAGAGTGGTGAAGAGAAGGTAGTGAGGTAAGAGTCGTGTGGGGAGAGTGGTGAGGGGAGGGTGGTGAGAGGAGAGTGCTGGCATGGTAGACCTTCAGGCCAATCGTTATTCAGTACTTATAAAGTGAGTTGAAATACTTATTGTGAAGTGAGTTGAAATACTAATTGTAAAGTGAGTTGAAATACTTATTGTGAAGTGAGTTGAAATACTTATTGTAAAGTGAGTTGAAATACTTATTGTGAAGTGAGTTGAAATACTTATTGTAAAGTGAGTTGAAATACTTATTGTGAAGTGAGTTGAAATACTTATTGTAAAGTGAATTGAAATACTTATTGTGAAGTGAGTTGAAATACTTATTGTGAAGTGAGTTGAAATACTTATTGTAAAGTGAGTTGAAATACTTATTGTGAAGTGAGTTGAAATACTTATTGTGAAGTGAGTTGAAATACTTATTGTGAAGTGAGTTGAAATACTTATTGTAAAGTGAGTTAAAATACTTATTGTGAAGTAAGTTGAAATACTTATGGTAAAGTGAGTTGAAATACTTATTGTGAAGTGAGTTGAAATACGTATTGTGAAGTGAGTTGAAATACTTATTGTGAAGTGAGTTGAAATACTTATTGTAAAGTGAGTTGAAATACTTATTGTGAAGTGAGTTGAAATACTTATTGTAAAGTGAGTTCAAATACTTATTGTAAAGTGAGTTGAAATACTTATTGTGAAGTGAGTTGAAATACTTATTGTGAAGTGAGTTGAAATACTTATTGTAAAGGGAGTTGAAATACTTATTGTGAAGTGAGTTGAAATACTTATTGTAAAGTGAGTTGAAATACTTATTGTAAAGTGAGTTGAAATACTTATTGTAAAGTGAGTTGAAATACTTATTGTAAAGTGAGTTGAAATACTTATTGTGAAGTGAGTTGAAATACTTATTGTGAAGTAAGTTGAAATACTTATTGTGAAGTGAGTTGAAATACTTATTGTAAAGTGAGTTGAAATACTTATTGTGAAGTAAGTTGAAATACTTATGGTAAACTGAGTTGAAATACTTATTGTAAAGTGAGTTGAAATACTTATTGTGAAGTGAGTTGAAATACTTATTGTAAAGTGAGTTGAAATACTTATTGTGAAGTGAGTTGAAATACTTATTGTGAAGTAAGTTGAAATACTTATTGTGAAGTGAGTTGAAATACTTATTGTAAAGTGAGTTGAAATATTTATTGTGAAGTAAGTTGAAATACTTATTGTAAAGTGAGTTGAAATACTTATTGTGAAGTGAGTTGAAATACTTATTGGGAAGTAGGTTGAAATACTTATTGTAAAGTGAGTTGAAATACTTATTGTGAAGTGAGTTGAAATACTTATTGTAAATTGAGTTGAAATACTTATTGTGAAGTGAGTATAAATACTTATTGTGAAGTAAGTTGAAATACTTATTGTAAAGTGAGTTGAAATACTTATTGTGAAGTGAGTTGAAATACTTATTGTGAAGTGAGTTGAAATACTTATTGTAAAGTGAGTTGAAATATTTATTGTGAAGTGAGTTGAAATACTTATTGTAAAGTGAGTTGAAATACTTATTGTGAAGTGAGTTGAAATACTTATTGTAAAGTGAGTTGAAATACTTATTGTGAAGTGAGTTGAAATACTTATTGTTAAGTGAGTTGAAATACTTATTGTGAAGTGAGTTGAAATTCTTATTGTAAAGTGAGTTGAAATACTTATTGTGAAGTGAGTTCAAATACTTATTGTGAATTAAGTTGAAATACGTATTGTGAAGTGAGTTGAAATACTTATTGTAAAGTGAGTTGAAATACTTATTGTAAAGTGAGTTGAAATACTTATTGTGAAGTAAGTAGAAATACTTATTGTGAAGTAAGTTGAAATACTTATTGTAAAGTGAGTTGAAATACTTATTGTGAAGTGAGTTGAAATCCTTATTGTGAAGTGAGTTGAAATACTTATTGTAAAGTGAGTTGGAATACTTATTGTGAAGTGAGTTGAAATATTTATTGTAAAGTGAGTTGAAATACTTATTGTGAAGTGAGTTGAAATACTTATTGTAAAGTTAGTTGAAATACTTATTGTGAAGTGAGTTGAAATACTTATTGTGAAGTAAGTTGAAATACCTATTGTGAAGTGAGTTGAAATACTTATTGTAAAGTGAGTTGAAATACTTATATTGAAGTAAGTTGAAATACTTATGGTAAAGTGAGTTGAAATACTTATTGTAAAGTGAGTTGAAATACTTATTGTGAAGTGAGTTGAAATACTTATTGTGAAGTGAGTTGAAATACTTATTGTAAAGTGAGTTGAAATTCTTTTTGTGAAGTGAGTTGAAATACTTTTTGTAAAGTGAGTTGAAATATTTATTGTGAAGTAAGTTGAAATACTTATTGTAAAGTGAGTTGAAATACTTATTGTGAAGTGAGTTGAAATACTTATTGGGAAGTAGGTTGAAATACTTATTGTAAAGTGAGTTGAAATACTTATTGTGAAGTGAGTTGAAATACTTATTGTAAAGGGAGTTGAAATACTTATTATGAAGTGAGTTGAAATACTTATTGTGAAGTAAGTTGAAATACTTATTGTAAAGTGAGTTGAAATACTTATTGTGAAGTGAGTTGAAATACTTATTGTGAAGTGAGAATGAAATACTTGTTGTAAAGTGAGTTGAAATATTTATTGTGAAGTGAGTTGAAATACTTATTGTAAAGTGAGTTGAAATACTTATTGTGAAGTGAGTTGAAATACTTATTGTAAAGTGAGTTGAAATACTTATTGTGAAGTGAGTTGAAATACTTATTGTAAAGTGAGTTGAAATACTTATTGTGAAGTGAGTTTAAATACTTATTGTGAAGTAAGTTGAAATACTTATTGTAAAGTGAGTTGAAATACTTATTGTTAAGTGAGTTGAAATCCTTATTGTGAAGTGAGTTTAAATACGTATTGTAAAGTGAGTTGAAATACTTATTGTGAAGTGAGTTGAAATACTTATTGTAAAGTGAGTTGAAATACTTATTGTGAAGTGAGTTGAAATACTTATTGTAAAGTTAGTTGAAATACTTATTGTGAAGTGAGTTGAAATACTTATTGTGAAGTGAAGTGAAATACTTATTGTAAAGTGAGTTGAAATACTTATTGTGAAGTGAGTTGAAATACTTATTGTGAAGTGAGAATGAAATACTTGTTGTAAAGTGAGTTGAAATATTTATTGTGAAGTGAGTTGAAATACTTATTGTAAAGTGAGTTGAAATACTTATTGTGAAGTGAGTTCAAATACTTATTGTAAAGTGAGTTGAAATACTTATTGTGAAGTGAGTTCAAATACTTATTGTAAAGTGAGTTGAAATACTTATTGTGAAGTGAGTTTAAATACTTATTGTGAAGTAAGTTGAAATACTTATTGTAAAGTGAGTTGAAATACTTATTGTGAAGTGAGTTGAAATCCTTATTGTGAAGTGAGTTTAAATACGTATTGTAAAGTGAGTTGAAATACTTATTGTGAAGTGAGTTGAAATACTTATTGTAAAGTGAGTTGAAATACTTATTGTAAAGTTAGTTGAAATACTTATTGTGAAGTGAGTTGAAATACTTATTGTGAAGTGAGTTGAAATACTTATTGGGAAGTAGGTTGAAATACTTATTGTGAAGTGAGTTGAAATACTTGTTATAAAGTGAGTTGAAATATTTATTGTGAAGTAAGTTGAAATACTTATTGTAAAGTGAGTTAAAATACTTATTGTGAAGTGAGTTGAAATACTTATTGTGAAGTGAGTTGAAATACTTGTTATAAAGTGAGTTGAAATATTTATTGTGAAGTGAGTTGAAATACTTATTGTAAAGCGAGTTGAAATACTTATTGTAAAGTGAGTTGAAATACCTATTGTGAAGTGAGTTGAAATACTTATTGTGAAGTAAGTTGAAATACTTATTGTAAAGTGAGTTGAAATACTTACTGTGAAGTGAGTTGAAATCCTTATTGTGAAGTGAGTTGAAATACTTATTGTAAAGTGAGTTGAAATACTTATTGTGAAGCGAGTTGAAATACTTATTGTGAAGTGAGTTGAAATATCTTTTGTGAAGTGAGTTGAAATACTTATTGTGAAGTGAGTTGAAATACTTATTGTAAAGTGAGTTGAAATACTTATTGTGAAGTAAGTTGAAATGCTTATTGTAAAGTGAGTTGAAATACTTATTGTAAAGTGAGTTGAAATACTTATTGTAAAGTGAGTTGAAATACGTATTGTGATGTGAGTTGAAATACGTATTGTGATGTGAGTTGAAATACTTATTGTGATGTGAGTTGAAATACTAATTGTGAAGTGAATTAAAGTGTTTATTGTGAAGTGAATTACAGTGTCTACTAAAGCAACAAATGAATTGGCTACATTAAATCAGATTATATTCTCTACTATAAAGTAAACTGCTTTCTCTACTTAAGAGTAAACTAAATTCTAAGAAAACTGCTTTCTGTAATAAAAAGTAAAATTAAATTGTGAACTCTAAAGTAAACTAAATTCTCTTCTGTAAAGTAAAATAAATCCCTTACCTACTTACTTTCTGTGTCCAAGATTCACGTCATCCAGTATCCATCCAGTATCCAGCGATATGGATTTCCTTGTCATTTGCCTCCAGCATGTCGCACCTATTACATGTTTCCTGGAGTTTGGTGCAGGTCATCAGGTGGTCTGGGTCCTGTATTGCGCTACAATCACATGTGTCATCATCTGTGTATCCCCATCGTGTCATCATCTGTGTATCCCCATCGTGTCATCATCTGTGTATCCCCATCGTGTCATCATCTGTGTATCCCCATCGTGTCATCATCTGTGTATCCCCATCGCTTCATATTCCTCTTGCACCGTGATACACCAGTTCGGGGTCTGTTCAGCGACTTCCATGTTTGGTATGGTAGATGATGTCCGGGGGCAGGTTCCTCCCAATGTTCCATCTCTGGGGCCTGCATCAATTCGTGCCCTCTCTCGATACACGACTTTCAGGGTTTGTCTGTTTGGGCTATGTTGATTTAATGAAGCTATGTCTGTATTTGAGTCTTGGTTATTATACCGTAAAATTCAAGTGCCTGCTATAGCGTAAAATAAACTCCCTTCAAGTAATGTCCTACTTTAAAGTAAAGTGCCTAGTATAACGGGATTACTTACTAAAATGTAATCCATTACATACGTGTACTATCATTGGCTCTTTTCGTCTTGTCAGACGATAGTAATTGTAGTATTAGCCCGGGCAGAAATATAGAGACCATGTGTTGCCCATGTAGTGTGGTCCCTCTCTCGGTCTGCCTTGTTTGCTACAAGGGAAAGGTGATACCAATACATTTGGAACAAGGCTAGCCGCAGAAGCAGCCGGATCAGCAGCGCAATGATCTATCTGTTCGCATGTCGGGGATTCACTCCTAGATCAGTCGCCAACCAAGGCTAAGGGCCTGGTCTGCCCTGCCACAACATTCAGCTGAGGTTGCCTGTCCTCGTTCTAGGATAAGGGATCGTATCCTCTTGCGTGTGCTCCTTCGCACATAGTCGGTTGTCAGGTTTGGTAGACGCTGACCAACTTTCAGAGTTATCAGAAAACAGGTTGCTCAGCCATATCTGACAAAACCCGACAAGATACGTCAATATCTTATCTGCAAGGCTTCAGGTGGTTTGAAATCAGAGTTTTCCTTCTCCTGGATGAATTGCATTTCTAGACTTCCGAGCCCACATCTGCCTGAAACTATTGGTATTAAGGCGCCAGTGGCTCGCCTTCCGTGCGAGAGCCAGGAGATGGACTTTGTTGTCAGATGCTATATGAGACACACGCCATGGAAGCATTAAGTTGATGTTGAGAGGTCATCCTCAACTCCACCCCCGGCTATGACAACATTTAGTTGATGTTGAGAGGTCATCCTCAACTCCACCCCCGGCTATGACAACATTTAGAACCAAATCTGGCATGCTACAAGTTATGAGATTACCTACTACTTTGTCATCCGTTAAACCTTGCGGTGAACTCAAGTTTACACTTTTGGACAAACTGTGTTCCGTCAGCCATTGTAAGCCATTTTAAACCATTGTAAGCCATTGTAAGCCATTGTAAGCTAAGCCATTTTAAGCCATTGTAAGCCCTTGTTATTGTAGTATTTTTGTTACAAACTCTGAAAGTCTTAGCAATACTAACATGTTGAGCTTTCATACACTTCTGTAAATGGCTTGGCTGTGATGGACGGGGCCCGTTAATCGAATGTCAGATGAGCGAATGTCAGATGAGCGCATGTCAGACGAGCGCATGTCAGATGAGCGAATGTCAGATCAGCGTATGTCAGATGAGCGCATGTCAGATGAGCGCATGTCAGATGAGCGCATGTAAGATGAGAGCATGTTAGATGAGCGTATGTCAGATCAGCGTATGTCAGATGAGCGCATGTCAGATGAGCGTATGTCAGATGAGCACATGTCAGATCAGCGCATGTAAGATGAGCGCATGTTATAGGAGCGTATGTCAGATCAGCGCATGTTAGATCAGCTCATCATCAAATAGTTGTTACAACTTGAGCGGGCTCTCACGAGGGGACAGAAGAAACACTACGGAGACTCCTTGAAAGTCTCTCTGAAATCCTTCAATATTGCAGTCACATCCTGGGAGATGCTTGCACAAGACCGCACCATCAGGCGCGCTAGTATCCCCCAAGGTGCTCAGATCGCAGAGAGTACAGCCATCAAGGAGGCTCAGCGAGAACGTGCTGCACGACAAAAAAACATTACTCGCAACAATGCTACAGCCGGATCCCCCACAGGTGTGCCCTGAATGGGGCAGGGTGTGCCGTGCCAGTGTTGCACTTTACAGTCATGAGAGAACACATACTTCGCAGTAATTGTCTGATGCTGGACAACTGCTATGTTTATTATGTATGTTATGTTATCAATCTATCTGTCACGTGATCTTCATTATGCCTAGTAACCATCTGGAATTATACGCGCCCAGTAGTAGTTGACCAGGTGACACTCCCATGAAGTGGCCGAGCTATTGTATCCCCTGCCTCGTATAACAAAATCGGTAGCTCTCACCATATTTCTTTTGTCGTCATTTCTCAAGGTCATATCTCTTAATAAGTTCAAGTACCTACCGGTTCAAATCTCTCCAGCTCTCTTTCTAGCGACCTCCACAGTCCGTCCTGGTCCAACTGATCCGTGTCCGGATTGTCAGCAGACGCCATCACACAAGCCAGCGACACCATGACGAGAGCTACAATAACCAGGAGCCTCATGTCTGTTTGTGGGAAGGGACGTTCAAACATTATTTATATGAGATTATGAGATTACACAATGGCTAGACTCGACTTGGTCTCACCCCATATACCTGTACCATACAGAACTTACTAACAGACTCCAAACATCGTCTGGCGCACGTCAGGGATGTGTCCTTGCTCCATCGATGTTCCGCTCTGCTATAGATTGGGAGTATTTGCCTGAAACTGCGATTGACCAAGCTCAATTACACAGGCGACGTCCTCATACCAAAATCAATCTTTCAGGCCTTGACAAAGTCCTCACAGGAGCACTGAGAACAGTCATTTTCAAACCTGCATCCGCACTTTCCTTGAGCGAAGACCAGGATTCAAAATCTTGTCCGTGGTCCATCGCATTCACTCTCAGCGACAATCATGGACATCTCACAGCGGCCTGCATCAGCCTGGACATCAGACTGATTTCGTATGTAAGTAGTAACACAGATTAGATCTGATGGTAGCAGTAACTTAGACAGACTTCTGATGGTAGCAATAACTTAGGCAGACTTCTGATGGTAGCAGTTACTTAGGCAGACTTCTGATGGTAGCAGTAACTTAGACTTCTGATAGTAGCAGTAACTTAGACAGACTTCCCATGGTAGCAGTAACTTAGACAGACTTCTGAAGGTAGTAGTAACTTAGACAGACGTGTGATGGTAGCAGTAACTTACACAGTCTTCTGATGGTAGCAGTAACTTAGACAGACGTGTGATGGTAGCAGTAACATAGACAGATTTCTGATGGTAGCACTAACTTAGACAGACTTCTGATGGTAGTGGTAACATAGACAGACGTGTGATGTTAGCAGTAACTTAGACAGACTTCTGATGATAGCACTAATTTAAACATACTTCTGATGGTAGCAGTAACTTAGACAGACGTGTGATGGTAGCAGTAATTTAGACAGACTTCTGATGGTAGCAGTGACTTAAATAGACTTCTGATGGTAGCAGTAACTTAGACAGACTTCTGATGGTAGTAGTAACCTATACAGACTTCTGATGGTAGTGGTATCTTAGACAGACTTCTGATGGTAGCAGTAACTTAGACAGACTTTTGATGGTAGCAGTAACAGACAGACTTCTGATGGTAGCAGTGACTTAGACAGACTTCTAATGGTAGCAGTAACTTAGACATACTTCTGATGATAGCAGTAACTTAGACAGACTTCTGATGGTAGCAGTGACTTAGACAGAGTTCTACTGTAAGCAGTAACACATGCATACTTCTGATGGGCTGGACTTGCGGAGTCCTCCAAGAACGCCTTCTTCAGAGTCAGGACCCAGTGGCTTCTCTCCCTAAGACGAAGCTGTGCCTCTATAAACAATCTGTCTTCCCAATTCTCTGGTGGGTCTCCGAATTGAGGGCGGTCTTGCAGGGAGAGTGGCAGCGATCCGACTCTTCCCACATACTCAACCAGCGACACATCTTTGGGGTTCGCTGGCAAGACCTAGCCCAACACAGAGATCTCCTGACGAACACAGTTCGAGATCCCTTCTTCAACGCCGGATCGCCGCTTTCTTATTTGTTGATCATGTGACCTGCCTCTTTGAAGACACACAGATGGCCAGGATCCCCGTCTGCTCTTGTACATCAGGCGTGACATGACCACACGTCGTGGTGACTGCCTTTTCAATATACGACTGAGACACATCGCTTCCACTCCAACTGTCCTGCATGGTGCCTGGGATACTGTCATCGACCGTGTTCTTCGGCGACCAGCTAGACGGGTCCTAGTTACATTGACGTAATATGTCCTATATGCCTTGACCTAAATTGGCCTAGAAGTGCCTTGTCTTTACGTAATCTATATTTACTTACAGCATGCCTTGGCTTGGCTTTGTAGCACCTAATGTACTTATACCAGACGGTCTGGAGATCTCTATGTCTTTTTCTTATGACTTACTCTTCACATTTGATGGGATTGTTGGATCTATCCACAACCCTGCTTAGTCTAAGTTGACTTGGTCCCTTCTCTTACATCCTGGGGCGTTTCTATTTGCTCGTGGCTTACAATTTATTCAAATGCTATTGCGAGTACCATACACAACCTAATTAAGTAGAGTCTTACATCACATAAAACCAGTTGCATGGTAAATGTATTTCAATCCTCCACAGGGCCCCGGAAACAGCAAGGCGCATAGGAATCTGGTAGCACCATTTTGTATCGTTGATCAACCTCTGATTGGTCAGAGTGTGTAAACTTCTGTGATGGTTTGCCATAAGTGTGTTAACTTCTGTGACGGTTTGCCATAAGTGTGTAAACTTCTGTGATGGTTTGCCTTAAATGTGTAAACTTCTGTGATGGTTTGCCATAAGTGTGTTAACTTCTGTGACGGTTTGCCATAAGTGTGTAAACTTCTGTGATGGTTTGCCTTAAATGTGTAAACTTCTGTGATGGTTTGCCATAAGTGTGTAAACTTCTGTGATGGTTTGCCATAAGTGTGTAAACTTCTGTGATGGTTTGCTGGTTATAACTATTTGCATATGCTTCTTGTCTGTGACAAAGGTCTATGTCTGTGTCTATCTTCGTCCCCTGCTCTGTGTCTGTGACCAAAGTCTATGTCTGTGTCTATCCTCGTCACATGCTCTGTGTCTGTGACCAAAGTCTGTCAGTGTCTATCTTCGTCCCACGCTCTGTGTTTGTGACCAAAGTTTATGTCTGTGTCTATCTTCGTCCCACGCTCTGTGTCTGTGACCAAAGTCTATGTCTGTGTCTATCTTTGTCCCATGCTCTGTGTCTGTGACCAAAGTCTATGTCTGTGTCCATCCTCGTCACATGCTCTGTGTCTGTGACCAAAGTCTATGACTGTGTCTATCCTCGTCACATGCTCTGTGTCTATGACCAAAGTCTATGTCTGTGTCTATCCTCGTCACATGCTCTGTGTCTGTGACCAAAGTCTATGTCTGTGTCTATCCTCGTCACATGCTCTGTGTCTGTGACCAAAGTCTATGTCTGTGTCTATCCTCGTCACATGCTCTGTGTCTGTGACCAAAGTCTATGTCTGTGTCTATCCTCGTCCCAAGCTCTGTGTCTCTGCTGTTTATTATTTCAAACAACAATAGTTTAATGATCGGCAAATCTCATGACATGACTTTCTTTCCATTGGACAGTTACATCTCAGAACCACTTGTTCCATCATCATCTCAGAATATCCGTTATAGAGACTCGGTGCAAGCAACCAACCCTGCCGTACCCTTTGCGTATAGGGCACTATTAATAGCCAGTCCTATAGAACCCTAGGTAACACCGATCCGTAAAGGGCCACAGGTAACACCAATCCGTATATGGCCCTAGGTAACACCAAGCCGTATAGGGCCCTAGGTAACACCAAGCCATATAGGGCCCTAGGTAACACCAAGCCATATAGGGCCCTAGGTAACACAAAGCCGTATAGGGCCCTATGTAACACCAAGCCATATAGGGCCCTAGGTAACACTAAGCCGTATTGGGCCCTAGCTAACACCAAGCCGTATAGGGCCCTATTAAACACCAAGCCGTATAGGGCCCTAGGTAACACCAAACAGTATAGGGCCCTAGGTAATACCAAGCCGTATAGGGCCCTAGGTAACACAAAGGCGTATAGGGCCGTAGGTAATACCAAGCCGTATCGGCCCCTAGGTAATACCAAGTCGTATAGGGCCCTAGATAACACTAAGCCGTATAGGGCCCTAGGTAATACCAAGCCGTATAGGGCCCTATTAAACACCAAGCCGTATAGGGCCCTAGGTAACACCAAACCGTATAGGTCCCTAGGTAACACAAAGCCGTATAGGGTCCTAGGTAATACCAAGCCGTATAAGGCCCTAGGTAATACCAAGTCGTATAGGGCCCTAGGTAACACCAAGCCGTATAGGGCCCTAGGTAATACCAAGCCGTATAGGGCCCTATGTAACACTAATCCGTATAGGGCCCTAGGTAATACCAAGCCGTATAAGGCCCTATGTAACACCAAGCCGTATAGGGCCCTAGGTAACACCAAGCCGTATAGGGCCCTAGGTAACACCCAAGCTTACTGCAATATAACAACAACATGACAAGGTAATCACTTTAACATTTTATAACACGTTAGAAACGTTTGTCTGTCCCGTAAAAAATCCGTCAAATAAAGCTAATAAAACCACGGTGTATCTCTTGTCACAGGAAACAATGTAGCTATCAATAACTTGCATAACAGCAGTAAAATCTGTCTAGAAGGATCCCTTGACCTTAACTGCATAATTTTCTTGCTCTTTTTTTAGAACTGGTATAGCCAGTGCAGCTTAAACGTTGCTACATTCACATTTAGACCGGATGTGACGTTCTATTTTTGTGTTCCGTAGAAACATAGAGTTAGCACCGCTTTCTCTCTTGAATTCTCTTCTGTATTAGATGTTGTTGTGGTCTTTGTGTTTGCTATTATCTCCGTCCATCTGATCTGAATCGTGTGGCGGTGGCATCTTTTAGTGAAGGTCTAAGGTCTGGATGTGGCGGTGGCATCTGTCAGTGAAGGTCTTCTTCTTCTTCTTCTTCGTTCGCAGTCAGACAGTAACCATTATTTTTTCGAAAAAAGCGGCGGTCATCCTGAGGCTGTCGCCACTGCCATAGAGCTTGTCTTGCAGTTCCGCTGGTGATGGCCACATCTGCTCTCTCTGATCCTCGTATGTCGGGCAGTTCTGCAGCAGATGTTCAGCGGTCATTATACCGGTACCGCACGGGCATTCGTCGGTACCACCTATCTTCAATTTGTTGAATAGGTGGTACCTCAGTCTATTGTGGCCAGTGCGAAGTCTGAAGACAACGACCTGCTCTCTTCGGTTCAACTGGTAATAGGCATCGTTTTTGGTGTAACCAGTATGTTCGGTTTCCCATTTGGTCATGTATCTGGCTTTAATAAGCCGTTTTCACTCTTCGTACGTCATACTGGTATCTGTTTGTGGTAGTCTTGCACCTTCTTTTGCCAGACTGTCTGCCTCCTTGTTGCCTTGGATGTTGCAGTGTGATGGGACCCACTGTACCACTACCCGTTTTGGTGCGGACTGCTGGCACAGTTTGCAGAGTGCTGCTCTTAAGTCATTAAGCTCAGTGTTTTTCTGGCTTTTATCGTGTGACGGTGGCATCTTTAAGTGAAGATCTGAGGTCTGGATGTAGCGGTGGCATCTGTTAGTGACGGTCTGAGGTCTGTATGTGACTGTGGCATCTGTTAGTGAAGGTCTAAGGTCTGGATGTGACGGTGGCATCTGTTAGTGAAGATCTAAGGTCTGGATGTTGCGGTGGCATCTGTTAGTGAAGGTATAAGGTCTATGTGTGACGGTGGCATGTGTTTGTGAAATTCTAGGGTCTGGATGTAACGGTGGCATCTACCAGTGAAGGTCTGGGGTCTGTATGTGACGGTGACATGTGTTAGTGAAGGTCTGAGGTCTGGATGAGGTATTGTTAGTCGCAAGTCTATGTTTCCTAACCATATTGTCTATAGTACGGCTGATTATGCCCCAGATATGATACGAATACTGTACAAGTTACCTGAAAGCAGTTGGGATCTGTGTTTTCCTAAAGAGTGTCCACGAGTAGGTTCTGGGATCTGTGTTGTCCAATAGAGTGTCCAAGAGTTCGTTCTGGGATCTAGTGTAGCCAGGGCTTTTATAGTCCAAAGTTGTCGGTTTAATCAGGTGGAGTCGCCCATAAACTAACACGAGAGAAATAATTGGGAGACACGTTTTAGCGCCGCCATCTTGATTGGTTTCATCTGTTCCTGACTGGATCACGGGGAACAGGGGCCTCAAATTAGGTCAGACAGGGGACAGTATCTAGACAGGTCCGATTTGGTTTGAACAAGGTGGGTGGAACTTGGGAGCCCTTGCTGTTGTAGTTTCCTGTTTTACGCTATCTGCCTGTGACGGGATTGGGAGGTAGGGGGAGGGGGGGGGGAGTGGTGGAGGTGGTTTTCATCGTGCCTAGTTACCGTCTTGAGATATATGCGTGCAGTGGTAGTTGACTAGTTTATATTTTTTGGTACCCTTTACAAATTCTGGCACATGCGTAGAAAAATGAATGGAAAGAATGCTAGCCAGCCTGTCCTCAACTTGAGAGATCAGACAGGGAACAATCGTGAGAACAGAGGAAGAGAACGGCCATAGGTTTCTCAAGCGATTTGTTGCTCAGATAGATACAGATGACATGGACGTCAGACATGATTTTTGAGACGGTATTCTTGGCACGCCAATCATGGATTCGTCTGAAATAGATCGTAAATAGATGGTAAATAGAGCTTAAATAGACCTTGTTACTTGGCCATAGGAGAGCATGCTCTTAGTAGCAGCAGCGTCATAGTACAGGGTCATGACGACGTATAGTATGTTCACATTAAACAGCTGGGTAAATACATATTTAAAAAGGTGGGCGGGAGGAGTTTCATAAGCAGCATATTGAATGTGGCAATGCTTGAGGACTGACTATACAACTACCTCCGTCCACTCTCTACACCAGACAAGGACTGACTCAATAACTGCCTCCGTCCACTCTCAACACCAGACAAGGACTGACTCCATAACTACCTCCGTCCACTCTCTAAACCAGACAAGGACTGACTCCATAACTACCTCCGTCCATTCTCTACACAAGGCAAGTACTGACTGCACACCTACCTCCGTCCACTCTCTTCACCAGGAAAGGACTGACGCCACAACTACCTCCGTCCACTCTCAAAACCAGACAAAGACTGACTCCACAACTACCTCTGTCCACTCGCTACACCAGACAAGGACTGACTCCACAACTACCTCCACCCACTCTCTAACCAGACAAGGACTGACTCCACAACTACCTCCTTCCACTCTCTACACCAGACAAGTACTGACTCCACAACTACCTCCTTCCACTCTCTATAATAGACAAGGACTGACTCCACAACTACCTCCTTCCACTCCCTACACCATACAAAGACTGACTCAATAACTGCCTCCGTCCACTCTCAACACCAGGCAAGTACTGACTCCACAACTACCTCCGTCCACTCTCAAAACCAGACAAAGACTGACTCCCCAACTACCTCTGTCCACTCGCTACACCAGACAAGGACTGACTCCACAACTACCTCAGTCCACTCTCTACAACAGACAAGGACTGACTCCACAACTACCTCCGTCTACTCTCTACAACAGACAAGGACTGACTCCACAACTACCTCCGTCTACTCTCTACACCAGACAAGGACTGACGATACAACTACCTCCGTCCACTCTCTACAACAGACAAGGACTGACTCCACAACTACCTCCATCCACTCTCTATAATAGACAAGGACTGACTCCACAACTACCTCCGTCCACTCCCTACACCAGACAAAGACTGACTCCACAACTACCTCCACCCACTCTCAAAACCAGACAAAGACTGACTCCACAACTACCTCCGTCCACTCGCTAAACCAGACAAGGACTGACTCCACAACTACCTCCGTCCACTCTCTACTCCAGGCAAGGACTGACTCCACAACTACCTCCGTTTACTCTCTACAACAGACAAGGACTGACTCCCCAACTACCTCCGTCTACTCTCTACACCAGACAAGGACTGACGATACAACTACCTCCGTCCACTCTCTACAACAGACAAGGACTGACTCCACAACTACCTCCATCCACTCTCTATAATAGACAAGGACTGACTCCACAACTACCTCCGTCCACTCTCTACACCAGACAAAGACTGACTCAATAACTGCCTCCGTCCACTCTCAACACCAGGCAAGTACTGACTCCCCAACTACCTCCGTCCACTCTCAAAACCAGACAAAGACTGACTCCACAACTACCTCTGTCCACTCGCTACACCAGACAAGGACTGACTCCACAACTACCTCAGTCCACTCTCTACAACAGACAAGGACTGACTCCACAACTACCTCCGTCTACTCTCTACAACAGACAAGGACTGACTACACAACTACCTCCGTCTACTCTCTACACCAGACAAGGACTGACGATACAACTACCTCTGTCCACTCTCTACAACAGACAAGGACTGACTCCACAACTACCTCCATCCACTCTCTATAATAGACAAGGACTGACTCCACAACTACCTCCGTCCACTCCCTACACCAGACAAAGACTGACTCCACAACTACCTCCACCCACTCTCTAACCAGACAAGGACTGACTCCACAACTACCTCCGTCCACTTTCTACACCACTAAAGGACTGACTCCACAACTACCTCCGTCAACTCTCTACTCCAGGCAAGGACTGACTCCACAACTACCTCCGTCCACTCTCTACTCCAGGCAAGGACTGACTCCACAACTACCTCAGTCCACTCTCAACACCAGACAAGAACTGACTCCACATCTACCTCCGTCTACTCTCTACAACAGACAAGGACTGACTCCACAACTACCTCTGTCCACTCTCTACAACAGGCAAGGACTGACTCCACATCTACCTCCGTCCACTTCCTACACCAGACAAGGACTGACTCCACAACTACCTCCGTCCACTCCTTACACCCGACAAGGACTGACTCCACAATTACCTCTGTCCTCTCTCTACACCAGAAAAGGACTGACTCCACAACTACCTCCGTCCACTCTCTATACCAGACAAGGACTGACTCCACAACTACCTCCGTCCACTCTCTATACCAGACAAGGACTGACTCCACAACTACCTCCGTCCACTCTCTGCACCAGACAAGGACTGACTCCACAACTACCTCCGTCCACTCTCTATACCAAACAAGGACTGACTCCATAACTACCTCCGTCCATTCTCTACACCAGACAAGGACTGACTCCACAACTACCTCCGTCCACTCTCTATACCAAATAGGGAATGACTCCACAACTACCTCCGTCCACTCTCTATACCAAACAAGGACTGACTCCATAACTGCCTCCGTCCACTCTCTTCACCAGGAAAGGACTGACGCCACAACTACCTCCGTCCACTCTCAAAACCAGACAAAGACTGACTCCACAACTACCTCCGTCCACTCGCTACACCAGACAAGGACTGACTCCACAACTACCTCCGTCCACTCTCTAACCATACAAGGACTGACTCCACAACTACCTCCTTCCTCTCTCTACACCAGACAAGGACTGACTCAATAACTGCCTCCGTCCACTCTCAACACCAGGCAAGTACTGACTCCACAACTACCTCCGTCCACTCTCAAAACCAGACAAAGACTGACTCCACAACTACCTCCGTCCACTCGCTACACCAGACAAGGACTGACTCCATAACTACCTCAGTCCACTCTCTACAACAGACAAGGACTGACTCCACAACTACCTCCGTCTACTCTCTACAACAGACAAGGACTGACTCCACAACTACCTCCGTCTACTCTCTACACCAGACAAGGACTGACGATACAACTACCTCCGTCCACTCTCTACAACAGACAAGGACTGACTCCACAACTACCTCCATCCACTCTCTATAATAGACAAGGACTGAAACCACAAGTACCTCCGTCCACTCCCTACACCAGACAAAGACTGACTCCACAACTACCTCCACCCACTCTCTAACCAGACAAGGACTGACTCCACAACTACCTCCGTCCACTTTCTACACCAGGAAAGGACTGACTCCACAACTACCTCCGTCCACTCTCTACTCCAGGCAAGGACTGATTCCACAACTACCTCAGTCCACTCACTACAACAGACAAGGACTGACTCCACAACTACCTCCGTCTACTCTCTACACCAGGCAAGGACTGATTCCACAACTACCTCAGTCCACTCACTACAACAGACAAGGACTGACTCCACAACTACCTCCGTCTACTCTCTACACCAGACAAGGACTGACTCCACAACTACCTCCGTCCACTCCCTACACCAGACAAGGACTGACTCCACAATTACCTCTGTTCACTCTCTACACCAGAAAAGGACTGACTCCACAACTACCTCTGTCCACTCTCTATACCAGACAAGGACTGACCTACAACTACCTCCGTCCACTCTCTATACCAGACAAGGACTGACTCCCAAACTACCTCCGTCCACTCTGTGCACCAGACAAGGACTGACTCCACAACTACCTCCGTCCACTCTCTATACCAAACAAGGACTGATTCCATAACTACCTCCGTCCATTCTCTACACCAGACAAGGACTGACTCCACAACTACCTCCGTCCACTCTCTATACCAAATAGGGAATGACTCCACAACTACCTCCGTCCACTCTCTATACCAAACAAGGACTGACTCCATAACTACCTCCGTCCACTCTCTTCACCAGGAAAGGACTGACGCCACAACTACCTCCGTCCACTCTCAAAACCAGACAAAGACTGACTCCACAACTACCTCCGTCCACTCGCTACACCAGACAAGGACTGACTCCAAACTACCTCCACCCACTCTCTAACCAGACAAGGACTGACTCCACAACTACCTCCTTCCACTCTCTACACCAGACAAGGACTGACTCAGTAACTGCCTCCGTCGACTCTCAACACCAGGCAAGTACTGACTCCACAACTACCTCCGTCCACTCTCTTCAACAGGAAAGGACTGACGCCAAAACTACCTCCGTCCACTCTCAAAACCAGACAAAGACTGACTCCACAACTACCTATGTCCACTCGCTACACCAGACAAGGACTGACTCCACAACTACCTCCGTCCACTATCTAACCAGACAAGGACTGACTCCACAACTACCTCCTTCCACTCTCTACACCAGACAAGGACTGACTCAATAACTGGCTCCGTCCACTCTCAACACCAGGCAAGTACTGACTCCACAACTACCTCCGTCCACTCTCAAAACCAGACAAAGACTGACTCCACAACTACCTCCGTCCACTCGCTACACCAGACAAGGACTGACTCCACAACTAACTCAGTCCACTCTCTACAACAGACAAGGACTGACTCCACAACTACCTCCGTCTACTCTCTACAACAGACAAGGACTGACTCCACAACTACCTCCGTCTACTCTCTACACCAGACAAGGACTGACGATACAACTACCTCCATCCACTCTCTACAACAGACAAGGACTGACTCCACAACTACCTCCATCCACTCTCTATAATAGACAAGGACTGACTCCACAACTACCTCCGTCCACTCCCTACACCAGACAAAGACTGACTCCACAACTACCTCCACCCACTCTCTAACCAGACAAGGACTGACTCCACAACTACCTCCGTCCACTTTCTACACCAGGAAAGGACTGACTCCACAACTACCTCCGTCCACTCTCTACTCCAGGCAAGGACTGACTCCACAACTACCTCAGTCCACTCTCAACACCAGACAAGAACTGACTCCACATCTACCTCCGTCCACTCTCTACAACAGACAAGGACTGACTCCACATCTACCTCCGTCCACTTCCTACACCAGACAAGGACTGACTCCACAACTACCTCCGTCCACTCCCTACACCAGACAAGGACTGACTCCCCAATTACCTCTGTCCACTCTCTACACCAGAAAAGGACTGACTCCACAACTACCTCCGTCCACTCTCTATACCAGACAAGGACTGACTCCACAACTACCTCCGTCCACTCTCTATACCAGACAAGGACTGACTCCACAACTACCTCCGTCCACCCTCTGCACCAGACAAGGACTGACTCCACAACTACCTCCGTCCACTCTCTATACCAAACAAGGACTGACTCCATAACTACCTCCGTCCATTCTCTACACCAGACAAGGACTGATTCCATAACTACCTCCGTCCACTCTCTTCACCAGGAAAGGACTGACGCCACAACTACCTCCGTCCACTCTCTAAGCAGACAAGGACTGACTCCACAACTACCTCCTTCCACTCTCTACACCAGACAAGGACTGACTCAATAACTGCCTCCGTCCACTCTCAATACCAGGCAAGTACTGACTCCACAACTACCTCCGTCCACTCTCAAAACCAGACAAAGAATGACTCCACAACTACCTCCGTCCACTCGCTACACCAGACAAGGACTGACTCCACAACTACCTCAGTCCACTCTCTATAACAGACAAGGACTGACTCCACAACTACCTCCGTCTACTCTCTACAACAGACAAGGACTGACTCCACAACTACCTCTGTCCCCTCGCTACACCAGACAAGGACTGACTCCACAACTACCTCCGTCTACTCTCTACAACAAACAAGGACTGACTCCACAACTACCTCCGTCCACTCTCTACACCAGACAAGGACTGACTCCATAACTACCTCCGTCCACTCTCTTCACCAGGAAAGGACTGACACCACAACTACCTCCGTCCACTCTCTAACCAGACAAGGACTGACTCCACAACTACTTCCTTCCACTCTCTACACCAGACAAGGACTGACTCAATAACTGCCTCCGTCCACTCTCAACACCAGGCAAGTACAGACTCCACAACTATCTCCATCCACTCTCAAAACCAGACAAAGACTGACTCCACAACTACATCCGTCCACTCGCTACACCAGACAAGGACTGACTCCACAACTACCTCAGTCCACTCTCTATAACAGACAAGGACTGACTCCACAACTACCTCCGTCTACTCTCTACAACAGACAAGGACTGACTCCACAACTACCTCCGTCTACTCTCTACACCAGACAAGGACTGACGATACAACTACCTCCGTCCACTCTCTACAACAGACAAGGACTGACTCCACAACTACCTCCATCCACTCTCTATAATAGACAAGGACTGACTCCACAACTACCTCCGTCCACTCCCTACACCAGACAAAGACTGACTCAATAACTGCCTCCGTCCACTCTCAACACCAGGCAAGTACTGACTCCACAACTACCTCCGTCCACTCTCAAAACCAGACAAAGACTGACTCCACAACTACCTCTGTCCACTCGCTACACCAGACAAGGACTGACTCCACAACTACCTCCGTCTACTCTCTACAACAGACAAGGACTGACTCCACAACTACCTCCGTCTACTCTCAACACCAGACAAGGACTGACGATACAACTACCTCCGTCCACTCTCTACAACAGACAAGGACTGACTCCACAACTACCTCCATCCACTCTCTATAATAGACAAGGACTGACTCCACAACTACCTCCGTCCACTCCCTACACCAGACAAAGACTGACTCCACAACTACCTCCACCCACTCTCAAAACCAGACAAAGACTGACTCCACAACTACTTCCGTCCACTCGCTACACCAGACAAGGACTGACTCCACAACTACCTCCGTCCACTCTCTACTCCAGGCAAGGACTGACTCCACAACTACCTCCGTCTACTCTCTACAACAGAAAAGGACTGACTCCACAACTACCTCCGTCTACTCTCTACACCAGACAAGGACTGACGATACAACTACCTCCGTCCACTCTCTACAACAGACAAGGACTGACTCCACAACTACCTCCATCCACTCTCTATAATAGACAAGGACTGACTCCACAACTACCTCCGTCCACTCTCTACACCAGACAAAGACTGACTAAATAACTGCCTCCGTCCACTCTCAACACCAGGCAAGTACTGACTCCACAACTACCTCCGTCCACTCTCAAAACCAGACAAAGACTGACTCCACAACTACCTCTGTCCACTCGCTACACCAGACAAGGACTGACTCCACAACTACCTCAGTCCACTCTCTACAACAGACAAGGACTGACTCCACAACTACCTCCGTCTACTCTCTACAACAGACAAGGACTGACTCCACATCTACCTCCGTCTACTCTCTACACCAGACAAGGACTGACTCAATAACTGCCTCCGTCCACTCTCAACACCAGGCAAGTACAGACTCCACAACTATCTCCATCCACTCTCAAAACCAGACAAAGACTGACTCCACAACTACATCCGTCCACTCGCTACACCAGACAAGGACTGACTCCACAACTACCTCAGTCCACTCTCTATAACAGACAAGGACTGACTCCACAACTACCTCCGTCTACTCTCTACAACAGACAAGGACTGACTCCACAACTACCTCCGTCTACTCTCTACACCAGACAAGGACTGACAATACAACTACCTCCGTCCACTCTCTACAACAGACAAGGACTGACTCCACAACTACCTCCATCCACTCTCTATAATAGACAAGGACTGACTCCACAACTACCTCCGTCCACTCCCTACACCAGACAAAGACTGACTCAATAACTGCCTCCGTCCACTCTCAACACCAGGCAAGTACTGACTCCACAACTACCTCCGTCCACTCTCAAAACCAGACAAAGACTGACTCCACAACTACCTCTGTCCACTCGCTACACCAGACAAGGACTGACTTCACAACTACCTCCGTCTACTCTCTACAACAGACAAGGACTGACTCCACAACTACCTCCGTCTACTCTCAACACCAGACAAGGACTGACGATACAACTACCTCCGTCCACTCTCTACAACAGACAAGGACTGACTCCACAACTACCTCCATCCACTCTCTATAATAGACAAGGACTGACTCCACAACTACCTCCGTCCACTCCCTACACCAGACAAAGACTGACTCCACAACTACCTCCACCCACTCTCAAAACCAGACAAAGACTGACTCCACAACTACCTCCGTCCACTCGCTACACCAGACAAGGACTGACTCCACAACTACCTCCGTCCACTCTCTACTCCAGGCAAGGACTGACTCCACAACTACCTCCGTCTACTCTCTACAACAGAAAAGGACTGACTCCACAACTACCTCCGTCTACTCTCTACACCAGACAAGGACTGACGATACAACTACCTCCGTCCACTCTCTACAACAGACAAGGACTGACTCCACAACTACCTCCATCCACTCTCTATAATAGACAAGGACTGACTCCACAACTACCTCCGTCCACTCTCTACACCAGACAAAGACTGACTAAATAACTGCCTCCGTCCACTCTCAACACCAGGCAAGTACTGACTCCACAACTACCTCCGTCCACTCTCAAAACCAGACAAAGACTGACTCCACAACTACCTCTGTCCACTCGCTACACCAGACAAGGACTGACTCCACAACTACCTCAGTCCACTCTCTACAACAGACAAGGACTGACTCCACAACTACCTCCGTCTACTCTCTACAACAGACAAGGACTGACTCCACATCTACCTCCGTCTACTCTCTACACCAGACAAGGACTGACGATACAACTACCTCCGTCCACTCTCTACAACAGACAAGGACTGACTCCACAACTACCTCCATCCACTCTCTATAATAGACAAGGACTGACTCCACAACTACCTCCGTCCACTCCCTACACCAGACAAAGACTGACTCCACAACTACCTCCACCCGCTCTCTAACCAGACAAGGAGTGACTCCACAACTACCTCCGTCCGTTTTCTACACCAGGAAAGGACTGACTCCACAACTACCTCCGTCCACTCTACACTCCAGGCAAGGACTGACTCCACAACTACCTCCGTCCACTCTCTACTCCAGGCAAGGACTGACTCCACAACTACCTCAGTCCACTCTCAACACCAGACAAGAACTGACTCCACATCTACCTCCGTCCACTCTCTACAACAGACAAGGACTGACTCCACAACTACCTCTGTCCACTCTCTACAACAGGCAAGGACTGACTCCACATCTACCTCCGTCCACTTCCTACACCAGACAAGGACTGACTCCACAACTACCTCAGTCCACTCTCAACACCAGACAAGAACTGACTCCACATCTACCTCCGTCCACTCTCTACAACAGACAAGGACTGACTCCACAACTACCTCTGTCCACTCTCTACAACAGGCAAGGACTGACTCCACATCTACCTCCGTCCACTTCCTACACCAGACAAGGACTGACTCCACAACTACCTCCGTCCACTCCCTACACCAGACAAGGACTGACTCCACAATTACGTCTGTCCACTCTCTACACCAGAAAAGGACTGACTCCACAACTACATTCGTCCACTCTCTATACCAGACAAGGACTGACTCCACAACTACCTCCGTCCACTCTCTATACCAGACAAGGACTGACTCCACAACTACCTCCGTCCACTCTCTGCACCAGACAAGGACTGACTCCACAACTACCTCCGTCCACTTTCTATACCAAACAAGGACTGACTCCATAACTACCTCCGTCCATTCTCTACACCAGACAAGGACTGACTCCACAACTACCTCCGTCCACTCTCTATACCAAATAGGGAATGACTCCACAACTACCTCCGTCCACTCTCTATACCAAACAAGGACTGACTCCATAACTACCTCCGTCCACTCTCTTCACCAGGAAAGGACTGACGCCACAACTACCTCCGTCCACTCTCAAAACCAGACAAAGACTGACTCCACAACTACCTCCGTCCACTCGCTACACCAGACAAGGACTGACTCCACAACTACCTCCGTCCACTCTCTAACCAGACAAGGACTGACTCCACAACTACCTCCTTCCACTCTCTACACCAGACAAGGACTGACTCAATAACTGCCTCCGTCTACTCTCAACACCAGGCAAGTACTGACTCCACAACTACCTCCGTCCACTCTCAAAACCAGACAAAGACTGACTCCACAACTACCTCCGTCCACTCGCTACACCAGACAAGGACTGACTCCACAACTACCTCAGTCCACTCTCTACAACAGACAAGGACTTACTCCACAACTACCTCCGTCTACTCTCTACAACAGACAAGGACTGACTCCACAACTACCTCTGTCTACTCTCTACACCAGACAAGGACTGACGATACAACTACCTCCGTCCACTCTCTACAACAGACAAGGACTGACTCCACAACTACCTCCATCCACTCTCTATAATAGACAAGGACTGAAACCACAACTACCTCCGTCCACTCCCTACACCAGACAAAGACTGACTCCACAACTACCTCCACCCACTCTCTAACCAGACAAGGACTGACTCCACAACTACCTCCGTCCACTTTCTACACCAGGAAGGACTGACTCCACAACTACCTCCGTCCACTCTCTACTCCAGGCAAGGACTGACTCCACAACTACCTCAGTCCACTCTCAACACCAGACAAGAACTGACTCCACATCTACCTCCGTCCACTCTCTACAACAGACAAGGACTGACTCCACAACTACCTCTGTCCACTCTCTACAACAGGCAAGGACTGACTCCACATCTACCTCCGTCCACTTCCTACACCAGACAAGGACTGACTCCACAACTACCTCCGTCCACTCCCTACACCAGACAAGGACTGACTCCACAATTACCTCCGTCCACTCTTTACACCAGAAAAGGACTGACTCCACAACTACCTCCGTCCACTCTCTATACCAGACAAGGACTGACTCCACAACTACCTCCGTCCACTCTCTACACCAGACAAGGACTGACTCCACAACTACCTCCGTCCACTCTCTATACCAGACAAGGACTGACTCCACAACTACCTCCGTCCACTCTCTGCACCAGACAAGGACTGACTCCACAACTACCTCCGTCCACTCTCTATACCAAACAAGGACTGACTCCATAACTACCTCCGTCCATTCTCTACACCAGACAAGGACTGACTCCACAACTACCTCCGTCCACTCTCTATACCAAATAGGGAATGACTCCACAACTACCTCCGTCCACTCTCTATACCAAACAAGGACTGACTCCATAACTACCTCCGTCCACTCTCTACACCAGGTGTAGCAGTTCCAGCCGGAGCATGAGATGTTAGGGCAGGGGTGATGTGGTTGCTAATAACAAAGGTACCTGAATGCGTGCCAAGGTCACTCATCGTCTCAACAAAGGAAATTGGAGTTGGGGGAAAGAATGTGTACATCTAGGAACTGACCATTAGGGTAATGGTGGATGAGTGACAGGCAGGTGGGCAGCAAAGAGCTTGCTGCGATATTTGAGTGACAGGTGTTCAGAGTAATTCGTTCCAATAACGACTGAATAGAGCCATCCCCCTGAAATCCATTGGTCAGCTCTGATACTGCTTGAGAGTATATAACACTAGACGAAGTTTAGCTAAAGCAGGCTAGCCATGGAGAGGAGGCTGGCATGGAGAGGGGACGAGTGAATGTAGACAGAAGTATGTTTAGCTCACCGACTTAGATAGAGGAGCGATTGATAGACTGTTGTACGAATGTTGGAGATAGAGGAGCGATTGATAGACTGTTGTACGAATGTTGGAGATAGAACAGGACGACTGAAACAGCATACGCCATTGAATCGGGGTCCAGCCGCTTAAAAAGGTGTGTGTGGGCGTTTTGTAGTAATAGATAATCTGAACGTGTGTTGTAAGCAGGACACCTAGTAGACGATGAGTCGCTGTGTCCCTTGATCTTGATGATCCTTTAAGCCGTGCAGACTATGATGAACTATTTGAGGGAAAGTGGAATCAATCCATGGCTTGTGAGCTGGATAGCAGTTGCTCTCATGGATATAGCTATTGCTGGGATCATGGATTTCTCCGCAATTTTCTCAAAGACAAGGCCCTAAAAGGGTTTAACATTCAACCTGCTCGTACAGGACGCTCGTTGACGTCATCAGATGACATCATCGCAAACAGGACTGGTTCGAACAGGTGTGTTAGGGTCAAGGACATACAAGCTACGCCACAGCCAATCTCACAATCTCGTGTGGGGAGTCAAGTTCCCATATAAAGCCCGTCAAGAACGCTGTAATGCGCTACTACCTAAACAACCCAAACAGAAAAGGCTGACCTCCCTGACATGACCCTCGACCGGTGTGTCATTGAGAGGTCGAGTAGCTTGAGATATCTTGGAGTGACCTTTGGCTGGAGCTTGTTGATAAAATCATCCAGAGATGCAGGCGGGATCTGGCAGCACTAGACAAGCAAGTGGGGTCTGGCAGCACTAGACAAGGTGGCGAGGTCTGGCAGTACTAGACAAGCAGGTGGGGTCTGACAGCACTAGACAAGGTGGCGAGGTCTGGCAGTACTAGGCAAGCAGGTGGGGTCTGGCAGCACTAGACAAGCAGGTGGGGTCTGACAGCACTAGACAAGGTGGCGAGGTCTGGCAGTACTAGACAAGCAAGTGGGGTCTGGCAGCACTAGACAAGCAGATGGGGTCTGACAGCACTAGACAAGGTGGCGAGGTCTGGCAGTACTAGACAAGCAAGTGGGGTCTGGCAGCACTAGACAAGCAGGTGGGGTCTGACAGCACTAGACAAGCAGGTGGGGTCTGGCAGCACTTGACAAGCAGGTGAGTTCTGACAGCACTAGACAAGCAGGTGGGGTCTGGCAGCTCTAGACATGGAGGCGTGGCCTGGCATCACTAAGGACAATGATAAATGCCAGCCTGGAGCAGCGGTTGACTGTCATCCTGTACATGAATCAGCTGATCTTGTGATCTATCGATTATGGGCTGGGCTTCCTGTCATTGTCAAGATCACAGTGTGAAGAGTTGGAACGCATCCAGAATAAAGGCATGTGAACTGCAGAAAGCGGAGGATGAAGTCTCAAATGCTAGGAACATGGCAGAGAGAGAGAGAAATTGTAACAGAGTTACAGGAGTACAAAGAGCAAAAGCCAGGGAGGCCCTGAAAATACCGTTTGTGGTACCCAAACATAACTTGAGAACCTGGCCCGAGAGTATCAGTTCATTGAACGAGGCATGGACCTCAACTCTCAAACAATGCAAGTTGGGTCTGGCCGACCAAAATAGGTCGGGCTTCTGTTCTCACGGTTTGAACTGGGAATCCCCGTCAATCCCCGGAAATTAACGCAAGAAAGAAGAAGTCATTGTCAAAAGCGGGGGAAACTTAGCATATAAGCTAGAGTGAGACAGAATAGAAAGGAGATCAGAAACAGCAGACCAAGGGTGTCCAACCAGACAGTGTAGTGAGTAGCACTTACTCTAGAACAAGTAGATAGTTAAAAGCTACAGAAACTTAGCCAGTGAGTGAAAATAGTAGAGTTAGAAGCCACGGAAGCAGACCAACACGGAAAGGCAACGAGAGACCACACACATGTCAGAATCTGTCTGTGTGTGATGTTCTGTTTAAGTCGTCGTCGCTAAACATCTTGCTCGAGTGACCTGACTTCATTCTCGTCAGACGGAGACGTGTTGCTGCAACACGAAGTTGTCGTCCTAAGACGACCGTTGTGATTTGTGGTTTTCCTCGTCCTGACAACCACAGTAACACAACTACTGTCGTCTGTCATAGACACAAGCACAGCTGCAGACAGATCACAGATGCAGTCACCGACTGCCTGAAGTAGAGACGAAGCAAGAGGTCCAGTTGACATCTGCCTTACATGAGACGATACAAGAGGTCTAGTAGACATCTGCCTTACGTGTAACGAAATAAGAGGTCCAGTAGACATCTGCCTTACGTGAGACGATACAAGTGGTCCAGTAGACATCTGCATTACGTGTAACGAAACAAGAGGTCCAGTAGACATCTGCCTTACGTGAGACGATACAAGAGGTCCAGTAGACATCTGCCTTACGTGAGACGATACAAGAGGTCCAGTAGACATCTGCCTTACGTGAGACGATACAAGTGGTCCAGTAGACATCTGCCTTACGTGAGACGATACAAGTGGTCCAGTAGACATCTGCCTTACGTGAGACGATACAAGAGGTCCAGTAGACAGCAATTTTTATGTAAGTTGAGAGGACATATAGATGAGGACTGAGAAATTGTAGATAGACTTCCATTATATCAACGCACAGAGATAGACAGTGAAAGAGGACTGAGAAATTGTAGATAGACTTCCATTATATCAACGCACAGAGATAGACAGTGAAAGAGGACTGAGAAATTGTAGATAGACTTCCATTATATCAACGCACAGAGATAGACAGTGAAAGAGGACTGAGAAATTGTAGATAGACTTCCATTATATCAACGCACAGAGATAGACAGTGAAAGAGGACTGAGAAATTGTAGATAGACATCCTTTATATCAACGCACAGAGATAGACAGTGAATAGAACAATTGCTAGATTCCGACCACGTGATGAGAACCCTGGGTCAAGTTTAGTACTAGAGTAAGACCTGTGCTACTTGCACGAACCTTTAGAAGTAATCTTAGTCAGTTAGAGAAGCGATGATAACCAACCTTTTGAGAGACATTAGAATTCATTAAGTAATTGATGAACAGTATAATGTGATCAATGAGCCTAGTGATTTGATTGGATGTGCAGATTGTTTTACTTGTGTGAAAAATACATGCTGTGTTTTACCTGTGTTAAAATAATTGTTGGTTTTTAATTTAGAGAGTTAAGGAGTGAAAGTGGTAAGGAAGATAGGATAGAGAATAAGTTAACCCTGTTATATATTATATTAACTGATACCGTGACCAGGATAATGAAGATAGGATATAAAAAAAAGTAACGGATAGACCTGCTACATTTAATATATTAAATTTTGAACCGTCGCATGGCGAAAGGGACACTTTAATTTATTTTCCAATATATAGGGTTTTCAATGTTGACCCATATCCCTGTACCTCCATGCTATACCATCATAATAAAACCGAAACCCCTCAGGTGAACCTAAAGTACTTACAAACAATCTCTTGCTCCCAGCATTCTCCCACCAAATACTCAATCCCCCCCTTCTCTAATTTCCGTCCTTGTGAACTGATGTTCCTCAGCTAACCTTAATCGATCTTTTTCCACAGTCACCCTATATTGTAATTGTTAAGTCCCTTTACTCAGTACAAGGGTTTACTCATTTTCATCTTTTTACCGAGAAAAACAACTTCACACATCACTACTTTACATCTGATGATCAACCCTTTTGATTAAACAAAACCCTACATAAACGAAATAAAACATCATTGACATAATACATATATGTGTGACCTTTGGTAACTATTGGTAATTCATGGCGGTTGTGGTGCCATGACTAAACTGTTAGTCGCCGCATACGACCTGCTCTCAGTGTGGCAGTGACCATATTCTCGGCTCTGTGTAAGACAGAACGCTCCCGTGTAAAAAGGCAGGAATTGGTCACCTGAAATCCCTCTTATCTAATATGCATGAAAATATATACGTTACATAATTCAAATATGTATATGTACAAATAGTGGGTATCTTCCCATCAATCATTATTCAATAAGTACATCAACAAAACATAACACCCCTTGTATTCTGGGTGAATTATCAGCCTACGCACGTGCGCCGTACAAACAGCTGGGGCCACATCCCACATCTCTCCCTGTAGGTGCCATCCGTAAGGGCGGGTACAATCCTCCGTTCTCCATGATGCTGAAACATATCAGACCCATCATCTCTTTAGGACAGGTTAGCGTTGCCTGTCTACAACCTTCCTCTTCGCTGCACACCACACCATTCGTTGAAAACAAATCAAACAGATAGGAAAACTACTCTTTCCTGATACATAATGTACCCCTTGCGGTAATAAGTCATCCGCTCTCTTACAGCAACAGCAACAACAACAACAACAACAACAATAAATTCATTAATATTACATTTATCAGCTGAATAAAACAGCTCTAGTTAACAACACAAAAGAAGAAACATTCTCAGCAACTAAATAAAATGGATCCACATATCCACATCCAAAGTAGGATTGGATAATTGTACTTAACATACAGCAGTTTGTAAATGTCGTGACTTCCAAAACAACAATGAGGTAACCACATCTCATTTTCATCAATCAGAAGGTAAACAAAAAATTCAACACCCACGACGTCGAGTCTAACCCCTTAAAGCCTAATCTGTATCCTCCAGAAACATAATGTGCAACACACATCTCATAATACGTCTTCACCTAATATGTCTATTTCTTGCATTCAACCCCCAAATTGTAATTCAACCACTAGTAACAGTATCTTCTCTCTCTCCACTCTATAACCATTCTCCCCAAACTCTCGTTAACAAATGTCCGTAGCCTTCATAACTGCCATTAATACTTCCTTCTTAGCCAGGATTACGGTGTCTGTCCTGTCTGTCTGGGTGGGGGCACGAGTGGAAAGTGAAGTGGGACACCTAACCTCAACTACCCCCACATTCTTACCAGATAAATTGTCCATCGTGTCTTTGAATGGCATGTCTAGTTTGTGGTCCAGTCTTTACTTCGATTTCGTCATCACGTTGGGAAAATCCGTCGATGGACTTTTGAACTTTTGTCTTCCCACGGTCCTTTACGGGTTGGGTGGTTGCGTTATTTTTACCTGTTAACAAGTATTTATTCCAGTCAGCTCATTCTTATTCTGGGTTGTCCCTGGCATTATAGTACATGTCCCTAGCTTCCTTTGAATCGTTTATATTTGTCTGTCTTTTACAAACCCGTTTGTAGTGTCCATTTCTATTATCATTTTTTGTTGTTGCTTAGATGTTTGCCTCACTAGTTTCTACTGGCGGAGGCGCGCCATTTTCCACCCCGGACCGTAGTCAATTGGGCGATATCAGGACGCATGAACCAGTGCTTGGATGCATGTGTGCATCTGTATGTACCTATGCTAGGTTTGTGCGCCCTCAGAAGCTAGCCCAACCAAAGTGCAATGGAAGGGCTTTACCACGAAAGTGCGTGTAAAAGTTGTGCAAGGGTGTGACTGTAGGACAGAGTCAAATGAAACAGAGTGAGGGAAGAGAAGAGTGGCCCCCAGGGTGAGATCTGATGTTATTTAGATAAATAGAGCTTGTCTTGCAGTTCCGCTGGTGATGGCCACATCTGCTCTCTCTGATCCTCGTATGTCGGGCAGTTCTGCAGCAGATGTTCAGCGGTCATTATGCCGGTACCGCACGGGCATTCGTCGGTACCACCTATCTTCAATTTGTTGAATAGGTGGTACCTCAGTCTATTGTGGCCAGTGCGAAGTCTGAAGACAACGACCTGCTCTCTTCGGTTCAACTGGTAATAGGCATCGTTTTTGGTGTAACCAGTATGTTCGGTTTCCCATTTGGTCATGTATCTGGCTTTAATAAGCCGTTTTCACTCTTCGTACGTCATACTGGTATCTGTTTGTGGTAGTCTTGCACCTTCTTTTGCCAGACTGTCTGCCTCCTTGTTGCCTTGGATGTTGCAGTGTGATGGGACCCACTGTACCACTACCCGTTTTGGTGCGGACTGCTGGCACAGTTTGCAGAGTGCTGCTCTTAAGTCATTAAGCTCAGTGTTTTTCTGGCTTTTATCGTGTGACGGTGGCATCTTTAAGTGAAGATCTGAGGTCTGGATGTAGCGGTGGCATCTGTTAGTGACGGTCTGAGGTCTGTATGTGACTGTGGCATCTGTTAGTGAAGGTCTAAGGTCTGGATGTGGCGGTGGCATCTGTTAGTGAAGGTCTGAGGTCTGTATGTGACGGTGGCATCTGTTAGTGAAGATCTAAGGTCTGGATGTTGCGGTGGCATCTGTTAGTGAAGGTATAAGGTCTATGTGTGACGGTGGCATGTGTTTGTGAAATTCTAGGGTCTGGATGTAACGGTGGCATCTACCAGTGAAGGTCTGGGGTCTGTATGTGACGGTGACATGTGTTAGTGAAGGTCTGAGGTCTGGATGAGGTATTGTTAGTCGCAAGTCTATGTTTCCTAACCATATTGTCTATAGTACGGCTGATTATGCCCCAGATATGATACGAATACTGTACAAGTTACCTGAAAGCAGTTGGGATCTGTGTTTTCCTAAAGAGTGTCCACGAGTAGGTTCTGGGATCTGTGTTGTCCAATAGAGTGTCCAAGAGTTCGTTCTGGGATCTAGTGTAGCCAGGGCTTTTATAGTCCAAAGTTGTCGGTTTAATCAGGTGGAGTCGCCCATAAACTAACACGAGAGAAATAATTGGGAGACACGTTTTAGCGCCGCCATCTTGATTGGTTTCATCTGTTCCTGACTGGATCACGGGGAACAGGGGCCTCAAATTAGGTCAGACAGGGGACAGTATCTAGACAGGTCCGATTTGGTTTGAACAAGGTGGGTGGAACTTGGGAGCCCTTGCTGTTGTAGTTTCCTGTTTTACGCTATCTGCCTGTGACGGGATTGGGAGGTAGGGGGAGGGGGGGGGGAGTGGTGGAGGTGGTTTTCATCGTGCCTAGTTACCGTCTTGAGATATATGCGTGCAGTGGTAGTTGACTAGTTTATATTTTTTGGTACCCTTTACAAATTCTGGCACATGCGTAGAAAAATGAATGGAAAGAATGCTAGCCAGCCTGTCCTCAACTTTGCAAAGTACCTCATCAAAGATTATTTCGAAAGTTAAAATCACATGGAATAGGTGGGGAAGTTGCCAAATGGATTGAAAATTGGTTAACGGGAAGAAGGCAGAGGGTGGGCATAAATAAGGAGTACTCTGAGTGGTGTGAAGTGAAAAGTGGTGTGCCACAGGGCTCGGTTTCGGGACCAATTTTGTTCTTGATATATATAAATGATTTGGACATTGATATGAGATCCATGATTGCAAAATTTGCTGATGACACAAAACTATGCAGTAGTGTCTCATCTAAAGTGGAAGTGGATATATTGATGTCGGATTTAGATAAAATTCGAGAACAATCTGTAAGCTGGCAAATGGAGTTTAATGTAGATAAATGTACAGTCATCCACATGGGTAGATCCAATATGGAACATAATTACAGAATGGGAAAAAACAATATTAGAAAGATAGATAAGGAAAGGGACCTAGGGGTTATAATATATCATACAGGAAAGGTGAGTGAGCAAGTTAAGGTAGCAGTGAAAAAGGCAAATGCAATGTTAGGTATGATAAAAAGAAATATTAAACATAGGAGCAAGGAAGTGATCGTCAAACTGTATAAAGCTTTAGTTAGACCTAGATTGGAGTACTGTGTACAGGTGTGGAGTCCTTATCATAGAGGGGACATAAACATGCTAGAAAGAATACAAAAAAGAGCGACAAAGATGATAGTGGGATTCCAGAATTACAGTTATGAGGAACGACTCAGAAAAACAGGCCTACAGTGTCTCGAAGAGAGAAGAATTCGTGGTGACTTAATACAGGTTTATAAGATGATCAGAGGAATCGATAAATTAGACTATAACAATTTTTTAAAATACAGCCACCTACAATAACACGAAGGAATAGCTACAAGCTGACTAAAGAGAGGTCCAGGTTAGGAAATATTTATTTAGTCAGAGAGTGGTGTCTGCTTGGAATGCATTGCCAGGGGAGGTAGTGGAGGCAGGGACAGTTAATGTATTTAAGAGTAAACTGGATGCGCATAGCTTTTAGAGCAAGGTGATGTAAATGTAACTGGTTGTATACAGACTCTGCAGGGTCTTCTAAACCAGTATAAAAACGTTAAGTTAAGTTATATATAGATAGATAGATATATAGATAGATAGATAGATAGATAGATAGATAGATAGATTAGATAGATAGATAGATAGATAGATAGATAGATAGATAGATAGATAGATGATTAGATAGATAGATAGATAGATAGATAGATAGATAGATAGATAGATAGATAGATAGATAGATAGATAGATAGATAGATAGATAGATAGATAGATAGATAGAACACGTAACATATAACAGAACAAAATCAATCACAGATCGATATCACTGATGTAAAGTTTATTGATCTGGTTGACAATATAATCTCCCCACATCGGAATGATCAGTTTCATATTCAATCCATCAGACACAGAATCTTCATTTCTCTGTCAAATCTCTCTTTCAGCCCAATACTGCAGCAATAGCAGTGCCAATAATCGCTGGCTTGACTTTCCTCCAGATCTTTTTAATCCATCCCCGTCTGGTCCTGAGGCTCTGATCGTCAGATCCACTCTCGCCCGTCAGTGCCTGAAAGAAATGATTTGTGATAGTTTGAATGACATTACTTCACAGCTGTGATACTTAGTAATATGATGTTATAATGGTGGCCCATATAGGGCCGCAACAGAAACTCTACGCCAACTATTGTTTTGGGCCGTCTTCTAGAACTCAAACTAAGAAACTATATTTGTCCTGGCCTTCCGTCTTTCTTGACCAGCCGAATAAGTTTGTAATGTTCTCAACTAATCTGCGGGGTGTCTCAGTAACAGTGGTAGAGGGCTGTCCTCACATCCAACTCCAAATGTAGACCAAGACAGACATGCTAGACATGATCTCCCGGCAGGTAAGTCTAAAGATTCAGACGGAATCTCCCAGGCCCTTTCAGTTGACCTTTGGGTTCTTTTACTATGGCCTTCCAGCGACACTGCCAGCCTCTTTCAGTTGAACGCTCAGCAAAAGTGCGGGCTGTCAGACATGCTAGCTCAGGATATGACTTCATTTGTTGAGATATGGTCCTGCTGTACGTGTCTTGGACATGTCTTGTAGGAGGGATTCAACCCCCTGGAGCCTCCAGCGTATCCAGTCCAGCTCTCGCACGCGTAGAGCAGAGCAGGGTGGTGAGGGAGGGGTGGTGAGGGGAGGGTGGTGAGAGGAGAGTGGTGAGGGGAGGGTGGTGAGAGGAGGGTGGTGAGGGGAGGGTGGTGAGAGGAGGGTGGTGAGGGGAGGTTGGTGAGGGGAGGGTGGTGAGGGAGGGTGGTGAGAGGAGAGTGGTGAGAGGAGAGTGGTGAGGGGAGGGTGGTAAGAGGAGGGTGGTGACCTTCAGGGCAATTGTTATTCAGTATCTACCATAAGTACGTTAATGTAAAGTGAGTTGAAATACTTATTGTAAAGTGTGTTGAAATATTTATTGTAAAGTGAGTTGAAATATTTATTGTAAAGTGAGTTGAAATATTTATTGTAAAGTGAGTTGAAATACTTATTGTAAAGTGAGTATAAATATTTATTGTAAAGTGAGTTGAAATATTTATTGTAAAGTGAGTTTAAATATTTATTGTAAAGTGAGTTGAAAGATTTATTGTAAAGTGAGTTGAAATACTTATTGGTGAAGTGAGTTAAAGTATTTATTGTGAAGTGAATTACAGTGTCTACTAAAGCAGCAAATAAATTGGCTACATTAAAGCAGATTATATTCCCGACCAGAAGAGTAACAGGCAGCGGCTTCTGACAGAGAGGGATGGCGTGGAGTTGTGAGGATGTCTTCATGTGTGCCTCAACGACCTTACCGGTTACGGGATGACCTGACCTGACCTTAAAGTAAACTATTTTCTCTACTTAAGAGTAAACTAATTTCTAAGAAAACTGCATTCTGTAATAAAAAGTAAAATTAAATTGTCAACTCTAAAGTAAACTAAATTCTCTTCTGTAAAGTAAAAAAAATCCCTTACCTAATTACTTTCTGTGTCCAAGATCCACGTCATCCAGCATGCATCCAGTATCCAGCGACATGGATTGCCTTGTCATTTGCCTCCAGCATGTCGCACCTATTACATGTTTCCTGGAGGTTGGTGCAGGTCATCAGGTGGTCTGGGTCCTGTATTGCGCTGCAATCACATGTGTCATCATCTGTGTATCCCCATCGTGTCATCATCTGTGTATCCCCATCGTGTCATCATCTGTGTATCCCCATCGTGTCATCATCTGTGTATCCCCATCGTGTCATCATCTGTGTATCCCCATCGTGTCATCATCTGTGTATCCCCATCGTGTCATCATCTGTGTATCCCCATCGCTTCATATTCCTCTTGCACCGTGATACACCAGTTCGGAGTCTGTTCAGCGACTTCCATGTTGTGTATGGTAGATGATGTCCGGGGGAAGGTTCCTCCCGAAGTTCCATCTCTGGGGCCTGCATCAATTCGTGCCATCTCTCGATACACGACTGTCAGGGTTTGTCTGTTTGGGCTATGTTGATTTAATGAAGCTATGTCTGTATTTGAGTCTTGTTTATTATACCGTAAAATTCAAGTGCCTGCTATAGCGTAAAATAAACTCCCTTCAAGTAATGTAAATTAAAGTGCATACACAGAAGTAAATTAAATTTACTACTTTAAAGTAAAGTGCCTAGTATAACGGGATTACTTACTAAAAAGTAATCCATTACATACGTGTACTATCATTGGCTCTTTTCGTCTTGTCAGACGATAGTAATTGTGCTATTAGCACATGAGCCCGAATAGAAATACAGAGACCATGTGTTGCCCATGCAGTACGGTCCCTCTCTCTGCCTTGTTTGCTCCAAGGGAAAGGTGATACCAATACATTTGGAAAAAGGCAAGCTACTGAAGCTGCCGGATCAGCAGAGCAATGCTCTATCTGTTCGCCTGTCAGGGCTTCACTCCTAGACCAGCCGTAAACCAAGGCTAAGGGCCTGGTCTGCCCTGCCACAACACTCAGCTGAGGTTGCCTGTCCTCGCTCTAGGATAGGGTTTTTGTATCCTCTTGCGAGTGCTCCTTCGCACATCGTCGGTTGTCAGGTTTGGTAGACGCTGACCAACTTTCAGAGTTATCAGAAAACAGTTTGCTCAGCCATATCTGACAAAACCTGACAAGATACGTCAATATCTTATCTGCAAAGGTTCAGGTGGTTTGAAATGAGAGTTTTCCTTCTCCTAGATGAAATGCCTTCCCATGCTTTCGAGCCCCATCTGCCTAAAACTACTGGTTTAAAGACGCCAGTGGCTCGCCTTCCGTGCGAGGGCCAGGAGATGGACTTTGTTGTCAGAGGCTATATGAGAAACACGCTATGACATTTGGTTGATGTTGAGAGTTGATCCTCAACCCCACCCCTGGCTATGACAGCATTTAGAACCAAATCTGACATGCTCCAAGGTAAGATATTACCTACTACTTTGTCATCCGTTAAACCTTGCGGTGAACTCAAGTTTACACTTTTGGACAAACTGTGTTCCGTTGACCATTGTAAGCCATTGTAAGCCATTGTAAGCCCTTGTTATTGTAGTATTTATGTTACAAACTCTGACATTCTTAGCAATACTAACATGTTGAGCTTTCATACACTTCTGTAAATGGCTCGGCTGTGATGGACGGAGCCTGTTGATCGAATGTCACATGTGCGTATGTCAGATCAGCGCATGTCAGATCAGCCCATTTCAGGTCAGAGCATGTCATATCAGAGCATGTCAGATCAGCGCATGTCAGATCAGCGTATGTCAGATGAGCGCATGTCAGATCAGCGCATCATCAAACAGTTGTTACAACTTGAGCGGGCTCTCACGAGGGGACAGAAGATACACAACGGAGACTCCTTGGAAGTCTCTCTGAAATGCTTCAATATTGCAGTCACATCCTGGGAGATGCTTGCACAAGACCGCACCATCAGACGCGCTAGTATCCCCCAAGGTGCTCAGATCGCAGAGAGTACAGCCATCAAGGAGGCTCAGCGAGAACGTGCTGCACGACAAAAAAACATTACTCGCAACAATGCTACAGCCGGATCCCCCACAGGTGTGCCCTGAATGGGGCAGGGTGTGCCGTTCCAGTGTTTGCACTTTACAGTCATGAGAAAACACATACTTCGCAGTAATTGTCTGATGCTGGACAACTGCTATGTTTATTATTTATGTTATGTTATCAATCTATCTGTCACGTGATCTTCCTTATGCCTAGTAACCATCTGGAATTAAACAGTAGTAGTTGACCAGGTGACACTCCCATGAAGTGGCCGAGCAATTGTATCCTCTGCCTCGTTCAACAAATCGGTAGCTCTCACCATATTTCTTTTGTCGTCATTTCTCAAGGTCATATCTCTTAATAAGTTCAAGTACCTACCGGTTCAGATCTCTCCAGCTCTCTTTCTAGCGACCTCCACAGTCCGTCCTGGTCCAACTGATCCGTGTCCGGATTGTCAGCAGACGCCATCACACAAGCCAGCGACACCATGACGAGAGCTACAATAACCAGGAGCCTCATGTCTGTTTGTGGGAAAGGACGTTCAAACATTATTTATATGAGATTACACAATGGCTAGACTCGACTTGGTCTCACCCCATATACCTGTACCATACAGAACTTACTAACAAACTCCAAATGTGTCCTTGCTCCATCGATGTTCCGCCCTGCTATAGATTGGGAGTTTTTGTCTGAAACTGCGATTGACCAAGCTCAATTACACAGGCGACGTCCTCAAACCAAAATCAGTCTCTAGGGCCTTGGCAAAGCCCTCACAGGAGCACTGAGAACAGTCATCTTCAAACCTGGGTCCGCACTTTCCTTGAGCGAAGACCAGGATTCAAAATCTTGTCCGTGGTCCATCGCATTCACTCTCAGCGACAATCATGGACATCTCACAGAGGCCTGCATCAGCCCGGATAGCAGACTGACTTCCTATGTTAGCAGTAACACAGATTACTTCTGATGGTAGCAGTAACTTAGACTGATGATAGCAGTAACTTAGACAGACTTCTGGTGATAGCAGTAACTTAGACTGACTTCTGATGGTAGCAGTAACTTAGACTCCCGATGGTAGCAGTAACTTAGACAGACTTCTGATGGTAGCAGTAACTTAGACAGACTTCTGATGGTAGCAGTAACTTAGACAGATGCATGATGGTATCAGTGACTTAGACAGATGCATGATGGTAGCAGTAACTTAGACAGAGTTCTGATGGTAGCAGTAACTAAGACAGATGCATGATGGTAGCAGTAACTTAGACAAATTCATGATGGTAGCAGTAACTTAGACTTCTGATGGTAGCAGTAACTTAGACAGACTTCTGATGGTAGCAGTGACTTAGACAGAGTTCTACTGTAAGCAATAACACATGCATACTTCTGATTTGGAGGACTTGCGGAGTCCTCCAAGAACGCCCTGTTCAGAGTCAGGACCCAGTGGCGTCTCTCCCTGAGACGAAACTGTGCCTCTATAAACACTCTGTCTTCCCAATCCGCTGGTGGGTCTTCGAAGTGGGGGCGGTCTTGCAGGGAGAATGGACGCGACCCGACTCCTTCCACATACTCAACCAGCGACACATCTTTGGGGTTTGCTGGCAAGACCTAGCCCAACACAGTGATCTCCTGACGAACACAGTTCGAGATCCCGTCTTCAACGCCGGATCGCCGCTTTCTTATTTGTTGATCATGTGACCTGCCTCTTTGAAGACGCCCAGATGGCCGGGATCCCCGTCTGCTCTTGTACATCAGGCGTGACATGACCACACGTCGTGGTGACTGCCTTTTCAATATACGACTGAGACACATCGCTTCCACTCCAACGGTCCTGCATGGTGTCGGGGATACTGTCATCGACCGTGTTCTTCGGCGACCAACTGGACTGGTCCTAGTTACCTTGACCTAATATGTCCTATTTGCCTTGACCTAATATGTCCTAGTTGCCTTGACCTAACATGTCCTATTTGCTTTGACCTAATCTGTCCTAGTTGCCTTGACCTAACATGTCCTATTTGCCTTAACCTAATATGTCCTAGTTGCCTTGACCTAAAATGTCCTATTTGCCTTGTCCTAAATTGGCCTAGAAGTGCCTTGCCTTCACGTTATTATCTAAATGAGCTTACAGCATGCCTTGGCTTGGCTTTGTAGCACCTAATGTACTTGTATCATACGGTCTGGAGATCTCCATGTCATTTTCTGATGACTTACTCTTCATACATCATGTGATTGTTGGATCTATCCACAACCCTGCTTAGTCTAACTTGACTTGGTCCCTTCTCTTACATCCTGGGGCGTTTTTATTTGCTCGTGGAATACAATTTATTCAAATTCCATACACAACCTAACTAAGTAGATTCTTACAATATGTAAAGCCAGTTGCATTGTAAATGTACTTCCCTCCTCCACAGGGCCCCGGAAACAGCAAGGCGCATAGGAATCTGGTAGCACTATATTTTGTATCGTTGATCAACCTCTGATTGGTCAGTGTGTGTAAACTTCTGTGATGGTTTGCCATAAGTGTGTAAACTTCTGTGATGGTTTGCCATAAGTGTGTAAACTCTTGTGGTGGTTTGCCATAAGTGTGTAAACTCCTTTGATGGTTTGCAATAAGTGTGTAAACTCCTGTGATGGTTTGCCATTAGTGTGTAAACTCCTTTGATGGTTTGCAATAAGTGTGTAAACTCCTGTGATGGTTTGCCATAAGTGTGTAAACTTCTGTGATGGTTTGCCATAATTGTGTAAACTCCTGTGATGGTTTGCCATAAGTGTGTAAACTCCTGTGATGGTTTGCCATAAGTGTGTAAACTTTTGTGATGGTTTGCCATAATTGTGTAAACTTCTGTGATGGTTTGCCATAAGTGTGTAAACTTCTGTGATGGTTTGCCATAAGTGTGTAAACTTCTGTGATGGTTTGCCATAAGTGTGTAAACTCCTGTGATGGTTTGCCATAAGTGTGTAAACTCCTGTGATGGTTTGCCACAAGTGTGTAAACTCCTTTGATGGTTTGCAATAAGTGTTTAAACTCCTGTGATGGTTTGCCATAAGTGTGTAAACTTCTGTGATGGTTTGCCATAATTGTGTAAACTTCTGTGATGGTTTGCCATAAGTGTGTAAACGTCTGTGATGGTTTGCCATAAGTGTGTAAACTTCTGTGATGGTTTGCCATTAGGATCCCTTGACCTTAAATGCATCATTTTCTAGCTATTGTTCTAGAGTGTAGTCAGTTCAAACCTTACTACATTCTCATTTAGACCGGATGTGACGTTCTGTCTCTTCACTTTTCTATGTTTGTGTTCTATAGAAACATTTGTTAGCACAGCTTTATCTCTTTAATTCCCTTCTGTAGAATAGCTTTATCTCTTTAATCCCATTCTGTAGAACAGCTTTATCTCTTTAATCCCCTTCTGTAGAACAGCTTTATCTCTTTCATCCTCTTCTGTAGAACAGCTTTATATCTTTAATTCCCTTTCTGTAGAACAGCTTTATCTCTTTAATCCCATTCTGTAGAACAGCTTTATCTCTTTAATCCCCTTCTGTAGAACAGCTTTATCTCTTTAATCCCCTTCTGTAGAACAGCTTTATCTCTTTAATCCCCTTCTGTAGAACAGCTTTATCTCTTTAATCCCCTTCTGTAGAACAGCTTTATCTCTGTAATCCCCTTCTGTAGAACAGCTTTATCTTTTTAATCCCCTTCTGTACTGGCCGTTGTTGTTGTCTTTGTGTTTGTTATTATCTCCGTCCATCTGATGCTAATCGTGCATCTGTTACTGAACGTCTAAGGTCTGGATGTGGCATCTGTTAGTGAAGGTCTAAGGTCTGGATGTGGCATCTGTTAGTGAAGGTCTAAGGTCTGGATGTGGCATCTGTTGGTGAAGGTCGAAGGTCTGGATGTGGCATCTGTTAGTGAAGGTCTAAGGTCTGGATATGGCGGTCGCATCTGTTAGTGAAGGTCTAAGGTCTGTGTATGACGGTGGCATCTGTTAGTGAAGGTCTGAAGTCTGTATGTGACGGTGACATGGGTTAGCGAAGGTCTGAGGTCTGAATGAGGTATTGTTAGTCGCAAGTCTATGTTTCCTAACCATATTGTCTATAGAACGGCTGATTATGCCCCAGATATGATACGAATACTGTACAAGTTACCTGAAAGCAGTTGGGATCTGTGTTTTCCAAAAGAGTGTCCACGAGTAAGTTCTGGGATCTGTGTTGTCCAATAGAGTGTCCAAGAGTTCGTTCTGGGATCTAGTGTAGCCAGGGCTTTTATGGTCCAAAGTTGTCGGTTTAATCAGGTGGGAGTCGCCCATAAACTAACAAGACAGAAACACCGAGGAGGCACGTTCTAGCGCCACCATCTTGATTGGTTTCATCTGTTCCTGTCTGGATCACGGAGAACAGGGGCCTCAAATTAGGTCAGGTAGGGGACACTATCTAGACAGGTCCGATTTGTTTTGAACAAGGTGGGTGGAACTTGGGAGCCCTTGCTGTTGTAGTTTCCTCTTTTACGATATCTGTCTGTGACGGGATTGGGAGGTAGGGGGAGGGGGGGGGGAGTGGTGGAGGGGGATTTCATCGTGCCTAGTTACCGTCTTGAGATATATGAGTGCAGTGGTAGTTGACCAGTTATTATTTTATAACCCTCCAAGAAGTTTAGCACATGCATAGGAAAATGAATGGAAAGAATGCTAGCCAGCCTATCCTCAACTTGAGAGATCAGACAGGGAACAATCGTGAGAACAGAGGAAGAGAACGGCCATAGGTTTCTCAAGCGATTTGTTGCTCAGATAGATACAGATGACATAGACGTCAGGCATGATTTTTGAGACGGTGTTCTTGGCACGCCAATCATGGATTCGTCTGAAATAGATCGTAAATAGAGCTTAAATAGACCTCGTTACTTGGCCATAGGAGAGCATGCTCTTAGTAGCAACAGCATCATAGTACAGGGTCATGACGAAGTATAGTATGGTCACATTAAACAGCTGGGTAAACAAATATTTAAAAAGGTGGGTGGGGGGAGGGAGGAGTTTCACCAGCAGTATATTGAATGTGGCAATGCTTGAGGACTGACTCCTAAACTACCTCCGTCCACTCTCTACACCAGACAAGGACTGACTCCACAACTACCTCCGTCCACTCTCTACACCAGACTAGGACTGACTCCACAACTACCTCCGTCCACTCTCTACACCAGTCAAGTACTGACTCCACAACTACCCGTCCACTTCCGTCAAGAGAACGACCACACCTGGCCTGACAGACAATCTGGTATGGACAGATCAATGAATGTGACCACGGACATTGATGGTACATGTTCTGACGACACGTATACAAGTTTTCATTTCAAGCAAGAGTGGCTGTGTCCCTTGATCTTGAGGATGCTTTAAGCCGTGCGGACTATGATGAACTATTTTAGGGAACAGGGCATCAATCCATGGCTTGTGAGCTGGATAACAGTTGCTCTCATGGATAAAGCAATTGCTGGGATCATGGCCTTCTCCGCCATTTTATCAAAGACAAGGCCCTAAAAGTGTTTAACATTCAACCTGCTCGTACAGAACGCTCGTTGGCGTCATCAGATGACATCATCTCAAACAGGACTGGTTGGGACAGGTGTGTTAGGGTCAAGGACACACAAACGACGCCACAGCCAATCTCACATTCTCGTGTAGGGAGTCAAGTTCCCATATCAAGCCCGACACTAACGCTATAATTCGCTACTACCTAAACAACCCATACAGAAAAGACTGACCTCCCTAACATGACCCTTGGCCGGTGTGTCATTGAGAGGTCGAGTAGCTTGAGATATCTTAGAGTGACCTTTGGCTGGAGCTTGTTGATCAAATCATACAGAGATGCAGGTGGGGTCTGGCAGCACTAGACAAGCAGGTGGGGTCTGGCAGCACTAGACAAGGAGGTGGGGTCTGGCAGTACTAGACAAGGAGGTGGGGTCTGGCAGCACTAGATAAGCAGGTGGGGTCTGGGAGCACTAGACAAGGAGGTAGGGTCTGGGAGCATTAGACAAGGAGGTGGGGTTTGGGAGCACTAGACAAGCAGGTGGGGTCTGGCAGCACTAGACAAGCAGGTGGGGTCTGGCAGCACTAGACAAGCAGGTGGGGTCTGGCTGCACTAGACAAGCAGGTGGGGTCTGGCAGCACTAAAGACAATGATAAATGCCAGCCTGGAGCAGCGGTTGATTGTCACCCTATACATCAATCAGCTGATTTTGTCATCTATCGATTATTGGCTGGGCTTCCTGCCATTGTCAAGGTCACAGTGTGAAAGGTTAGAACGCATCCAGAATAAAGGAATGTGTCTGTCCTTGGGTGCACCAGGGGTACCACGTTCGTGAAGATGTGATTCATGCTTGAACTTCTTCCTTTCAAGTCTAGATACGCACTGGCCCACGCCAAGGCCTGCCTGGGAGGAGCCTCAGACAAGAGCCGCTCACTGCACGCGAGCCTGCAGATATTAAGGTTAAGGGAATCAGAAAGAAAGAACGGCTGGTTAGGAACCACAGTAGAGACCGTCAACAAAGTCGATGAATGGATTCCCAATGAAGTTCTAGTGACATCCACCTGGTCAACATAACCCCTGGTACAGTGGGATCGTGGACCTGGAGACTAAACAACTGATAAGTGATGTTGTCCAGGATTCTGATTATATTAAATGTACCGATGTATCAGTGCTGCTTGGTAGCAAAGCCTGACGGAACTTCTCTGTAGAGTGAGAGGCAGTGTCGTTGCCGAGAGGAGGGCTGCATCCATGGCAAAAACGTCCCGTATCAGAATGGAGATTGGGACATTGACTTCGGCTCTGAGGTGGGTGTTTAATGGGGGCTGCAATCGTCTTGTACTGTCAATCCTTGCTGTGGTATGTACGTAAGGGCCGCATATGGTATGAGTGGATAGCGACTATGGCATTTGTGGATAGGTGCTATCTATGGCATGAGTTGATAGCGGCATTATCAATCATCATCATGAGTGGATAGCACGCATCATCAATCATCATCAATCATCATCCATCCCATTTGCTCCTTTCGGGACATAGTTCATTGAGATTTGACATAAAGGCATCAAACGTTAAAGTTTGTGTGCGAATCTGCAGTATGGGTAATGCTGGCGTTTGTTGAAATGAAAGAGCTGGTATCCTTTTCTCAGTGGTACCCCTAGGGAAGACTGTGACAGTGCACAGATAGGACATTGTGAATTTGATGAAGGGCCGGAGCTTCGATTAAGACACTGCAAATGATGGATTGGCAATTGACAGACTGCAAAGTGTTGGAACCATACACAGTTACAGCATAAAGGGGTACCTGAGAGGAGGAGCACGAGCGAAACAAGATGCAGGAATCATCAATATCTACACGTTTTTGCTATTCACCGAGCACATGTGAGTCTGCCCGGAGTGCAATGATGTCGATTCTTAACAAAACCTTACCTAATGACCTAATTAGGTCCAGGTGTCAGCACATCCCTGTCACTGCTAAAACGAATAATTGATCTTGCCTGGCCTTCCCTAAGTCATATACTCAAACTAAATTCCTGCCACATTGGAGGCCTCCGTTCGTGGTGATAACAAAAACTGATGTAAGCAATCAAAATGGAGGCGTTAGAGCGTGCCTCCACAGTGATTGTCTTGTTTGTTTGTGATTGACTCCCAGTTTATTGATCTGACAACATCAGGCCATAAAACCGTTGCTACACTAGATCCCAGAACCAGCTCTTGACCATTTTACTGGTGGCTACACTAGATCCCTGAACCAGCTTTTGCCCATTTTACTGGTGGCTACACTAGATCCCTGAACCAGCTTTTGCCCATTTTACTGGTGGCTACACTAGATCCCAGAACCAGCTTTTGCCCATTTTACTGGTGGCTACACTAGATCCCAGAACCAGCTTTTGCCCATTTTACTGGTGGCTACACTAGATCCCAGAACCAGCTTTTGACTTTTTTTATTTTTTATTTTCTGTGTTTGCCTCACTAGTTTCTACTGCCTATTCCGCCCCAGATTGCAGCCAATTTGGGCGATACTAAGACGCATAAACCAGTGCTTTGATGCGTGTTTGTATCTGTTTGTACCTAACCTGGTATTTCCGTGATGCTCCTCCCTCAGATCCTCGCTTTTGATGATCCTCGTTGTCCGCCGTAGGTTTTGTTTTCCTGAGACCGTTTTGGGAATGAGTATAGTTATGTTCCTTCATACTTGATTCGGATCTCTTTATTTATTTCCTGATTTAAATATATATTCACACACCCCCCCCCCCTTTTTTTAAAATAAATTTAAAGCCCCATCATACATGTTATAAAAAATTGTGGAGATAGCAGTGTAGTGAGGCGTACAACGAGAATGAATGAAATGGAATGATTGGGAAATACGACAAACAATATACTGGATACATAAGGATTAAGAGTACAATATAAATTAATTGAAAAGGGTCTTTCTTCTGTTGTGAGGTCTATCTGTGACTTCTTTCCGTTGTGAGGCCCATCTGTGTTGACTTCCTTCCGTCTGGTCTTGGTGTATCAGGTTTTGCCTGCTCTCATATATTTTTCTATCGCAGCCATGTACTCCAACTTGTAAGCGATTTACTGATTGTGTGCCACTTTGTAGATCCTTCGTTTCACATGTGCCCTCTAGCTCTCGCAGTTAATTAGGTGTTGAATGTGTGGTAGGCTCAGGAATAGAAGAAGAGATGAAAGGTAGATAATTTATTAAATAATTATAGATAAATAAGGTTGATGCAGTAGTAGTATAATTATATTAAGTATAAGTATATAGTGGTGAGGATGCCCGCAGAAGGGATAAACATATATAAACCTATATATACATACATAAGTGTAACTTAAAATGCCCACATATATCTATACTCATACTTACATATCTACACACCTACACATATACACACTGTAGAGTTCGTTGACTTGTCACAACCACTTGCTACAAAACAGATGGGCTAATTGTAGTGTGGGTCCGTTACATCATCAGTCGACGTATTTCCCCACTGAATCCATAAGCGGCGACCACCGATCAACATGTGCAAGGCACGGGTGACACAGAAACTGTGGCCAAGCTAGAGTAATCTACCGAGTTTATCGCCACACGGGTACTTGTGCGTTAATTCCCCCACGGATTATAATAGGTCAAACCCAGTAGAATGTAGCCACACGAAGCACGACTCTTTTCAAGTCGCGTGGTACACCCATGTCCATGTCACTCTCAGATCCAACACCGAAAGTAGAAGATGGACCTCCTGCACCGCAAGAAAATAAATTGTGTGCAGCCCTCGCAGGAAAGACGACCCACACACACCGTCCGACTGTGTGCAGCCCTCGCAGGAAAGACGACCCACACACACCGTCCGACTGTGAGCAGCCCTCGCAGGAAAGACGACCCACACACACCGTTCGACTGTGTGCAGCCATCGCAGGAAAGACGACCCACACACACCGTCCGACTGTGCGCCAAAAAACATGTCATGACTTGTTTTTGTTGGGTATGTGCATTATAGCTATCTGCAGGATGTTGGTTGTTAGGTTATGGTTGAATACGTCAACGTTATCTGAGATTAAGTCATCTCTTTTGAGTCTGAGCAGATCATCTTGGAATCCGTTCCAGTCTGCCTTATGGTAGTTGAAATAGGGTCTGATTGATCCAGTGTTTCGTATGAATTTTTCTTTGAAATAAATTGCTATGGGCAGGTGGTCCGATCCTTCATTATCCAGAACTTCCCATTTGATGGTTGCTAAGTTTGGCGTCATTATTGTGATGTCTATAGCCGTATCTGATCCATTTGGATTGTTATTTATTCTGGTCATTGACCCATCGTTTATTATTATTAGATTGTTTTCTTTGCAGAAGGTCATTATTTGTTTCCCTGCCGTGTCTATGGCGCTTCCTCCCCACGCTGGATGATGTGCGTTGAAATCCCCTGCTATGATTGTTCTATTGTTTATTTGTGCTTTGATTGTTTCCATGTCATTTGTGGTGAATTTTCCTCTTGGGTTGCATATGTTTATTATTGTGATGTTCTCTGGACTACTGTCTATTTTAATGGAAATGCCTTCTAGGTTTTCGGTATTAAATGGATCCCAGTCCATTATTTTGTATTCTTCATTTACTATAAAGGCTACTCCTCCTTTCGTTCCTGTCTCTCTATCGTTCCTAACTATATTGTATTTTGGAATATTGAGTCTTTTGGTTGGGTTGAGCATGGTTTCTTGAATCGCATATATTATTGTTTCTTTTCCCAGATTGGCCAGTCCTAGGTATGGCTTAAAGTTTTTGTGTAGGCCTCTGCAGTTCCATTGTATTATTTTCATTTTGTGTTATTTTCACTTTGCTTGTGCTACGTGGAATTGTTAGTCTTTCTTGAGGTTCAGTGGTTCAATCCGGTCCAATTCTATAAAAGTATTGTTTTGATTTGGAAGATCTTTTTTTTTGGGGGGGGGGGGGGGGGTGGTATCTATCTATCTATGTGATTTTACTTGAGAGGTTTTGGACCTTGGCTGTTTTCCAACAAAGTTTTGATTCATCAATATTTATAAAATAGCATAAATCATATTACCTTAATTCTGCATGGACGACGTTTTACAAACCGATACTTTACACTGTGGATTGGGCTTCCTGTTTTACAGCATTTCCGAATATCCTCTTCCCGCCTTTGTCTCGCACGTCTGGCTCTGAGTAGATGGATATACCTGGGGGTCCTACTTTTGTTTGTTGTTGACCGATTCTTGGCCATTGTATTGGTGGCTACACTAGATCCCAGAACCAGGGCTTGACCATTTTGCTGGTCGCTACACTGGATTTCAAAGCCAACTCTTGACCATTTTACTTGTGGCTACACTAGATCCCTAGATAGCGTTTCAAACCCTGTCACTTTACTATTATTATACTTTATTTGATCACCGATAAAAGAGCAACGTTGTGCCCTACCAAGGTGTAGAACCTGTGACACCTTCATCAGGAGACAAGAGGACTATCGGCTCGGCCACTGACAGTCCAGACTAGATAATAACCGGATAGAAATGTCCGGTGGAAAATATGTTGGATTCACAAATCGGTTAAAACGGGGTTGAATCTTCAGATGAAACTGTCAAACTTGTCTAAACATCTCGGTAAACTGGGTGATCCGTCACCGTCCAAATAAACATACGTACAGAGATACAGGCAGGCAGACAGACAGACAGATGGTCGGATAAATAGAGGCATACAAAATGATTATTAGACAGACAGGCTCATAGATAAGCAGACAGACAGACCAGATGGACAGACACATAGGGATATAGACAGATGCAGGAATAAATTGACAGACACACAGGCAGACGGACAGACGGACAGACAGATGGACAGACCAAACAGATACACAGATTGACAGACAGGCAGATGTGGTAGAGTTCAGGTTTAGCTAAGTAGTTTATTTATCTAAAGAGTTACAGCATGTATCCACAACACGACACGACTTCACACAGGACACACTATCCTGGCGTAAGACAAAACAATATTATTTCATAATTATTACAACAAAACAATATTAACACAAAATCAAATTACATCTAACCTAAATAATCATAAAATATATATTAAACTACAATCGGAGGTTTTAAGCACTAGCTTTTGATGTTTCCTACAAGGACATGTTACCCAGGCCCTTGTCGCTGCACTCCCCTGATCTGCACACTCACCACACAAACAAAAACACGTCCTCACGATCAGATTACGTACTCAGTCGTTCTGTGCATTCACTTATAATCAGATCACTTTTAATCAGGTGATCTGTACATTCACATGTAATTAGATCACTTTACGTATTCACGTGAATCTGTACTCTCGCAAATAATCAACAAACTCGTCCTCACGATCAGATTACAAAGAACACTTCGCGTACTCACACGAATCTGTACATTCACATGTAATTAGATCACGCAACGTTCACAATGTGTCCTGCACGTACAACACACATTCAGATCTCGTCTGTAGGCAATCTGAACACTCGTGTAACCGTCCAGAACGTACATCGTTCATTAGGTGTCCTGCAGGTACAATACACATACAGATCTCTTACTGTTCACAGGCTCTACCAACATAAGCACGTACTTAGCGACTGGCTAAAACTCGAGGTGTATGCTGGTCCTGTCACCCTGCAAACTCACTCATTCTCAGATTCACGACAGCCTCTCAGACTTCTTTCCAGCCAGTCTCCTGAGTTCATCCTTGCAGAGTATTTTATAGTCTCAAGCAACAACATGGCTGTCCAATTGTCTTCTGTTGGTTGTTTGACTTAGCCATCAATCTAATTTGGAACTACCCCCAACTAATTGTTATTGGATGGCCATCCACGTATCCCTTTCACTCTAAATGTTGTAGCCGGTCATCGTAACATCAGACTGTCACCAACCTCCATCTACGCCAATTCGGATCGCCAGAGTGGTCAGCTCCCAACACCCACCCGTGTACCAGACAAAGTCTTCCACCTAAATCCTTAGTTTCCGTTGTCGAAACGGTGATTGACTTTGGTACGCATTAAGTCAACCTTTGTTCTTAGAGTCGCCAGCCCAATCTCCCCCGAACTAATCGCCCATGTTTCAGCCGGAACTGTCACACAAACAGACAGATAGATTAGATATATTAGATAGATTAGATAGATTAGATAGATTAGATAGATATATAGATAGTTAGGTAGATAGATAGATAGATAGATAGATAGATAGATAGATAGATAGATAGATAGATAGATAGATAGATAGATAGATAGATAGATAGATAGATAGATAGATAGATAGATAGATAGATAGATAGATAGATAGATAGATTAGATAGATAGATAGATAGATAGATAGATAGATAGATAGATAGATAGATAGATAGATAGATAGATAGATAGATAGATGGATGGATGGATGGATGGATAGATAGATAGATAGATAGATAGATAGATAGATAGATAGATAGATAGATAGATAGATAGATAGATAGATAGATAGATAGATAGATAGATAGATAGATAGATAGATAGAACACACGTAACATATAACAGAACAAAATCAATCACAGATCGATATCACTGATGTAAAGTTTATTGATCTGGTTGACAAGATAATCTCTCCACATCTAAATGACCAGTTTCATATTCAATCCATCAGACACAGAATCTTCAATTCTCTGTCAAATCTCTCTTTCCGCCCAGTGCCACAGCAACAGCAGTGCCAATAATCTTTGGCTTGACTTTCCTCCAGATCTTTTTAAGCCATCCCCGTCTGGTCCTGAGGCTCTGATCGTCAGATCCACTCTCGCCCGTCAGTGCCTGGAAGAAAGGATTAGTGACAGTTTGAATGACATTACTTCACAGCTGTGATACTTAGTAATGTGATGTTATACTGGTGGCTCATATAGGGCCGCAACAGAAACTCTACGCCAACTATTGTTTTGGGCCGTCTTCTAGAACTCAAACTAAGAAACTATATTTGTCCTGGCCTTCCGTCTTTCTTGACCAGCTGAATAAGTTTGTAATGTTCTCAACTAATCTGCGGGGTGTCTCAGTAACAGTGGTAGAGGGCTGTCCTCACATCCAACTCCAAATGTAGACCAAGACAGACATTCTAGACATGATCTCCCGGCAGGTAAGTCTAAAGATTCAGACGGAATCTCCCAGGCCCTTTCAGTTGACCTTTGGGTTCTTTTACTATGGCATTCTAGCCAGACGGCCAGCCTCTTTCAGTTGAACGCTCAGAAAAGTGCGGGCTGTCAGACATGCTGGCTCTAGATATGACTTCATTTGTTGAGATATGGTCCTGCTGTACGTGTCTTGGACATGTCTTGTAGGAGGGATTCAACCCCCTGGAGCCTGAAGCGTATCCAGTCCAGCTCTCGCACGCGTAGAGCAGAGCAGGGTGGTGAGGGAGGGTGGTGAGGGGAGGGTGGTGAGAGGAGAGTGGTGTGGGGAGAGTGGTGTGGGGAGAGTGGTGTGGGGAGGTTGGTGAGGTGAGCGTGGTGAGGGGAGGGTGTGAGGGAAGTGTGGTGAGGGAAGTGTGGTGAAGGAAAGGTGGTGAGAGGAGAGTGGTGAGGGAAGGGTGGTGAGAGGAGAGTGGTGAGGAGAGGGTGGTGAGGAGAGGGTGGTAAGGAAGGGTGGTGAGAGGAGAGTGGTGAGGGAAGGGTGGTGAGAGGAGAGTGGTGAGGGGAGGGTGGTGAGAAGAGGGTGGTGAGAGGAGAGTGGTGAGAGGAGAGTGGTGAGGGGAGGGTGGTGAAGGGAATTGTGGTGAGAGGAGAGTGCTGGCATGATAGACCTTCAGACCAATCGTTATTCAGTACTTATAAAGTGAGTTGAAATACTTATTGTGAAGTGAATTACAGTGTCTACTAAAGCAACAAATGAATTGGCTACATTAAATCAGATTATATTCTCTACTATAAAGTAAACTATTTTCTCTACTTAAGAGTAAACTAAATTCTAAGAAAACTGCTTTCTGTAATAACAAGTAAAATTAAATTGTGAACTCTAAAGTAAACTAAATTCTCTTCTGTAAAGTAAAATAAATCCCTTACCTACTTACTTTCTGTGTCCAAGATTCACGTCATCCAGTATCCATCCAGTATCCAGCGACATGGATTTCCTGGTCATTTGCCTCCAGCATGTCGCACCTATTACATGTTTCCTGGAGGTTGGTGCAGGTCATCAGGTGGTCTGGGTCCTGTATTGCGCTACAATCACACGTGTCATCATCTGTGTATCCCCGTCACGTGTCATCATCTGTGTATCCCCGTCACGTGTCATCATCTGTGTATCCCCATCGTGTCATCATCTGTATATCCCCATCGCTTCATATTCCTCTTGCACCGTGATACACCAGCTCGGAGTCTGTTCAGCGACTTCCATGTTGTGTATGGTAGATGATGTCCGGGGACAGGTTCCTCCCGAAGTTCCATCTCTAGAGCATGCATCAATTCGTGCCATCTCTCGATACACGACTTTCAGGGTTTGTCTGTTTGGGCTATGTTGATTTAATGAAGCTATGTCTGGATTTGAGTCTTGGTTATTATACCGTAATATTCAAGTGCCTGCTATAGCGTAAAATAAACTCCCTTCAAGTAATGTAATTTAAAGTGCATACACAGAAGTAAATTTAATGTCCTACTTTAAAGTAAAGTGCCTAGTATAACGGGATTAATTACTAAAAAGTAATCCATTACATACGTGTACTATCATTGGCTCTTTTCGTCTTGTCAGACGATAGTAATTGTGCTATTAGCACAAGAGCCCGTGCAGAAATACAGAGACCATGTGTTGCCCATGCAGTATGGTCCCTCTTTTGGTCTGTCTTGTTTACTCCAAGGAAAAGGTGATACCAATACATTTGGAACAAGGCAAGCTGCAGAGGCTGCCGGATCAGCAGAGCAATGCTCTATCTGTTCGCCTGTCTGGGCTTCACTCCTAGATCAGTCGCCAACCAAGGCTAAGGGCCTGGTCTGCCCTGCCACAACACTCAGCTGAGGTTGCCTGTCCTCGCTCTAGGATAAGGTATTGTATCCTCTTGCGCGTGCTCCTTCGCACATCGTCGGTTGTCAGGTTTGGTAGACGCTGACCAACTTTCAGTTATCAGAAAACAGGTTGCACAGCCATATCTGACAAAACCCGACAAGATACGTCAATATCTTATCTGCAAGGCTTCAGGTGGTTTGAAATCAGAGTTTTCCTTCTCCTGGATGAATTGCATTTCTAGATTTCCGAGCCCACATCTGCCTGAAACTATTGGTATTAAGGCGCCAGTGCCAGATGCTATATGAGACACACGCCATGGAAGCATTTAGTTGATGTTGAGAGGTCATCCTCAACTCCACCCCCGGCTATGACAACATTTAGAACCAAATGCGGCATGCTACAAGGTATGATATTACCTACTACTTTGTCATCCGTTAAACCTTGCGGTGAACTCAAGTTTACACTTTTGGACAAACTGTGTTCCGTTAACCACTGTAAGCCATTGTAAGCCATTGTAAGCCATTGTAAACCATTGTAAGCCATTGTAAGTCTTTGAAAGCCATTGTAAGCCATTGTAAGCCATTGTAAACCATTGTAAGCCATTGTAAGCCTTTGTAAGCCATTGTAAGCCATTGTAAACCATTGTAAGCCATTTTAAGCCATTGTAAGCCTTTGTTATTGTAGTATTTATGTTACAAACTCTGAAAGTCTTAGCAATACTAACATGTTGAGCTTTCATACACTTCTGTAAATGGCTTGGCTGTGATGGACGGGGCCCGTTGATCGAATGTCAGATGAGCGTATGTCAGATGAGCGCATGTCAGATGAGCACATGTCAGATGAGCGCATGTCAGATGAGCGCATGTCAGATCAGCGCATGTCAGATGAGCGCATGTCAGATGAGAGCATGTCAGATCAGCGCATGTCAGATGAGTGCATGTCAGATGAGAGCATGTTAGATGAGCGTATGTCAGATGAGCGCATGTCAGATGAGCGCATGTCAGATAATCGCATGTCAGATGAGCGCATGTCAGATGAGAGCATGTCAGATCAGCACATGTTAGATCAGCGTATGTCAGATGAGCGTATGTCAGATGAGCGCATGTCAGATGAGCGCATCTCAGATGAGCGTATGTCAGATCAGCGCATGTCAGATCAGCGCATGTCAGATGAGCGCATGTTAGATCAGTGCATGTCAGATGAGCGTATGTTAGATGAGCGTATGTCCGATGAGCGCATGTCAGATCAGCGCATCTCAGATGAGCGTGTGTCAGATGAGCGCATGTCAGATCAGCGCATGTCAGATGAGCGCATGTCAGATGACCACATGTCAGATCAGCGCATGTCAGATGAGCGCATGTCAGATTAGCGCATGTTAGATCAGCGCATGTCAGATGAGCGCATGTCAGATGAGAGCATGTCAGATTAGCGAATGTTAGATCAGCGTATGTCAGATCAGCGCATGTCAGATCAGCTCATGTCAGATCAGCGCTTGAAAGTCTCTCTGAAATGCTTCAATATTGCAGTCACATCCTGGGAGATGCTTGCACAAGACCGCACCATCAGACGCGCTAGTATCCCCTAAGGTGCTCAGATCGCAGAGAGTACAGCCATCAAGGAGGCTCAGCGAGAACGTGCTGTCTGACAAAAAAACAATGCTACAGCCGGATCCCCCACAAGTGTGCCCAGAATGGGGCAGGGTGTGCCGTTCCAGTGTTGCACTTTACAGTCATGAGAGAACACTTCGCAGTAATTGTCTGATGCTGGGCAACTGTTATGTTTATTATGTATATTATGTTATCAATCTATCTGTCACGTGATCTTCCTTATGCCTAGTAACCATCTGGAATTATACGCGCCAAGTAGTAGTTGACTAGGTGACACTCCCATGAAGTGACCGAGCTATTGTATCCCCTGCCTCGTTCAACAACAAAATTAGCTCTCATCATATTCCTTTTGTCGTCATTTTTCAAGGTCATATCTCTTAATAAGTTCAAGTACCTACCGGTTCAAATCTCTCCAGCTCTCTTTCTAGCGACCTCCACAGTCCGTCCTGGTCCAACTGATCCGTGTCCGGATTGTCAGCAGACGCCATCACACAAGCCAGCGACACCATGACGAGAGCTACAATAACCAGGAGCCTCATGTCTGTTTGTGGGAAAGGACGTTCAAACATTATTTATAGGAGATTACACAATGGCTAGACTCGACTTGGTCTCACCCCATATACCTGTACCATACAGAACTTACTAACAAACTCCAAACATCGTCTGGCGTACGTCAGGGATGTGTCCTTGCTCCATCGATGTTCCGCCCCGCTATAGATTGGGAGTATTTGTCTGAAACTGCGATTGACCAAGCTCAATTACACAGGCGACGTCCTCATACCAAAATCAGTCTCTCAGGCCTTGACAAAGTCCTCACAGGAGCACTGAGAACAGTCATTTTCAAATCTGGGTCCGCACTTTCCTTGAGCGAAGACCAGGATTCAAAATCTTGTCCGTGGTCCATCGCATTCACTCTCAGCGACAATCATGGACATCTAACAGAGGCCTGCATCAGCCCGGACAGCAGACTGACTTCCTATGTAAGCAGTAACACAGATTACATCTGATGGTAGCAGTAACTTAGACATATTTCTGATGGTAGCAGTAACTTAGACAGCCTTCTGATGGTAGCAGTAACTTAGACAGACTTCTAATGGTAGCAGTAACTTAGACAGACTTCTGATGGTAGCAGTAACTTAGACAGACTTCTGATGGTAGTAGTAGCTTAGACAGATGCATGATGGTAGGGGTAACTTAGACAGACTTCTGATGGCATCGGTAACTTAGACAGACTTCTGATGGTAGCAGTAACACATGCATACTTCTGATGAGCTGGACTTGCGGAGTCCTCCAAGAACGCCTTCTTCAGAGCCAGGACTCAGTCGCGTCTCTCCCTGAGACGAAGCTGTCCCTCTATAAACACTCTGTCTTTCCAATCCGCAGGTGGGTCTCCGAAGTGGGGGCGGTCTTGCAGGAAGAATGGAAGCGACCCGACTCCTTCCACATACTCAACCAGCGACACATCTTTGGGGTTCGCTGGCAAGACCCAACACGGAGATCTCCTGACGAAAACAGTTCAAGATCCCTTCTTCAACGCTGGATCGCCGCTTTCTCATCTGTTGATCATGTGAACTGCCTCTTTGAAGACGCCCAGGATCCCCGTCTGCTCGTGTACATCAGGCGTGACATTCCACACACGTCGTGGAGACTGCCTTTTCACGACTGAGATACATCGCTTCTACCCCAACGGTCCTGCATGGTGTCGGGGATACTGTCATCGACCGTGTTCTTCGGCGACCAACTGGACGGGTCCTAGTTGCCTTGTCCTAATATGTCCTAGTTGCCTTGACCTAACATGTCCTATTTGCCTTGACCTAAATTGGCCTAGAAGTGCCTTGTCTTCAAGTTATCTATATTTGCTTACAGCATGCCTTGGCTTGGCTTTGTAGCACCTAATGTACTTATACCAGACGGTCTGGAGATCTCTATGTCTTTTTCTTATGACTTACTCTTCATATTTGATGGGATTGTTGGATCTATCCACAACCCTGCTTAGTCTAAGTTGACTTGGTCCCTTCTCTTACATCCTGGGGCGTTTCTATTTGCTCGTGGCCTACAATTTTTTCAATTTCTGTTGCGAGTACCATACACAACCTTTCTAAGTAGATTCTTACATTATGTAAGCCAATTGCATGGTAAATGTACTTCACTCCTCCACAGGGCCCCGGAAACAGCAAGGCGCATAGGAATCTGGTAGCACCATTTGGTATCGTTAATCAACCTCTGATTGGTCAGAGTGTGTAAACTCCTGTGATGGTTTGCCATAAGTGTGTAAACTTCTGTGATGGTTTGCCATAAGTGTGTAAACTTCTGTGATGGTTTGCAAAAGTGTGTAAACTCCTGTGATGGTTTGCCATAAGTGTGTAAACTTCTGTAATGGTTATCCATAAGTGTGTAAACTTCTTTGATGGTTTACTGATTATAACTATTTGCATATGCTGCTCGTCTGTGACCAAAGTCAATGTCTGTGTCTATCCTCGTCACATGCTCTGTGTCTGTGACCAAAGTCAATGTCTGTGTCTATCCTCGTCACATGCTCTGTGTCTGTGACCAAAGTCTATGTCTGTGTCTATCTTCGTCCCAAGCTCTGTGTCTCTGCTGTTTATTATTTCAAACAACAATAGTTTAATGATCGGCAAATCTCATGACATGACTTTCTTTCCATTGGACAGTTACATCTCAGAACCACTTGTTCCATCATCATCTCAGAATATCCGTTATAGAGGCTCGGTGCAAGCAACCAACCCTGCCGTACCCTTTGCGTATAGGGCACTATTAATAGCCAGTCCTATAGAACCCTAGGTAACATCAAGTCATATAACATCAACATTAAACCATATAGGACCCCCGGTAACATCCAAGCTTACTGCAATAAAACAACAACATAATAAGGTAATCATTTTAACATTTTATAACACGTTAGAAACGTTTGTCTGTCCTGTAAAAATCCGTCATATAAAGCTAATATAACCACGGTGTATCTCTTGTCACAGGTCACAATGTAGCTATCAATAACTTGCATAACAGCAGTAAAAGTTGTCTAGAAGGATCCCTTGACCTTAACTGCATCATTTTCTTGCTCTTTTTGTAGCCAATGCAGCTCAAACGTTGCTACATTCACATTTAGACCGGATGTGACGTTCTGTCTCTTCACTTTTCTATGTTTGTGTTCTGTAGAAACATAGAGTTAGTACAGCTTTCTCTCTTGGATCCCCTTCTGTACTGGATGTTGTTGTGGTCTTTGTGTTTGTTATTATCTCCGCCCATCTGATCCGAATCGTGCGACGCTGGCATCTGTTAGTGAAGGTCTAAGTTCTGTATGTGACGGTGACATGTGTTAGTGAAGGTCTGAGGTCTGGGTGTTACGGTGGCATCTGTTAGTGAAGGTCTAAGGTCTGTGTATGACGGTGGCATCTGTTAGTGAAAGTCTAAGTTCTGTATGTGACGGTGACATGTGTTAGTGAAGGTCTGAGGTCTGGATGAGGTATTGTTAGTCGCAAGTCTATGTTTCCTAACCATATTGTCTATAGAACGGCTGATTATGCCCCAGATATGATACGAATACTGTACAAGTTACCTGAAAGCAGTTGGGATCTCTGTTTTCCTAAAGAGTGTCCACGAGTCGGTTCTGGGATCTGTGTTGTCCAATAGAGTGTCCACGAGTCGGTTCTGGGATCTAGTGTAGCCAGGGCTTTTATGCTCCAAAGTTGTCGGTTTAATCAGATGGGAGACGCCCATAAACTAACAGAGAAACACTGAGGAGGCACGTTCTAGCGCCGCCATCTTGATTGGTTTCATCTGTTCCTGTCTGGATCACGGAGAACAGGGGCCTCAAATTAGGTCAGGCAGGGGAGACTATCTAGACAGGTCCGATTTGGTTTGAACAAGGTGGGTGGAACTTGGGAGCCCTTGCTGTTGTAGTTTCCTCTTTTACGTTATCTGTCTGTGACGGGATTGGGAGGTAGGGGGAGGGGGGGGGGGAGTGGTGGAGGGGGATTTCATCGTGCCTAGTTACCGTCTTGAGATATATGCGTGCAGTGGTAGTTGACCAGTTTATATTATTTTCTGACGACATGTATACAAGTTTTCATTTCAAGCAAGAGTGGCTGTGTCCCTTGATCTTGAAGATGCTTTAAGCCGTGCCGACTATGATGAGCTATTTGAGGAAACGGGGCATCAATCCATGGCTTGTGAGCTGGATAGCAGTTGCTCTCATGGATATAGCTATTGCTGGGATCATGGCCTTCTCCGCCATTTTATCAAAGACAAGGCCCTAAAAGGGTTCAACATTCAACCTGCTCGTACAGGACGCTCGTTGACGTCATCAGATGACATCATCACAAACAGGACTGGTTGGGACAGGTGTGTCAAATTTGCTAGCAGTCCGCACCAAAAAGAGTAGGGGTTCAATGGGTTCCATCCCACTGCAACATCCAAGGCAACGAGGAGGCAGGCAGACTGGCAAAAGAAGGTGCAAGACTACCACAAACAGATACCAGTATGACGTACGAAGAGTCAAAACGGCTTATTAAAGCCAGATACATGACCAAATGGGAAACAACGTACTGGTTACACCAAAAACGATGCCTATTACCAGTTGAACCGAAGAGAGCAGGTCGTTGTCTTCAGACTCCGCACTGGCCACAACAGACTGAGGTACCACCTATTCAACAAATTGAAGATAGGTGGAACCGACGAATGCCCGTGTGGTACCGGTATAATGACCGCTGAACATTTGCTGCAGAACTGCCCGACATACGAGGATCAGAGAGAGCAGATGTGGCCATCACCAGTGGCAACACTAGACAAGCTCTATAGCAGTGTCGACAGCCTCAGGATGACCCCTGCTTTTTTCGAAAAAAATAATGGTTGACTTCTGACAGCTACGAAGAAGAAGAAGGACAGGTGTGCTAGGGTCAAGGACATACAATCGAAGCGACAGCCAATCTCACAATCTCGTGTAGGGAGTCTAGTTCCCATATCAAGCCCGACACTAACGCTGTAATTCGCTACTACCTAAACAACCCATACAGAAAAGACTGTCCTCCCTGACATGACCCTTGATCGGTGTGTCATTGAGAGGTCGAGTAGCTTGAGATATCATAGAGTGACCTTTGGCTGGAGCTTGTTGATCAAATCATACAGAGATGCAGGTGGGGTCTAGCAGTACTAGACAAGGAGGCGTGGTCTGGCAGTACTAGACAAGGAGGTGGGGTCTGGCAGTACTAGACAAGGTGGCGAGGTCTGGCAGTACTAGACAAGGAGGTGGGGTCTGGCAGTACTAGACAAGGAGGCGTGGTCTGGCTGCACTAGACAAGGAGGTGAGGTCTAGCTGCACTAAAGACAATGATAAATGCCAGCCTGGAGCAGCGGTTGATTGTCACCCTATACATCAATCAGCTGATCTTGTCATCTATCGATTATTGGCTGGGCTTCCTGCCATTGTCAAGGTCACAGTGTGATGGGTTGGAACGCATCCAGAATAATGGAATGTGACTGCCCTTGGGTGCACTAGGTCAAGGTCACAGTGTGAAAGGTTGGAAAGCATCCAGAATAAAGAAATGTGACTGTCCTTGGGTGCACCAGGTCAATGTCACAGTGTGAAGGGTTGGAACGCATCCAGGATAAAGAAATGTGACTGTCCTTGGGTGCTCCAGGTCAAGGTCACAGTGTGAAAGGTTGGAAAGCATCCAGAATAATGAAATGTGACTGTCCTTGGGTGCACTAGGTCAAGGTCACAGTGTGAAAGGTTGGAAAGCATCCAGAATAAAGAAATGTGACTGTCCTTGGGTGCACTAGGTCAAGGTCACAGTGTGAAGGGTGGAACGCATCCAGAATAAAGGAATGTGTCTGTCCTTGGGTGCACCAGGTCAAGGTCACAGTATGAAAGGTTGGAAAACATACAGAATAAAGAAATGTTGCTGTCCTTGGGTGCACTAGGTCAAGGTCACAGTGTGAAGGGTGGAACGCATCCAGAATAAAGGAATGTGTCTGTCCTTGGGTGCACCAGGTCAAGGTCACAGTGTGAAAGGTTGGAAAACATCCAGAATAAAGAAATGTGACTGTCCTTGGGTGCACTAGGTCAAGGTCACAGTGTGAAGGGTGGAACGCATCCAGAATAAAGGAATGTGTCTGTCCTTGGGTGCACCAGGTCAAGGTCACAGTGTGAAAGGTTGGAACGCATCCAGAATAAAGGAATGTGTCTGTCCTTGTGTGCACCAGGTCAAGGTCACAGTGTGAAAGGTTGGAACGCATCCAGAATAAAGGAATGTGTCTGTCCTTGTGTGCACCAGGTCAAGGTCACAGTGTGAAAGGTTGGAACGCATCCAGAATAAAGGAATGTGTCTGTCCTTGTGTGCACCAGGTCAAGGTCACAGTGTGAAAGGTTGGAACGCATCCAGAATAAAGGAATGTGTCTGTCCTTGTGTGCACCAGGTCAAGGTCACAGTGTGAAAGGTTGGAACGCATCCAGAATAAAGGAATGTGTCTGTCCTTGTGTGCACCAGGTCAAGGTCACAGTGTGAAAGGTTGGAACGCATCCAGAATAAAGGAATGTGTCTGTCCTTGGGTGCACCAGGTCAAGGTCACAGTGTGAAAGGTTGGAACGCATCCAGAATAAAGGAATGTGTCTGTCCTTGTGTGCACCAGGTCAAGGTCACAGTGTGAAAGGTTGGAACGCATCCAGAATAAAGGAATGTGTCTGTCCGTGTGTGCACCAGGTCAAGGTCACAGTGTGAAAGGTTGGAACGCATCCAGAATAAAGGAATGTGTCTGTCCTTGTGTGCACCAGGTCAAGGTCACAGTGTGAAAGGTTGGAACGCATCCAGAATAAAGGAATGTGTATGTCCTTGGGTGCACCAGGTCAAGGTCACAGTGTGAAAGGTTGGAACGCATCCAGAATAAAGGAATGTGTCTGTCCTTGTGTGCACCAGGTCAAGGTCACAGTGTGAAGGGTGGAACGCATCCAGAATAAAGGAATGTGTCTGTCCTTGGGTGCACCAGGTCAAGGTCACAGTATGAAAGGTTGGAACGCATCCAGAATAAAGGAATGTGTCTGTCCTTGTGTGCACCAGGTCAAGGTCACAGTGTGAAAGGTTGGAACGCATCCAGAATAAAGGAATGTGTCTGTCCTTGGGTGCACCAGGTCAAGGTCACAGTGTGAAAGGTTGGAACGCATCCAGAATAAAGGAATGTGTCTGTCCTTGTGTGCACCAGGTCAAGGTCACAGTGTTAAAGGTTGGAACGCATCCAGAATAAAGGAATGTGTCTGTCCTTGTGTGCACCAGGTCAATGTCACAGTGTCAAAGGTTGGAACGCATCCAGAATAAAGGAATGTGTCTGTCCTTGTGTGCACCAGGTCAAGGTCACAGTGTGAAAGGTTGGAACGCATCCAGAATAAAGGAATGTGTCTGTCCTTGTGTGCACCAGGTCAAGGTCACAGTGTGAAAGGTTGGAACGCATCCAGAATAAAGGAATGTGTCTGTCCTTGGGTGCACCAGGTCAAGGTCACAGTGTGAAAGGTTGGAACGCATCCAGAATAAAGGAATGTGTCTGTCCTTGTGTGCACCAGGTCAAGGTCACAGTGTGAAAGGTTGGAACGCATCCAGAATAAAGGAATGTGTCTGTCCTTGTGTGCACCAGGTCAAGGTCACAGTGTGAAAGGTTGGAACGCATCCAGAATAAAGGAATGTGTCTGTCCTTGGGTGCACCAGGTCAAGGTCACAGTGTGAAAGGTTGGAACGCATCCAGAATAAAAGAATGTGTCTGTCCTTGTGTGCACCAGGTCAAGGTCACAGTGCGAAGGTTGGATCGCATCCAGAATAAAGAAATGTGTCTGTCCTTGTGTGCACCAGGTCAAGGTCACAGTGCGAAGGTTGGATCGCATCCAGAATAATGGAATGTGTCTGTCCTTGGGTGCACCAGGTCAAGGTCACAGTGCGAAGGTTGGATCGCATCCAGAATAAAGGAATTTTTCTGTCCTTGGGTGCACCAGGTCAAGGTCACAGTGCGAAGGTTGGATCGCATCCAGAATAAAGGAATGTGTCTGTCCTTGGGTGCACCAGGTCAAGGTCACAGTGCGAAGGTTGGATCGCATCCAGAATAAAGGAATGTGTCTGTCCTTGGGTGCACCAGGTCAAGGTCACAGTGTGAAAGGTTGGAACGCATCCAGAATAAAGGAATGTGTCTGTCCTTGTGTGCACCAGGTCAAGGTCACAGTGTGAAAGGTTGGAACGCATCCAGAATAAAGGAATGTGTCTGTCCTTGGGTGCACCAGGTCAAGGTCACAGTGTGAAAGGTTGGAACGCATCCAGAATAAAGGAATGTGTCTGTCCTTGTGTGCACCAGGTCAAGGTCACAGTGTGAAAGGTTGGAACGCATCCAGAATAAAGGAATGTGTCTGTCCTTGGGTGCACCAGGGGTACCACGTTCGTGAAGATGTGATTCATGCTTGAACTTCTTCCTTTCAAGTCTAGATACGCACTGGCCCACGCCAAGGCCTACCTGGGAGGAGCCTCAGACAAGAGCCGCTCACTGCACGCGAGCCTGCAGATATTAAGGTTAAGGGAATCAGAAAGAAAGGACGGCTGGTTAGGAACCATAGTAGAGACCGTCAACAAAGTCGATGAATGGATTCCCAATGAAGTTCTAGGTCAACATAACCCCTGGTACAGTGGGATCGTGGACCTGGAGACTAAACAACTGATAAGTGATATTGTCCAGGATTCTGATATGTACCGATGGATCTTCTTCAAGAGAAGTACTCAGAGTATCAACAACAACTCTACCATGCCTTCATTGACTTTAGAAAGGCGTTTGACAGAGTGTGGCATGCGGTGCTATGGTCAACAATGAGGCATTATAAGTTCAACAGTGATATTGTGAGGGTAATTGCAAACCTTTATGAGCAGGCGACAAGCGCAGTCTCGGTAGAGGGAACGCTAGGCGATTGGTTCCGTACGACGGTGGGTGTGAGACAGGGATGTATACTCTCCCCCACACTCTTCAATATATTCTTGGAGAGAATAATGGAGACGACCTTAAAAGGACATGTTGGCACGGTTAAAATAGGTGACAGGCTTATCACAAACTTTCGATTTGCTAATGATTTTGATGTATTGGCAGACACAGAAAGGGAACTCCAGGAGTTGATTGGTAGATAGGATAGAGCGGCCCTGAAATTTGGTATGGAAATAAATGCAGATAAAACAAAGCTCATGACCAATAACGTAGCAGGGTTTTAATCTGTAATAGAGGCAAATGAACAGGAACTTGAGGTGGTAAAACGTTTCAAATATCTTGGATCGTTGATCAGCGACGAGGGTTCGAAGCCAGAGGTCATTGAAAAAATAGCACAAACAACAGCGGCGCTGACTAGACTGAAACATATATGGCGAGACAAGCGCCTCGCCCTCGGCATAAAAGTCAGACTAATGCGCTCTTTGGTGCTGTCAATATTTCTGTATGCCTGCGAGACCTGGACCATTACAGCAGATATCCAGGGCAGAATACATGCAATGGAAATGAGGTGCTATAGAAAACTCCTAACTGTAACATATAAGGATCGTGTCACGAACGTAGAAATACGTCAGAGAGTTGAAGACGCTATTGGTCCTTTTGAAGATCTGTTCACAACTATCAAAAGACGAAAGATGGCCTGGTGCGGGCACGTCGCGAGGTCCAACGGAATTACCAACTCGATACTCTTTGGTTCCGTACCGGGACAGAGAGGGCGAGGACGTCCAAGGAAGAGATGGGTGGACAACATCACTGAGTGGTCAGGCCTTCGTCCCGGTGAGATACGTCAGGCGGCGACAGACAGAGAGGGATGGCGTGGGATTTTCGGAGTGTCTTCATGTGTGCCCCAACGACCTGATGGGCTACGGGATGAACTGAACTGAACTGAACTGAACCGATGGATCAGTGCTGATTGATAGCAAATCCTGATGGACCTTCTATGTAGATGGAAGAGACAGTGTCGTTGCTGAGAGGAGGGAGGCATCTATGGCAATAACGTCCGTATCAGAATGGAGATTGGGATAGTCACCGGCTCTGATGTGGATGTTTAATGGTGGCTGCAATCACCTTGTACTGTCAATCCTTACTGTGATATGCACGTAAGGGCCGTTTATGGTATGAGTGGATAGCGACTATGGCATTAATGGATATGGGCTATCTATGGCATGAGTGGATAGGAGAGCTGTTTATGGCATGAGTGGATAGGCAGGCTATATTTGGCATGAGTGGATAGAAGGGCTGTCTATGGCATGAGTGGATAGGCAGGCTATATTTGGCATGAGTGGATAGGAGGGCTGTCTATGGCATGAGTGGATAGGCAGGCTATATTTGGCATGAGTGGATAGGAGGGCTGTCTATGGCATGAGTGGATAACGGCATCATCAATCATCATCAATTCCCCTTGCTCCTTTCGGGACATAGTTCATTGACATTTGACATAAAGGCCTCAAACGTTAAAGTCTATGTGTGAATCTGCTGTCTGGGTAATGCTGGCGTTTGTTGAGATGAAAGAGCTGGTATCCTTTCCCCAGGAGTACCCCTAGGGAAGACTGTGAAAGTAGACATATAGGACATTGTGAATTTGATGAAGGGCTGTCGCTTCGATTAAGACACTGCAAATGATGGATTGGTAATTGACAGACTGCAAAGTGTTGGAACCATACACAGTTACAGCATAAAGGGGTGCCTGAAAGGAGGAGCACGAGCGATACAAGATGCAGGAATCATCAATATCTGCACGTTTTTGCTAGCACATATGACTCTGCCCGGAATGCAATGATGTCGATTCTTAACAAAACCTTACCTAATGACCTAATTAGGTCCAGGTGTCAGCACATCTCTGTCACTGCTAAAACGTATCATTGAACTTGCCTGGCCTTCCCTAAGTCAAATACACAAACCAAATTCCTGCCACATTGGAGGCCTCCGTTCGTGGTGATAACAAAAACTGATGTAAGCAATCAAAATGGAGGCGTTAGAGCGTGCCTCCACAGTGATTGTCTTGTTTGTTTGTGGGTGACTGTCAGTTGATTGATCTGACAACATCAGGCCATAAAACCGTGGCTACACTAGATCACAGAACCAGCTCTTGACCATTTTACTGGTGGCTACACCAGATACCTGAACCAGCTCTTGTCCATTTTACTGGTGGCTACACTAGATCCCTTATCCAGCTCTTGCCCATTTTACTGGTGGCTACACTAGATCCCTTAACCGACTCCCGCCCCCCCCCCCCATTTTACTGGTGGCTACACTAGATCCCTGAACCAGCTCTTGCCCGTTTTACTGGTGGCTACACTGGATCTCTGAACCAGCTCTTGACCATTTTACTGGTGACTACACTAGATCCCTGAACCAACTTTTGTCCATTTTACTGGTCGCTACACTAGATCCTTGAACCGACCCCCCCCCCCCCCACCCCATTTTACTGGTGGCTACACTAGATCCCTGAACCAGCTCTTGCCCATTTTACTGGTGGCTACACTAGATCCCTGAACCAACTTTTGTCCATTTTACTGGTGGCTACACTAGATCCCTGAACCAGCTCTTGCCCAGTTTACTGGTGGCTACACTAGATCTCTGAACCAGCTCTTGACCATTTTACTGGTGGCTACACTAGATCCCTGAACCAACTTTTGTCCATGTTGCTGGTCGCTACACTAGATCCCATAACCGACTCCACCCCTCCCCATTTTACTGGTGGCTACACTATATTCCATAACCGAGTACCCCCCCCCCCCCACGATTTTACTGGTCGCTACACTAGATCCCATAACCGACTCCCCTCACCCCACCCCATTTTACTGGTGGCTACACTAGTTCCCTGAACCGACTTCCCCCATTTTACTGGTGGCTACACTAGATCCCATAACTGACTCCCCCCCCTCCCCCCGCCATTTTACTGGTGGCTACACTAGATCCCATAACCGACTCCCCCCATTTTACTGGTTGCTACACTAGATCCCATAACCGACTCCCCCCCCCCCATTTTACTGGTGGCTACACTAGATCCAATAACCGACTCCCCCCTCCCCCCACCATTTTACTGGTGGCGACACTAGATCCCATAACCGACTCCCCCCGCCATTTTAATGGTTGCTACACTAGATCCCATAACCGACTCACCCCCCCCCCCCCCATTTTACTGGTGGCTACACTAGATCCCATAACCGACTCCTCCCCCCCCTCTCCCCATTTTACTGGTGGCTACACTAGATCCCATAACCGACTCCTCCCCCCCCCCCTCTCCCCATTTTACTGGTGGCGACACTAGATCCCATAACCGACTCCCCCCGCCATTTTAATGGTTGCTACACTAGATCCCATAACCGACTCACCCCCCCCCCCCCCCCCCATTTTACTGGTGGCTACACTAGATCCCATAACCGACTCCTCCCCCCCCTCTCCCCATTTTACTGGTGGCTACACTAGATCCCATAACCGACTCCTCCCCCCCCCCTCTCCCCATTTTACTGGTGGCTACACTAGATCCCTGAACCGACTCCCCCCATTTTTCTTGTCGCTACACTAGGTCATGTCTTCCTATCGAGCTATAGAAATAAACATTGGTATTTTATATTTGTGAAGAAATAAGCTTCCATGTTGAATGTTCATTTATGTTGTTTGGAAAAGGGGAAGTAATTAGGTCTAAGGGCGATAAGTCTGCTGTATGTCCTATGTTAATTGTGACGGTGTCCAGGGTAGCACGTTGGGGTGACGGGGTCTGGTACACCGGAGATATGGGCCAATAGTTAGCACTAGTGCCCTATTGGTATGGATGTTAATTGGGCCATATTCACACTGATTTGTCTGGGCTTCTGTTCACCTAGTTGTTTTCTGGGACCCGAGCAAGGAGACAAGAATATTGACCATAGAACGTACCCTGGCATGACATGAGAGGTTGTGTATGGTATCAGCAACCTTGATCAGCAGAAATGATAAGGTTCGAGGAACAGAAAATACTTACATGATCTACGAAATACGGGTAGAGTTATGTCGAACTAAGGAGGGTTGTGGATGGGAGCCAGACTCCCGGCTCAGAGTGTAGGTATGGTCACAAGGAAAGAAGGCACGCAGATCCCATGGTAGAAGTGCGGAGACTAAGTAAAACTAGGTAAAACCAGACTATGGTGGAATGGGCATGGGGCCGGCTGAACAAACAAAAAACATGTTTGTTTTGGGTGGGTTTTTTTGCGTTCGCCTTATTTCTGCATTCCCCAAGGCAGTGTGCATTGCACTATGTTTGTATGTTGTACCTGTCGGTTCAGTATATCCGACTTAGGCACGCATTTTATGCAAGGGTCTACTTTCTCCTGCATTTTCAAAGGGTTTGCTTCCCCGGAGTAACGGCGGGTGTTGTGATGGGGAGCGAACCCAGAACCTTCGAGTTGTGAGCCGTGTCGCTTTACCAATAGTCCACGCCATCTCCCCAAAAATTCATACGTAAAAGACAAGGATGCCTCTTCACCGTATGGTACAAGTTTATGGGGTGAGACCAAGTCGAGTCCAGCCATTTTGTAATCTCACATAAATAATCTTTTAACATCCCTTCTCGAAACCAGACATGAGGCTCCTGGTTGTTGTAGCTCTGGTGATGTTGTCACTGGCTTGTGTGCCGGACATGACGTCTGCTGTATACCTGGGCAAGGAGTTGGTGGACCAGGACGGACTGTGGAGATCGTTAGAAAGACAGCTGGAGAGATCTGAACCGGTAAGTACTTTATCTTATGTGGCGGTAGAAGAATGGACAACCGTTTACCGTCCGGATCGTGTACCCTGTTTGTTGAGATGAGTGTTGTAAGCTGGTGTGGCTGGAGTTACGGCATCTATCCATGGGCATCTTGCTCTACGTCATGCACGACAATAAACCAGAGCAGACAATAATATAGGCGTGCAGTAGTAGTTAGTGAGGTTCTCTTTTGCCGAAATGACCAAGCTATTAACAGCCACAATTGGAAGCATAAAAACTCCTTGGTTCCTATTTTCTATATCGCTCCCTGTGAGGTATGGGCTCACACCTTCCTGCGCCAATACACGATGTGCGTGTGTTCTCTTCTATTGTTGAAAGAACCAAAAATAGAAAACTGGGCGAAGAAAGATGGAAGGTCGAGACAAATGTAGTCTGTCAGATCGAGAAGACGACCCAAAACTAGCTCTGTTATGCCCCTATATTCCAAGATGAACCAGCATTGAAACACTAGGTTTCTGTGTCCTCAGGGATTGTGTATGCTCTTTGTGTAGCTGTCAGTTAGGGAGAGCAGTTCCCTTCCTCGTTGACTTTTGTAAGCATCAAATAAAGTTTGTCTGTTAGCAGACACTGTCGATGGGGATGAAGTGTGAGAAGTTTTATGTACAAGGTCTCGGTTTATGTTAGTTTGGGCGACCATTTTTTGATCCTGTCTTACTTTCTCAAAGATAGTGTTGTATCCATTTACACGTGGGTTAACGGGCCGTGACGTAACATGGTTATAGAGATAGATAGTTTGGTTGAGAGACAGAAGCACCATTTCTGGTAATTTGTTGGGGGGAAATAACCAACATCAGCAGACAAGACAACTCAGAAATAGTTGACCATTTGTTGACGACAGTGATATTTTATTTACAGTACATACATATATGTTACGTTCGTATGTCTTCTATGTTCTTCTGTCACTAAATCTCGTTCTCTGTCTTGTTTCTCTATCCTGTGTATGTTTCTCTGTGTGTGTGTGTCCCCTCTTTCTCCTCTTCTCTCTATTTTTCACTCGATTCTCTCGATCGAGTATGTTTCTGTGTGTTTGCTCTCTCTCGCTCTCTCTCTCTCTCTCTCTCTCTATCTCACTCTTTCTCGCTCTCTCTCTCCTTTTTTGTATGTTACTTCTTATTCGTGTATATTTCTGTGTGTGTGTCTCTCCGTCCCTCCCTATCGACCTCTTTCTGTCCATCTCTTTATCTATTGCCTGTTTCAATGTGTCTCCGCTTCTCTGTTTTTGTACGTTCTGTCTCTCAGCCAGTGCTATCTCTCTATCTATAGGTTTGTCTGTCGCTCGCTATTTGAATATCATATGTTTATCAATATATCTCTTTCTTTCCCGTTTCTCTGTGCGCGCTTGTCTCTCCAGTTGCCTACTCTGTGTCCGTCTCACTCTTCCGGAGCCTCTCTCTGCCCGCCTCTCTCTCCGGGTGCCTTGCTGTGTACGTCTTAGTCTCTTTTTGTCTGCACGTATGTGTTCATATCTATTTCGTTGTCTCTCTATCTCTGTCTTTCTATATCTTTCTTCGTGTCCCTGTGTTCCTGTGGTCTATTTCTCTCTCTCTCTCTCTCTCTCTCTCTCTCTCTCTCTCTCTCTCTCTCTCTCTCTCTCTCCCTTACTTAAACAAGCACATGTGCGGCCACAGATACACGTGCAGACACAATTGAAAACATTTTTAAAAAACACTGCACAGATTCCAAGAGACAGAATCACACCAACATATACACCAACATACACACCAACATATACACCAACATATACACCAACATACACACCAACATATACACCAACATATACACCAACATACACACCAACATAAACACCAACATATACACCAACATACACACCAACATACACATCAACATACACACCAACATACACATCAACATACACACCAACATACACACCAACCTACACACCAACATACACACCAACATATACACCAACATACACACCAACATACACACCACCATACACACCAACATATACACCAACATACACACCAACATACACACCAACATACACACCAACATACACACCAACATATACACCAACATACACACCAACATACACACCAACATAGACACAATCGCATACAAATTGTTGATCTTTAATGAAACACTTGCAACCCCCCATCAGAAGATCTGATCGTCAGACGAACAGTGCAATATGACTGAAACATCACTAGTTTTACAATGAAAGAATAGCCCTCTACCCGCACACCTTCTCTGATTCTCACAGTCCACCGAATCAGGTGATCTGACTGCAAGTGACGTCTTCGTATTGAGACCACGCGCTACTAAGTGACATCACTACTACGCAATGTGGACAGTTCGTGAAAGTTAGTTGAGAGAGTAATCAGCAATAAGTGATGACGTGTTTGGCACTTGTACTTGCCAGTCAACAAAGATAAATATCTTTTTTCCGCTGAGTCAAACCTAGGAAATTATGTGAAATGCTATTAGCGGGAAAGGAAATTAGACTTCTCTACCACTCTCTCCGTGTGATTATATCTATTTATCTCTCTGTTTGCCTCGTTATTTATTTCTCTCTCTTTATGCCTCGTTATCTTTTTGTCTTTCTTTATGTCTCGTTATCTATATCTCTCTCTTTGTGCCTGTTATCTATCACTTTCTCTTTGTGTCTCTTTATCTATCTCGCTCTTTGTGCCTCGTTATCTCTCTCTCTTTCTGACTCGTTATCTATCTCTCTGTGCCTCGTTATCTCTCTCTCTCTCTCTCTCTCTCTCTTTGTGCCTCTGCCTCCTCATACATTGGACTGCTTCCTCATATAGTGAACTGCCTCCTCATATAGTGAACTGCCTCCTCATATAGGGAACTACCTCCTCATATAGTGAACTGCCTCCTCATATAGTGCACTGCCTCCTCTGTGAACTGCCTCCTCATACAGCGAACTGCCTCCTCATACAGCGAACTGCCTCCTCATATAGTGAACTGCCTCCTCATATAGTGAACTGCCTCCTCATATAGTGAACTGCTTCCTCATATAGTGAACTGCCGCCTCATATAGTGAACTGCCTCCTCATATAGTGAACTGCCTCCTCATATAGTGAACTGCCTTACTGGAGAACGCCTCGAACTACTAACCAAGCACTCAGAACTGTAGCTGAGTTTACCACAACACGACCAACAGTTGTCCTCAGACTGGCCTTGAACTCCGAGGCTGTGATCCCCTGTGAAGGTCAAGAATCAAGTACACTTGATCAGGACAAAAATGTTAGTTGCAAGAGCCAGCACAAGTCAAGTTTTCTTGTCATCAAAACACATTTTTTGAAACAAGATTAAACAAGTTTACAGTTGCTGTACAGTAAAATATAAATGGCGATCCTATGACCTAATTTACTGGGCTTGAGGTGTAATGAGCATGCACGTTAGCGTCACTCTGCGCATGTGCAAATGGTATATATGTTCTTAAAATGGTGGACTTCACCTGGTTATACAATCGTCAATTTGTTTGTGCGTAATATAAATGAGGATTGACTTTAAACATTGAAAGTTTATTTTAAATATTAATTGTTAACCGCACCTACATATTGCTTGGTAGGGGATGGGGATGTGCGGAAAGAGATATAGAAAGATTGGCATGGGAGAAAGACATAGCTGAGTTGAAGAGGAAGAAGAATTATTGACAAGTTTTGGGAGGGGATGGTTAAGAGAAATTGGCTTGGAGATGGTTGAGGGAGGAAAGGTGATGCTTTGGAGAGTGATGATGATATAATTCCTTTAGCTGAGCTGGCAGCTCTTGACAGCCCAAGGCCTCCCCTTTAGCAGGCAGTCTTTGAAAGCACAATGCCTCCCCTTTAGCTGGCAGTCTTTGACAGCACAATGCCTCCCCTTTAGCTGTGAGGACAGCCCTTGACAGCACACTTCCTTCCCTTTAGCTGTGAGGACAACTTTTGACAGCACAATGCCTCCCCTTTAGCTGGCAGCCCTTGACAGCCCAAATGCCCCCCTAACAAAAAGCACACGTCCTCAATTGTTGTAGTGATGTGTAGAGTGTGTTGAGTTTGGTGGGGTGTGGTGGTAGCAGCGGGTTCCACAGATCAGCCAGATCTGGGCACAAAGTCAGGAGGTGCTCGAATGACTCCTCGTGGTCGTGGTAGAATCTGCAGTTTGGTTCACGTAGCGGGTCTAATCTATTCAGATGTTTGTTGAGAGGGGCGTGACCTGTTCTCAGCTTGAAGATCAAACTCTGGTCTCTTCGTTTGTTGAGCGGGGCATGGCCTGTTCTCAGCTTGAAGATCAAACTCTGGTCTCTTCGTTTGTTGAGAGGGGCTTGGACTGTTCTCAGCTTGAAGATCAAACTTTGGTCTCTTCGTTTGTTGAGAGGGGCGTGACCTGTTCTCAGCTTGAAGATCAAACTCTAGTCTCTTTGTTTCAGTTTCTTGACTGGGTCCTCGGGATCTGGTTTTGTTTGGTGTTTGGAATATACTCGGCCTTTCTTGGATGTGGCCCACTGATCTAGCTACTCCTGTCTGGGATGTGGCCCACTGGTCTAGCTACTCCTGCCTTTAGTTATGTGTCAGGATCTGCCTGCAGGTCTGTAGTCTGATGCTAGGTAGTGGCTGTGGAAGCATTGCCCCGCTTCTGGTCAGCTCATCAGCCTTCCAGGGACTCCGACATGGCCAGGTATCCACTGGAGCACTAGTTCCACTCCATAAGAGGTGGACAACTGGTCAATTAGTTTGTAGATATTATAAACATCTGGAGACATTCTGTTTACCAAGGCTTAGAGTGCAGATGTCTCTGAACCTCAGGCTGTATAGTGCCATGAGAAAACAATGACCTCCTCAGGGTGTATAGTGCCACTTTCCAAATCTGAGATTATTCGGCACAAATCTTTTTCTATTGCTATTATTTCTGCTTCGTAATTGGAACAGGTCTCTCTACAAATTCAATAGATGGAACAGGTCTCTCCACAAGGTCCATAGATGGAACAGGTCCCTCCACAAGGGTCATAGGTGGAACAGGTCTCTCCACAAGGGTCAAAGGTTGAACAGGTCTCTCCACAAGGTCCATAGATGGAACAGGTCCCTCCACAAGGGACCATAGATAGAACAGGTCTATCCACAAGTTCCATGGAACAGGTCTCTCCACAAGGACCATAGATAGAACAGGTCCCTCCACAAGGACCATAGATGGAACAGGTCTCTCCACAAGGACCATAGATGTAGGGCTGGTCTTCTTGGTGCAGGTTTTAGTATTTAATTACAGCACCATATCCAGCGTTGGTGGTAGCCCTGGTGGCAGATCCATCTGTGGATACTATGCTTTGGCGAAATGTTCGAGTTAGAGGGTGGACAGGTGGGCCTAACATAGAAGATAGTGTTAAATGATGCACGAGGACGGAATCTGAGTACAGCGGAGATGTGATGGTATGAAGACTGAAGTGAAGGGTGGGAGAAATGCAAGACTTCCACATCTACCCCGGGCAAGTATGGAACCACATCTAGCGTTCTGTAAAAATACCTTTAGTCAGTCCCCCGCGTGAATGAGCTTCATCCAAGCGACCACCAGCGCCTGCTGTAAAACTCTGCCATTTCCCGACGTGTCGGCGCCATTTTGCTTTCACCTTAAACCGGAATGGGCTGTCCTATAAGAAATTGAGATGCATGGTTTGAGCCAATCAGCGACAGCGAAAGATAGGATCTGTATTTAGACCATTTAGCATTCGATAACAAGACACATTTACACTAGAGAGATGGTGACATTTTTTAATTTTAAAACATAATTTGTTGGCGTTCGCCTTATTTCTCTAATCCCCAAGGTGGTGTACGGTGCACTGTGGTTTTTATTTTGCGCCTGTCGGCCCAGTGCATCCGACTTCGGCATGAATTTTATGTAAGCGTCTGCTTCCTCCTGCATTTTGTAAGGGTTTGCTTCCCCCGGGTAACGGCCGATGCTGTGATGGGGATCGAACCCAGCACCTTCGGATTGTGAGCCGCGCCACTTAACCACTAGCCCATGCTGTCCTCAGATAGTGGAATGACGGCTGCCTTGCGACAGACCAGGATTCAAATAAACGCTTCCACATTCCACGAGCGGACATCTTTAAGACACAGGACCTTGCAGGACTGTCTTGCCTCCCTCTCCTACACTTCCCAGACACAGCACCTTGCAGGACTGTCTTGCCTCCCTCTCCTACACTTCCCAGACACAGGACCTTGCAGGACCGTCTTGGTCAACCCAGACTATCTTGGCTTGGCTTGGCTTGGTTCGTTCTCAATCTCCCACTACCAAACCTTGAAAGGGCCCAAGTAGCAGAATGTAATCCAGAGAATGGAAAGCGTTGTGTCGTAGTTTACGTCTTGACTGCGATATTTACACCTTTCGATCCAACACATCCGACTTCAGCAAGCATTTTTTTGAGTACTGGGTTAGCATTTCCTCGTTGATCCCTTCTCCCTAGCCAGTCTGCCCTGCTGCAGCCTGTTATCCAGGATCACTACGTGAAGGTGTAGAAGGGTCTTGGCAGCTCTGGTTCGCTGGCCCTGACGCTAGCAGTCAGCTATGGGTCACTGACCACTGCAGCTCATACGCTGCTCAGCATCTTGATCCCAAATCTTGAAACATGCCTATACCTTGTGAACGTACGTACTTTGACCATAGTCAACATATCGCTACATGTTAGATTCACAACATATGGTACGGCTTGCGGACATATTTAACATTCGCTATCCAGTCCATGTCCTGGGTGGTGAGGTTGTTCAAGTATGGTCTACAACAGCAATATCATCGTTACCATGCATCATCCACAACAACATCGTTACTAACGTCTGTAACAACATCACTACCACTCTTCCCCAACTAACGTAGACAACAACATCACTACCATTCACTGTCTACAACATCATCACCATCTAACGTCTACAGCAACAACATCTCCCCCAACTAATGTGGACAACAACATCACTATCACTCACCATCTACAACACCATAGCCAACTAACGTGTACAACAGCAACCTGTCCCCCATCCTAATGTCTACCACAAAAATTCTCCCCACCTACCCACCTTTATGGACCCTCCGTTGACAGCCACATGCAATAGGTGCGGACCCTCACAGGTAGGGACAAACTCCAGCTGATGGTCGCCGTCCGACAGGACCAGCGAGGTCACGGGAACGCTGCATGACGTCATAGTGTAAGGCCGTAACACAGACAGCAATATTTGATCATTTAGTAACGTACAAACATTTCTTTTAACATTTCTAAGCTACGGACAACATAACAGAAGGACAGGTTATGGGCTGGTTGTGGTTAAGTCACTACTGGTGGTAAGTACGATGGCAAGTCAGTAAGTAGGTCAGAAACTGATGTGTGATAGCTGAGAAATGTAGTTGGTAGTTTCTAAAGGTGTCACTAGCTGACAGCAACATCCAGCTTTGTGGTTGCTGTAGGTAGCAGACGTTGGATGGCGTAGTCAAGTGTGCAACTCGGAAACAAAATGGCGTTCCCGCTCACAGAGTGTACAGCAAAAACAGCGTGCTGTTGTACTTTCCTTTTGGGGAAAAGACCTTTCTGTTTAGGAAAATCATCAGGAAATGCTTCTTGTTGACGGTGACAAGTTTGTGTCGCGTCAGGCGGTCCATAACTGGTTACGGTGACAAGTCTGTGTCGCGTCAGGCGGTCCATAACTGGTTACGGTGACAAGTCTGTGTCGCGTCAGGCGGTCCATAACTGTTTTCGGTGACAAGTTTGTGTCGCGTCAGGCGGTCCATAACTGTTTACGGTGATAAGTCTGTGTCGCGTCAGGCGGTCCATAACTGTTGACGGTGACAAGTTTGTGTCGCGTCAGGCGGTCCATAACTGTTGACGGTGACAAGTCTGTGTCGCGTCAGGCGGTCCATAACTGTTGACGGTGACAAGTTTGTGTCGCGTCAGGCGGTCCATAACTGTTGACGGTGACAAGTCTGTGTCGTGTCAGGCGGTCCATAACTGTTTACGGTGACAAGTTTGTGTCGCGTCAGGCGGTCCATAACTGTTGACGGTGACAAGTCTGTGTCGTGTCAGGCGGTCTATAACTGGGTTCAAAATCAAATTGTTTATGGACGCCCAGGGTTTACTGACGAAACCCAACTTCGTCGTCCTGGTAGGATTGCCCCATGCGACAAGGTTAATCCACACAATTGGCTAACTAGGACGGCAACATCTTGAACATCAATCTGACATCCCTAACTTAGCCCCCGAGAAATGTTCACCAGTTTGTGCACTAACACCCCAACTTGGAGGAGACGTTTCGCGAATGACGCAGAGGCTGAACGTAAAGTATAAATGTGGCTGAGACAGCAGGCCACAGACTTCCATGAAGCAGGTCTTGGTGGACTGATAAAGCGATGGGATAAGTGTATCCAATGTTGGTGGGAATTATGTTGAGAAATAAGGGACAGTGTCATTATAACAAGAAATGGTTTTCAAGTTAGAATTTCATTTAGTTATTTTATTAACCCCGTGTGACCTATTTATTGACTAGCCCTGGTTGTACTTAGGTTATTGATATGTTAAGTTACGTTAGGAAGACAATACACGAACGGAATGAGAGTCATATATCTCAAACATTTCGTATCGCCATAAAACAGTATTAGAAGAAAATGTATTGAGCACAAATGACAAAGGACAACAAAATTGTGAGTTCGGGGTAAACATCAAACATTTGTCCCCACCAGTTGTGTGTTTCATGTCACGCCTCACTTATTTGTTGTCATTCGTTGTTTTTATTAGTGTTATTTGTTGGTCATAGTGAAGACTTTTGGGCTGGAACGTAAGATTTGTTGTGTTTCCATTCGAGTGCGTTCACTGTGACTGTTTTGTGGATGTTGTTGTCAATGAAGTGGCAGAATAACAGGATACATTGACAGCGATAAGCTGGTCTTGAGGTGTAACCTTCGATAAGAAGGGGAAAGCTTATCTTATCTTTCGCTTTATCTGCTTCAGTCTGCTTTCAGGCGTCAACCTGAATATATCTACAAGGAGCAGTTTGTAGTCTGAGGCTATTGGTGTCTGGGTAGTCTGGGGCTATTGGTGTCTGGGTAGTCTGAGGCTATTGGTGTATAGGTAGTCTGAGGCTATTGGTGGCTGGGTAGTCTGAGGCTATTGGTGTCTGGGTAGTCTGAGGCTAGTGGTGTCTAGGTAGTCTGAGGCTATTGGTGTCTGGGTAGTCTGAGGCTATTGATGTCTGGTTAGTCTGAGGCTATTGGTGTCTGGGTAGTCTGAGGCTATTGGTGTCTGGTTAGTCTGAGGCTATTGGTATCTGGTTAGTCTGAGGCTATTGGTGTCTGGGTAGTCTGAGGCTATTGGTGTCTGGGTAGTCTGAGGCTATTGGTGTCTCCATAGAGTTTGTCTAGATATGGAATTGATGATGGCCACACGAGCTTTAAAAGTCTTCACTTCACATGTTGTCTAACACCAATGGCCGTCCTCAAACCCTTCACTTCACATGTTGTCTTAAACCAATGGCCGTCCTCAAACCCTTCACTTCACATGTTGTCTAACACCAATGGCCGTCCTCAAACCCTTCACTTCACATGTTGTCTAACACCAATGGCCGCCCTCAAACCCTTCACTTCACATGTTGCCTTAAACCAATGGCCGTCCTCAAACCCTTCACTTCACATGTTGTCTTAAACCAATGGCCGTCCTCAAACCCTTCACTTCACATGTTGTCTTAAACCAATGGCCGTCCTCAAACCCTTCACTTCACATGTTGTCTAATACCAATGGCCGTCCTCAAACCCTTCACTTCACATGTTGTCTAACACCAATGGCTGCCCTCAAACCCTTCACTTCACATGTTGTTTAACACCAATGGCCGCCCTCAAACCCTTCACTTCACAAGTATCACCACTTGTAATTGTCCGTGACCTTATGAATTATTCCCTTTGCATCCATTTCTAAATACAGCTTGACTATCACTTCTACTAAGGAAGAGATCTCTTTTCCTGTTCTTTTGGTTTGTAGATTCAACAGGTTGGGACAGCCGGCTCCATGCCCAACACTTCCTAGTTGCCTCTCATGGCATGTCTGGCAGGTTACTTTTACCATTCGTTGTTCCCCATTCGGGCCCCGGCAGTACAGGAGTGAATGGACAAAACATATACGTCGATGTTACTGGGTGGGGGGGGGGGGGGGTAAGAAAGGGCTGTGTCCCTCCCTGGAGGGCAGCAAATGAAGAAGTTACATTTGTAGCAAACAGTCAAAGGTGATCAAGAAAGTAACCATACTTGATTTCTTGTCCTTGAAACTCTATCCAAGCTACGATAGTGACGTCATTGTCGTTGTATGGAGTTCCGTTGTTGTCACATACTGTTAAAATCATGGACGCTCTTCTAGCAACGCGGGACGTGCTCAGACCTGATGATGGTATGGAGAGATGGTATGGAGAGATGGTATGGAGAGATGGTATGGAGAGATGGTATGTCAATCATCATTATCGTCGTTAATTTTATCATCATCGCATTTTTTGTATGTGAACTCTCTCAAATTATATAATAAATTTCAGAGACCTGCAAGTGAAGGTTTGCAGTCTGGATGTCAAACCGTTAGTTACTTCGCATAAATAGATCTGAAGGTGAAGGTTTGCAGTCTGGATGTCAAACCGTTAGTTACATGGCATGAATAGATCTGCTAGTGAAGGTTTGCAGTCTGGATGTTAAACCGTTAGTTACATGGCATGAATAGATCTGAAGGTGAAGGTTTGCAGTCTGGATGACAAACCGTTAGTTACATGGCATGAATAGATCTGCTAGTGAAGGTTTGCAGTCTGGATGTCAAACCGTTAGTTACATGGCATGAATAGATCTGCTAGTGAAGGTTTGCAGTCTGGATGTCAAACCATTAGCTAGATAAATTGTAGTTTTTAAATATTGAACACTAATAGTGGCTGTCATCACCCTTGGCAACGCTTTGATCAGCCCAGAACTGTCAGAGGCTATAACTAATAACATCAAAGAAAGTATGTCTGTCCTAGGAAAGTCTTGACCAGTCATTATTAACCTTGACAGACAGACCTGTACAGACACAATTTCGTCTTGAGTATTTTGGTAAAGTTCAGCGAAACACAATACACGACCAGGTGTGGCTTACTGCATCTTGTTGTCAATCCAACAAATAGCTTACTTGTACTCAAAAGCTGAAACGGGAGCGCTCTACGCGGAATTATATTTTAATGACAAGGCTTGTAATGAATTCTTCTGCTTCTTTCATCCTTGGTCAGGGACAGAAAAAGCTCCATCAAAGTCATGTCTGCTCCTGTCTTCACCAAACCTTGCCCTATCCCCCTGCAACACATCCCTATATGGGACGCGATGTGTTTCCCTTTCCTGTACGTCCGTGGTTCAGCTCATTCGTCTTCACCACCGGCATTGTTTGGGGCCACTTACTTAGTCATTGGCTGTCTCCAGTCTACCTGCAAGGCATCAATTGTTGTCTGATGTGTCTCTTTAATGAAATATATCTTACCTGAATATTCAGCCTTGTATAACCAACAGAAACCGAACAGATAACTGACCTTCTCCACGGAGACGCGACTCTGCAGCGCTGGCCTGGGCGGACGTGACTGTTCCGTACATCTGGAAGTTGTTGAAGGTCTCGGCCTCGGCTGTTGGACAGAACCTGTGACGAAAGCTTGAGTCAATCAACTACTTGCCCCAGAAAGCTGACGACGAGTACAGACAACATGAACGCTCTATAACACATCTACAAGGATTCATGGCCAGGAACGAAAGAGACTGTCATGTGTGGGAAGTGGCTCACATCCAAGGCCACCTGTAGGACTATCGATCTATGGTCACTTCTCTGTCTCTCTTATCTTCATCCAAGGCTGTAGGACTATCGATCTATGGCCACTTCTCTGCCTCTCTTATCTTCATCCAAGGCCACCTGTAGGACTCGATCTATGACCACTTCTCTGTCTCTCTTATCTTCATCCAAGGCTGTAGGACTATCGATCTATGGTCACTTCTCTGTCTCTCTTATCTTCAGGATGTTATTCATGATATGTTGTTGATGTTGTTGTTGATGTTGTTGTTGGTGTTGTTGTTTTTGTTATTGTTTTGTTGTTGTTCTTCTTCGTTATATTATTTTCCTTTTTCTTTGTTTTCTTCTTCTTCTTCTCCTTCTTCTTCTTCCTCTTCTTCTTCTCCTTCTTCTTCTTCTTCTCCTTCTTCTTCTTCTTCATCTTCCTCTTCTTCTTCTCCTTCTTCTTCTTCATCTTCTTCTTCTTCTTCTTCTTCTTCCTCTTCTTCTTCTTCTTCTTCTTCTTCTTCTTCTTCTCCTTCTTCTTCTTCTTCTTCTCCTTCTTCTTTTCTAGTTCTTTGGGGGAGGAAGACCAACGTCTGGTCAGGCAAAATATACTGGCCAAGACCCTCACATCGGCTGCCTAGTATACCTCCCTGGAAACAGACTGTTTTCATTGCAGCCTGGCTACCGAGGTGAGAAATCGACGTGATTCCCCTAGTAGTGAGCGATACGCATATGAAGCCAAGCATAGCACAACCGTCTGGAGGACCCCAGTTCACCTTCATCAGCACGGTCGGGATGTGAGGAAAGCGACTGCAACCCGCCATTTAACGTTATTTTTAGGGCACACGAAAAAATAACCTGCTCATTGTGGGCATTCGGAAACATCGTCTTCTTCTTCTTCTTCTTCTTCTTCTTCTTCTTCTTCTTCTTCTTCTTCTTCTTCTTCCTCTTCTTCTTCTTCTTCTTCTTCTTCATCATCTTCATCTTCTTCATCATCTTCATCTTTTTCTTCTTCCTCTATGGAATTCGTTCTGAACAGGACACTGTGACGTTGTGTCATAATTTACAGCGTGGCTGCGATATCTGATCCTGTCGGTCTGATACATCGGATCCCAGCTTTTTCAGTATAGGATTTGTCATCACACTAAGATCCCGTCTCTTAGTCGGACTTCACTATTGGAGGTGGAATAGGGTCTGGTCAGCTATTGTTCACTGACTCTGATAGAACCCTCAGTTATGATGCTGTCAGCTCATTCACTTCCACCCCTGAACCCGATAATGCCTTGTGTAGTCTGCCTCTGCACCTGACACCATACAGTCCAGTATTGAACTAAATAGTGGCTATTGTATACATTAAATACTGAATGCAGTGGCGTAACTAAGCGAGGCAGTTGAGGGAACATGCCTTCTGCAACAAATTTAGTAGGTGGTGGTTAGGAGAGATAGGGGGGTGGGGACAAAAAAAGAAATGGCGCCATTTTAATGGCTCAAAAATTCACAAATGTCGCTGCTCATTGCCACAAATCTCAGGCAATATTTTTCATGGGGTGACCTAAATATGTTTACAAGATGCACGAACGTCTCGTGGGAGTAGAGGGAGATTATGCGTGATCTGATTATATGTGAATGCACAGATCGACTGAGTACGTGGTCTGATCGTGAAGACGAGTTTGTGATTGTGTGTTGAGGGTGCAGACAGAGGACGCGAGCTAACTGGAACCATTAAGTTGTGGCTAGAATAATTCTTGAGGTTGTCAAGTTTTGTTGTTGCAGGTATAGACTTAGAATTTAGGTTTCTGTGTAGTGACAGAAGTAACATCGACGGCAATCGCTTGCATCTTCTGTTGTAGTTAAATATATTTATAATTATTATTTAGTTGTTTTCTTTTTAATGATATTGTGCAACAATTATTCTTCATAATAAATTATATTATTGTGTTTTTATAGGTCAGGATGGTGTTTACTGTGGTGAAGTCGTGTCGTGGTGCTGATATGTCTTGTAGCCCTAAGGTGAGTAAACTACTCAACAACAGATATATCTTGTAGCCCTAAGGGGAGGAAACTACTAAACAACAGATATATCTTGTAGCCCTAAGGTGAGTAAACTACTCAACAACAGATATATCTTGTAGCCCTAAGGGGAGTAAACTACTCAACAACAGATATATCTTGTAGCCCTAAGGTGAGTAAACTACTCAACAACAGATATATCTTGTAGCCCTAAGGTGAGTAAACTACTCAACAACAGATATATCTTGTAGCCTTAAGGTGAGTAAACTACTCAACAACAGATATATCTTGTAGCCCTAAGGTAAGTAAACTACTCAACAACAGATATATCTTGTAGCCCTAAGGTGAGTAAAACTACTCAACAACAGATATATCTTGTAGCCCTAAGGTGAGTAAACTACTCAAGAACATATATATCTTGTAGCCCTAAGGTAGGTAAACTACTCAAGAACAGATATATCTTGTAGCCCTAAGGTAGGTAAACTACTCAACAACAGATATATCTTGTAGCCCTAAGGTGAGTAAAACTACTCAACAACAGATATATCTTGTAGCCCTAAGGTGAGTAAACTACTCAAGAACATATATATCTTGTAGCCCTAAGGTAGGTAAACTACTCAACAACAGATATATCTTGTAGCCCTAAGGTGAGTAAACTACTCAACAACAGATATATCTTATAGCCCTAAGGTGAGTACACTACTCAACAACAGATATATCTTGTAGCCCTAAGGTGAGTAAACTACTCAAGAACAGATATATCTTGTAGCCCTAAGGTGAGTAAACTACTCAACAACAGATATATCTTGTAGCCCTAAGGTAAGTAAACTACTCAACAACAGATATATCTTGTAGTCCTAAGGCGAGTAAACTACTCAACAACAACTTTAAAGCTTACGCTGCCACATGGAGGAGGGAGGAGGGCGCGTCTATTTGCTTGAGGCCCTATGAGATGTGCTGTCATTTTTTGTCTGATGTCCCTGTGCATCCGACATTAGCACGCGTTTTAAACCGGTTTACTTCCCTGTTTAAAAGACATCCTCCAGGCATGTTGACTCCACGAGAGGAACACAGTGACAACATGGATATCTTCAACCCTGCCGAAGTATGTGGACGAGAACAGTCAGTTGATGGGGGAAGTAGATGTGGTTATTAGGGGAGAGAACGACGATAGGATAAAGGAAATATGATAATATAAATAGGAGATTAGGAGTGTAGCTTTAAATAGGAGATTAGTAGTGTAGCCTTAAATAGGAGGTTAGTAGTGTAGGCTTAAATAGGATTCTAGCCTTAAATAGGAGATTTTAAGTGTAGCCTTAAATATGAGATTTTGAGTGTAGCCTTGAATAGGAGATTTTGAGTGTAGCCTTAAATAGATGATAAGGAGTGTGGCCATAAATAGGGGATTAGGAGTGTAGCCTTAAATATGAGATTAGTAGTGTAGCCTTAAATTGAGATTAGGTGTGTAGCCTTAAATATGAGATTAGTAGTGTAGCCTTAAATAGGAGATTAGTATGTAGCCTTAAATATGAGATTAGTAGTGTAGCCTTAAATTGAGATTAGGTGTGTAGCCTTAAATATGAGATTAGGAGTGTAACCTTAAATAGGAGATTAGGAGTGTAGCCTTAAATAGGAGATTAGGTGTGTAGCCTTAAATAGGAGATCAGGTGTGTAACCTTAAATATGAGATTAGGTGTGTAGCCTTAAATAGAAGATTAGGTGTGTAGCCATAAATAGGAAATTAGGAGTGTAGCCTTAAATAGGAGATTAGAAGTGTAGCCTTAAATAGGAGATTGTGTGTGTTGCCTTAAATAGAAGATTAGGTGTGTATCCTTAAATATTAGAATAGGTGTAGCCTTAAATAGAAGATTAGATGTGTAGCCATAAATAGGAGATTATGAGTGTAGCCTTAAATAGGAGATTAGAAGTGTAGCCTTAAATAGGAGATCGTGTGTGTTGCCTTAAATAGAAGATTAGGTGTGTAGCCTTAAATAGGAGAATAGGTGTGTAGCCTTAAATAGGAGATTAGATGTGTAGCCATAAATAGGAGATTAGGAGTGTAGCCTTAAATAGGAGATTAGAAGTGTAGCCTTAAATAGGAGATTGTGTGTGTTGCCTTAAATAGAAGATTAGATGTGTAGCCATAAATAGGAGATTAGGAGTGTAGCCTTAAATAGAAGATTAGGTGTGTAGCCTTAAATAGGAGAATAGGTGTGTAGCCTTAAATAGGAGATTAGAAGTGTAGCCTTAAATAGGAGATTAGAAGTGTAGCCTTAAAATAGATCCCGATTTCAATACGTCGTCCTGCCCCAACTTCGCTACTATACCAGCATCCCCAACAACTAGAATTAGCCAAATATGATCTAACCTTATGCCTCACACGAAACTGGAAGAGAGCGTTAACAAGTCTATTGTATGTTTCCTGTCTCGCTATTACAGTGAAAACGTTACATAAGAGTTTTGAATGAATACGAGAATGAATAACAACAGCGATATGGCCTTTCGAAGATCTCTTGGCAACTGTCAAAAGAAGGAAACTCGCTTGGTACGGTCACATATCGAGATCAAATGGTCTTGCAAATACGATCCTCCACGGAAAGGTGCAGGCAGACGATGAAGAGGCCGGCCCAAAATGAGGTGGGAGGACAACATAAAAGAATGGACCAGTCTCCGACCGGAAGAGGGACAAGCAGCGGCCGATGGCAGAGAAGGGGGATCGGGGTTGTGGAGGTGCCTTCATGTGTGCCCCAACGACCTTCCAGGTTACGGGATAACCTGACCTGATCCGAATGAAGATTGTTCAACCATACCTCATAAATCCAGGATGACCTGACCTGACCTGAATGAAGATTGTTCAACCATACCTCATATATCCAGGATGACCTGACCTGACCTGAATGAAGATTGTTCAACCATACCTCATAAATCCAGGATGACCTGACCTGACCTGAATGAAGATTGTTCAACCATACCTCATATATCCAGGATGACCTGACCTGACCTGAATGAAGATTGTTCAACCATACCTCATAAATCCAGGATGACCTGACCTGACCTGAATGAAGATTGTTCAACCATACCTCATAAATCCAGGATGACCTGACCTGACCTGAATGAAGATTGTTTAACCATACCTCATAAATCCACCGAGTTTTAAATGAGGCTCGTAAGAAACAGCTTTCAGTGACGTCAGTCGATGAGTCAGCAGCTTCTTCATTGACAGGATCTCTAGGTCAGAGGCAGACGTGAGGAGCTCGCCCAGGAACTTGCACGTCTGCTCGACGTCCGACCTGACCTGCTGCAGTTGTAACTGGGTCACGCTCAAGGACAACTCTTTGTCCTCTCTCATAGTCCGGACCTGGTGGATAAACAAAAGAGTTTACTATCAGTCGCTATTTTTTGTTGTTGTTTGGATTTTAAATCTTTCGGCCAAGGCGTGCGGGCTTTTTTTAACCACAGACACATCCGATTGGATGATATCAGGGCGCGCGAGCCACATGAATCACAAGATCCCCGGCTTCAATCAAGCAGATACTACGTACACAATGTCGTGAACAGTACTCAGTATGCAGCCCAAACTATCGATGTTGTGCTATTACATGCCTAGGTATGTTGTCAAGGTATCGCAAACGTGTGTGGCCGTGTATGCAAATATTAGAAAGACAGAAAAGGAAAAGGACCTAGCGGTTATAATAGATCATACAGGTAAAGTGAGTGAGCAAGTCCAGGTTATAATAGATCATACAGGTAAAGTGAGTGAGCAAGTCCAGGTTATAATAGATCATACAGGTAAAGTGAGTGAGCAAGTCCAGGTTATAATAGATCATACAGGTAGAGTGAGTGAGCAAGTCCAGGTTATAATAGATCATACAGGTAAAGTGAGTGAGCAAGTCCAGGTTATAATAGATCATACAGGTAAAGTGAGTGAGCACGTCCAGGTTATAATAGATCATACAGGTAAAGTGAGTGAGCAAGTCCAGGTTATAATAGATCATACAGGTAAAGTGAGTGAGCAAGTCCAGGTTATAATAGATCATACAGGTAAAGTGAGTGAGCAAGTCCAGGTTATAATAGATCATACAGGTAAAGTGAGTGAGCAAGTCCAGGTATCAGGAGAAATTACAAATGCAATGTAGGTATGATACAAATAAATATTAAACATAGGAGCACGGAAGTGATCGTCAAACTGCATAAGGCATTAGTTAGACCTAGATTGGAGTACTGTGTACAGCTGTGGAGTCCTTATCATAGAGGGGATATAAACATGCTGGTAAGGATACAAATAAGAGCGACAAAGCTGATAGTGGGATTCCAGAATTACATAAGTTAAGTTTAAGTTAAGTATTGAGTCATAATGTCACCAAAACATCGATCTTTGTGTCCATCTATTGACCATCTATTGTCCATCTAATGTCCATCTAGTGTCCATCTCTTGTCCAACTATTGTCCATCTATTGTCCATATGTTGTCCATCTATTGTCCATCTATTGTCCATCTATTGTCCATCTATTGTCCATCTATTGTCCATATGTTGTCCATCTATTATCCATCTATTGTCCATCTATTGTCCATCTATTGTCCTTCTTCTTCTTCTTCTTCTTCTGCGTACACAGTCAGACAGTAACCATTATTTTTTCGAAAAAAGCGGCGGTCATCCTGAGACTCTCGCCACTACCATAGAGCTTGTCTTGCAGTTCCACTGGCAATGGCCACATCTGCTCTCTCTGATCCTCGTATGTCGGGCAGTTCTGCAGCAGATGTTCAGTGGTCATTTTACCAGTACCGCACGGGCATTCGTCGGTACACCCTATCTTCAATTTGTTGAATAGGTGGTACCTCAGTCTGTTGTGGCCAGTGCGAAGTCTGAAGACAACGACCTGCTCTCTTCGGTTCAACTGGTAATAGGCATCGTTTTTGGTGTAACCAATATGTTCGGTTTCCCATTTGGTCATGTACCTGGCTTTGATAAGCCGTTTTGACTCTTCGTACGTGATACTGGTATCTGTTTGTGGTAGCCTTGCACCTTCTTTTGCCAGTCTGTCTGCCTCCTCGTTGCCTTGGATGTTGCAGTGTGACGGAACCCACTGTACCACTACCCTTTTTGGTGCGGACTGCTGGCACAGTTTGCATAGTGCTGCTCTTAAGTCATTAAGCTCAGTGTTTTTCTGGCTTTTTAGCGCTGTGACTACGGCGAGAGCATCTGTCAGCAGGACTATATGGCTCTCATTTTCACTGTGTGTTACCATTTCTTCCACTGCCGCCCTCAGTGCCTCTGCCTCCGCTCTGAAATTGCTTGTGTACTTACCAGTAGCGAATGACAGAGTTATTTTTCTGCCATTTGGTAGGTTCAGGAATGCTCCTGCGCCTCCGTTCTGTGTAGTGTTTGTTACAGAACCGTCGGTGTATGCATGGGTCCAGTCCATGCTTGGGTAGCTTTTCGTTATGAAGCTTAGGGTAGTGTCTCTCCTTTCTTTTTCAGTCTGGCAGTTTTTGTTTGCAATACCTGGTATATTTTCTACCACCTCTGGAAATATATCCTGCCTCCAAGTAGGTTTTCGTACAGTAGTGATGGGTTTTGGTGTTGTTAGTGCGTTTATGGGATCTTCGTGCATCTTTGCTTTGGCTATTTCTGCAAAGTTTCTCCGCTTTAGTTTCCCAGTTCCCAAATTGTTTAGTCTCTGGTACATTGGGTGGTCCGTCAGTCTTCGGAGTTTCTCTGACTGCAGCTGGGCTCTGCAGTCTCTTCTGTCGGTCATGGATTGCAGTTTTGTAATCTTTTCAAGTTCTACAATTGGCGTTGACTTCATGCCACCTGTTATAATTCTCATGGCTTGGTTTTGAAGTTTGTTAACTTTATCGAAGTTCGCCTTCGCTGCTGTTGTCCATGCCGCAATGCCATACTCGAGAACTGGTCTCACTCTTCCAGTGTACAGTTTCTTTAGTATGCCTTCGTCTGCTCCCCAGCTTGTGCCAGCAAGTTTCCTCATGATCGCCATTCTTTCTCTGGCTTTCATTCGGTTTCTCTCGATCTGACTTTTCCATGTCATGCGCCGATCAAATGTGACTCCCAGATAGGTTGGGTTGTCGTTTGGCTGCAGGATTTTGCCATTTAGGCTTAATTTGGTACTTTGGGGTTTTAATGAGAGCGAGAATATTGTGCACGTGGTTTTCTCCTCGTTTATTTTGACCCATCTATTGTCCAACTATTGTCCATCTATTGTCCATCTATTGTCCGTCATGCGTACAATACGACCAGCCCATCACGGGGAGCCATGCCTGGCTGCCTGTCGATTCTGTGGACACGAGCTTCGAAAATCATCTTAGAAATGATCGATATTGGCAGACTGGACTACGGTATCCCAGTAGCGGCGCATCATCTTTCTTGTGGATTAGGATAGCCTTTGATGTTATCCATTCATCCAGAATTAGCCCCGTTGAGAAGCACTTATTAAATAGCTTAGTCAACTGAGTTGCCTCGTTCTGAGCAATAACCACATCTTCCACCCCCACCCACCACACCCTCCACCCGCGTCGTCATCTTTGTCGACATGGTAACCCTGCCTACTCCGAGGAAGTGCCTGACTTTGCATGTAGGATTCCATGGAGGACCTCAATAGGTCCAAACTGTATAAGAGATTCTAGCCTAGATGCCGTCAGTCCTCTTTAAAGTCTCGTCATCAAACTGTTTGTGAGCCATGACATATACACCCAGAATCGAGGCCTCGCGTGTAGGGCAAGACAGAGCAGCAGTACCCAGAATCAAGGCCTCGTGTGTAGGGCAAGACAGAGCAGCAGTATCCAGAATCAAGACCTCGCGTGTAGGGCAAGACAGAGCTGCAGTACCCAGAATCAACGCCTTGCGTGTAGGGCAAGACAGAGCAGCAGTACCCAGAATCAAGGCCTCGCGTGTAGGGCAAGACAGAGCAGCAGTACCCAGAATCAAGGCCTCGGGTGTAGGGCAAGACAGAGCAGCAGTACCCAGAATCAAGGCCTCGTGTGTAGGGCAAGACAGAGCACAGTACCCAGAATCAAGGCCTCGGGTGTAGGGCAAGACAGAGCAGCAGTACCCAGAATCAAGGCCTCGTGTGTAGGGCAAGACAGAGCAGCAGTACCCAGAATCAAGGCCTCGGGTGTAGGGCAAGACAGAGCAACAGTACCCAGAATCAAGGCCTCGCGTGTAGGGCAAGACAGAGCAGCAGTACCCAGAATCAAGGCCTCGTGTGTAGGGCAAGACAGAGCAGCAGTACCCAGAATCAAGGCCTCGGGTGTAGGACAAGACAGAGCAGCAGTACCCAGAATCAAGGCCTCGTGTGTAGGCCTAGACAGAACAGCTGTAACCAGAATCAAGGCCTCGGGTGTAGGCCTAGACAGAACAGCTGTACTCAGAATCAAGGCCTCGGGTGTAGGCCTAGACAGAACAGCTGTACCAAGAACACGTCAGAGGTCTGACCAGACTCAAGAGTCTAGGCTCACTGGTTGATGACGTATACACCCCAAGATGATAAGGGCGAAGTATAAGAAGAAAAGACGGAGAAGAAGAAGAAGAAGATGATGATGGTGAAGAATAAAAAGAAGATGATGATGATGAGGATGAAGAAGAAGATGAGGAGGAGGAGGAGGAAGAAGAAGAAGAGCAGGAAGAACAAGAAAGTGAAGAAGAAGAAGAAGAGAATGGTATATTTATCATATATTCGCTTAAGTGGCACACAAAATCATCTATTTATCATCTTTTGACTTTAGTGGCACACAAAATCAACTATTTATCATGTATTCACTTTAGTGGCACACAAAATCATATATTTATCATCTATTCGCTTTAGTGGCGCACAAGATCACCTATTGCTCAATGACCTGGTATCTCACCTGGCTGAGACGTTACCTGTGTCAGCAGTGTCTTCCGGTGTCTCTCCACCGCCTCCACAAACGTATCCATAAACTCGTTCACCTCGTCCCTGACCTTGGTTGACCATTCCGTGGCCGCGACCTTGATTTGCTCCAAGGATTTGATCTGGTCGTCAACGGCCTTGACTCGAGGTATGACCTTCTGAATTAGTCTGTCCACATCTCGCATCTGGTTCTGAGGAGGTCATGTTTTATCTTAGTTAATGCAGACAGAAACAGCTATTGAATGGTTGGGTGGCTAAAACGATTATCTCTTCTAGCTAAGAAAATAATGGATAATGGATACTCTTTGATGTCAACACGCCCCTGTCGGGCGAGCTGTGTACGAGTTTCTGAATAATGTAAGGAAGGGAAAGACAAGTTGATCTGGACTTCGCTAATGCCGCGACAATTCTGTCTCCCAATCACATCCGGATGCAGGATAGAAACAAGTCAATTCGATGAACGGACGCCCAAATCGGGTTTGTGTATACTCACAGGTAAACACTCACCATACATCACAGACGTCTCAGGATCTGTAGACCATGCACATGGCGCCCTGTGAGTAGCCTCTCCTGGACGCAAGCCGGGGTACTGAATATCGAGACCCCGGGCTGCCCAAACTGCAGGATCCCCTTCTCAGGCTCCCTGGTGTAATCTAAATAAATGCAAAGCATGACAGTTTGGTACCAGCTCAGCCGGGGAATCTGCCGGAATGAGTTCGGAATTTAAAAACCATTCTACCTTAGGTGCTACCACTCCGGATTTTCTGTCTGGATTTACTCCCGTAGCCTTACCCTCTCCTGAGTTTTCCACAAAGCAGTGGAGTCGTTGCCCGCAGATGCTAGTTACTCGAGACATCCGATGATACTCTCATGGTCTCAAGACTAGCCAGCACTCCCTGACACTTATGGGTTTAAAATGAGTTCCCCTTCTAGGTGGGTAGCGAGGTCTGGGCTGGACGTTCCGCTCGTTAGAGGAAGGTGAGGAACTAAATCAGATAATGAAAATAGAGGCATCTAACGACGATCACATTGTGTTTGTAGAAACAGTCCGACGAAAGGTGGAATCACTCATCTATCTTGGCAGCAATGTAAACAAAGGAGGAGCTAATTATAGAGAGATCAAACAAAGCATGAGATTATGATAGAGAGATCAAACAAAGCATGAGATTATGATAGAGAGATCAAACAAAGCATGAGATTATGATAGAGAGATCAAACAAAGCATGAGATTATGATAGAGAGATCAAACAAAGCAGGAGCTAATGAGAGACCAAACAAAGCATGAGATTATGATAGAGAGATCAAACAAAGCATGAGATTATGATAGAGAGATCAAACAAAGCATGAGATTATAATAGAGAGATCAAACAAAGCAGGAGCTAATGAGAGACCAAACAAAGCATGAGATTATGATAGAGAGATCAAACAAAGCAGGAGCTAATGAGAGACCAAACAAAGCATGAGATTATGATAGAGAGATCAAAAAAGCATGAGATTATGATAGAGAGATCAAACAAAGCAGGAGCTAATGAGAGACCAAACAAATCATGAGATTATGATAGAGAGATCAAACAAAGCATGAGATTATGATAGAGAGACTTAACAAAGCAGGAGCTAATGAGAGACCAAACAAAACAAAGCAGGAGCTAATGAGACACCAAACAAAGCATGAGATTATGATAGAGAAATCAAACAAAGCATGAGATTATGATAGAGAAATCAAACAAAGCAGGAGCTAATAAGAGACCAAACAAAGCATGAGATTATGAAAGAGAGATCAAACAAAGCATGAGATTATGATAGAGAAATCAAACAAAGCATGAGATTATGATAGAGAAATCAAACAAAGCAGGAGCTAATAAGAGACCAAACAAAGCATGAGATTATGAAAGAGAGATCAAACAAAGCATGAGATTATGAAAGAGAGATCAAACAAAGCATGAGATTATGAAAGAGAGACCAAACAAAGCATGAGATTATGAAAGAGAGATCAAACAAAGCATGAGATTATGAAAGAGAGACCAAACAAAGCATGAGATTATGATAGAGAGATACAATTAGGAATACAAACGCTGATAGAGGCTTTTGCTACTTTAGGGAATTTGAGGAAATAGAAAGGACTTCAGCCCGACAAACAAATTCAGATCTTCAACTCCAACATCGTCCGTCCTATTGTATGGGTCGGTGACGTGGGGGAACAAAGAAAAGTCCCACTAAAAAGGTCCAAGCTTTCATCAATGGATGCTTCCGCCGAATTCAGGGAATAAAATGGCGTGAGAAAAGGCACCAAAATAGAAAGAACCGGACAGATGTGACTAGACGTATAGAAGGAGTTGGAGAAGGACAGGACACATTTTGCGGAAACCAGCTGATTGCATTACAAGGCAGTCACTGTACTGGAATTCTCAGGGCAAGAGAAGGAGGGATAGATCACAGCCTACTGTAGATATCATCTAAAGAATGCAATGGACAGACCTGACACTGACGGAGAAAGAAGGGTAGCTTAAAGAAATCTAGATAGACGTGACACTCACAGAGAGAGAAGGGTAGTTGAGAGAAATCTAGACAGACGTGACACTCACGAATCGAGGAGAGACAAATCTAGATAGACGTGACACTCACAGAGAGAGAAGAGTAGTTGAGAGAAATCTAGACAGACGTGACACTCACCGAGAGGGAAGAGAGACATATAAATAGACGTGACACTCACCGAGAGAGAAGAGAGAAATCTAAACAGACGTGACACTCACAGAGAGATAAGAGAGAAATCTAGACAGACGTGACACTCATGGAGAGAGAAATCTAGATAGACGTGACTCTCATCGAGAGAGAAGAGACAAATCTAGACAGACGTGACACTCACAGAGAGAGAATAGAGAAATCTAGATAGACGTGACACTCACAGAGAGAGACGGGTAGTTGAGAGAAATCTAGATAGATGTGACACTCACAGAGAGAGAGGAGAGAAATCTAGACAGACGTAACACTCATAGAGAGAGAAGAGAGAAATCTAGACAGACGTAACACTCACAGAGAGAGACGGGTAGTTGAGAGAAATCTAGATAGATGTGACACTGATCGAGAGAGAAGTGAGAAATCTAGATAGACGTGACACTCACATAGAGAGAAGAGAGAAATCTAGATAGACGTGACACTCACAGAGAGAGACGGGTAGTTGAGAGAAATCTAGATAGATGTGACACTGATCGAGAGAGAAGTGATAAATCTAGATAGACGTGACACTCACAGAGAGAGAAGAGAGAAATCTAGATAGACGTGACACTGACGGAGAGAGAAAGGTAGTTGAGAGAAATCTAAATAGACGTACTGGGATCTGGGAATGACGGGGGGGGGGGGGGGCGACAGCAAGAGTTGGCGAGTGTTTGTTGAAGGCCTTAGCTCCGGAAGGGAGTTGAGAGTTTGGTGGACTGAACGTTCACAAGGGGGCGAGGGAGGGGGGAGGTCAATCGATCATGGACATGCCAGAGATGGGGGGGGGGGGGAGGGGGTTAAACAAATGACCAGAGTTTTGTGGATGAGTCCGGATGTTAAGGAGAGAGAAATGCGGAGATATTCTAGGCAAGGTTTACCTGGAAAAGTTCTTTGGTAACAAACTGGCAGTTGTGTCCCCTGTGTCCTAGCAACACGCAGTCCAGGCACACAGTGTGCTCACACGTCACACAGAACATCTTCAGCTCCTGGTCCGGATGTTCTAGGCACGTGACCACTGGCCTGACATCTGTCGTGTCCTTGGTCTGGTGACCTACCGGGGAGGTGCACACTTAATACTGGGCATTGTTGGAGGCTACTGATGAGTAGCTGGATAGATATGGATGGGGTGGATGAATATGCGTGCTTGAATGTGCGGAGTGGATATGGATGGGTGGGTATGTGGATGAATAGATTTAATAACCCGTGGTACAAATGAATGGATGGATGGATGGACAAGGGAAGAAGAATATATGGATGAGAGTATGAATCGATGGATGGATGGATGGACGAGGGAAGGAGAATATGTGGATGCGAGTATGAATCGATGGATGGATGGATGGACGAGGGAAGGAGAATATGTGGATGAGAGTATGAATGGGTGGATGCATGCGGGGCATGTACGCAGAACAATGAGTGGATGATTGAATGGAATGGCCATGCATGGATAGATGTATTAATGGATGGATAGATTACTTAATGAATGGATGGATATGTGCATGGATAAGCAATTGGATGAATGGATAGATGGATGGAGGCCATGAAAAATGGATATGAGGATAATAACATAGAGAGGACATCTAGATATGTTGGATTTACAGGGTGTCTTCATAGATGAGGATGGTGAGGGTGAAGGGGTGAGGATGATGATGATGGTGATGATGATGGTGATGATAATGAGGCTAGTGGTGGTGTGGATGATGACAGCAGTAACATTGAAGAAGAAAACTCATATCTTGCTGAAGGTGGCCATGCAGGTGATGTCTGCTCTCACCTTTAGACAATATAAGCTGATCATTCTGACAGATCGTTCCGTCCACAGCGTCCACTCTGGTGGCCTCTCCCTCACTGTCCACTCTGGTGGCCTCTCCCTCACTGCCCACTCTGGTGGCCTCTCCCTCACTGCCCACTCTGGTGGCCTCTCCCTCACTGCCCACTCTGGTGGCCTCTCCCTCACTGCCCACTCTGGGGGCCTCTCCCTCACTGCCCACTCTGCAGTGGCTGCCTTCATCCCATAGAAGGTACTGGAACTTCTCTAAACTGGGCAGCTCTAAAGGGGTCAAACTCTTGATCGACCAGGTTCGTGCTGAGAGTATGAACTCTTGCACAGATGCCACATCATCGCTGACAGTATCGTGGTATTTGCTGCTCAGAGTACAATTATTTCTAGAATGTTCTAAAGGAATTAGCGTGTGCTTTTTGGTCTTATTCTGACGCCTGTGTGCAAGTTCACAAATTGAGCATAGATTTTCAGCACAATCCACACATCTAGTTGTGACATTAATGAGCGTCTGATCCAGGCTTCCTTCAAGGTCGCTAATTGACTCGTTACACAAACCGCACGCGAGGACAGTGCCTGGGTGAAGACAAGCATCCTGGATGACGAATCGTTCAGCAATCAGGTTCCGGGGTAACTCGCGCAGCGATGTTGACACTCGAGCTTCCTTCCAGCATTTAGGACACATAATTATTCGTCTCTTGTGTACTGAAGCGACTAATGGCGTGTGTGGGTCAATAAAATCGTTTATAAATGTTCTGGATGATGATTCTGTCCAAAATAATGCGCCAATACTCAATTTGGAACAGTGTCTGCTGCTACAGTTACTATTACTGCGGTGCAGTGAGCGTACGCTGCGAAGAAACGTGTTTTCGTTTTCAGTAACATGTCCAGAGTAACTTCTGCTTCTCTGAGATTTGATCCTGACCCTTGAGCGCCCACGGGGAAGAATGTTTCTGTCAAAGTCTTGACTATCGAATTCAGCCGGCGGTCTAACAAGGTCTACACTTCTTTGGAGGTTTTCCACTCTGTGTTCACACGTAATCGACCAATCAGACGTGGTCTCGAAGTCATGTGACAAATCAAACTCCTCAATGATTGGATAAGACTGGAGGTTTGAGATGCAATCAGAGCAGAACGTGTGCAAACATGGCAGTATTCTTGGCAGGCGATATCGATTTCTGCAGATTCCACAAAATATGGAGTCGTCGCCGGTCGCCAGAAACAGTTTACCTGTAGTCGGACGAGCCATGTCTAGCAACCATGAGAATCTGAGGAAAATAAAAACTTCAGAAATAAAGTGTGTTAAATATGATGAGCTCTTGGAAAGCATTTGCTGGACCGGGAGATCTCTGGACTACAAGAATCCGTGAGATACTTAGACAAACTAAGACAACTACACGAGTTCATGGAATACTTAGACGAACTCAGACAACTAACTACAAGTATCCATGAGGTACTTAGACAACTCAGCCAACTAACAACAAGAATCCATGAGGTACTTAGACAAACTCAGACAACTAACAACAAGAATCGATTCCATGAGGTACTTAGACACACTTGGACAACTAACTACAAGAATCCATGTGATACTTAGACACACTTGGACAACTAACTACAAGAATACATGTGATACTTAGACAAACTCAGACATCACACAAAAACGTCCCATCGTTTGAATGCCGTGTTTTACCTTACTTAGTCGCTAAGTATTTGGAAAGCTTCGAATTTAAGTTTTCAAACAGGCAGGTGTGTGCCTGCTGCCAGGTAGCCGCAGGTTACCCTTAGTATGTTCTTTAATTTGCAGTTCTGAACTTCCATAGAGGAAACGATGAGGACGACGACAAGGATGGAGCGGATGGCTCGGGACAGGTGGGCGGCTCGGGACAGGTGGACGGCTAGGGACAGGTGGACGGCTCGGGACAGGTGGACGGCTCGGGACAGATGCACGGCTCGGGATAGGGGAAAGGCTCGGGACAGGTGGACAGGTGGACGTATTTGTTGAAGCCTTTGCCCCACAGAGATATCCAACTTTCCCATAATGACCATGTAGATTGTCTGATATATTCTTACTTTGTCCATCTCTGTTTTATAGATCTAAAACAAACATCCCAAATCCCACCATGGAAAAAGCCAAGTCCCCTTAGATGGTAGGAACCACAGAGGGAATGGGGAAAAAAGGAACTCAAACAGATTCAGAAAGAAAATGTATCACAGAAGAATATCTTACGAGAGTATACCCACCAGAAACATGGACACACGTATATACAGATGGCTCATCTAACAAAGCCACATCAAATGGAGGTGGAGGAGTCTATTACAGACTAAGGAATGGAGAAGAAAAAACTCGAGTATTAACAACGGGAACATACTCCAATAATTTCCATGCAGAAGCAGAGACACTGAAGGCCGCAGCTGAGCTTGTAATCCAAGATAAAGATATCCACCAAGAAAACATAGTATTCCTGACTAATCCCGCTTCAGTAATTGCAGCGCTAAAACAACACAAAGATGAAGATCTCGAGCAATGTATGTTCTCCCTGACACAGCTCTCAGCAGAACACCCAAGATTGGTCATACAGTGGATCCCATCCGACTGCAATATTGAAGGCAATGAAGCTGCAGACAAACTAGCAGAGTGTGAAGGAGCATCCCCACAAACAGACCTGAGTATCACATATAATGAGGCCAAGACCATAATTAAAGCCAACTTCAGGGTAAAATGGGCTGATCAACACCCGGACTTCCGAAAAGAAGACAGCTACTATAACTTAGCTAGAGAAGAGCAAGTCATCATCTTCAGACTGAGAACTGGGCATAACAGACTCAAGAGTTATCTTTACAACAAAATGTGGATTGGGACAGGTGACAGGTGCCCATGTGGTGAGCATATCATGACCGTGGAACACATCCTACAAAGCTGTACGTTCACGCAGGAAAAGAGAGAACAATACTGGCCTCGTGAGGCAGATATGAGACAGAAGCTGGATGGAGATGAAACAGCCTTACAAACAACAGTGTCCTTTGTAAGAGAAACAGGGACCTTGATCTGAGAATGTAAAAGAAACTGGTACCTAGATCTGAGGATGTAAAAGAAACTGGTACCTAGATCTGAGGATGTAAAAGAAACTGGTACCTTGATCTGAGGATGTAAAAGAAACTGGTACCCTGATCTGAGGATGTAAAAGAAACTGGTACCTTGATCTGAGGATGTAAAAGAAACTGGTACCTTGATCTGAGGATGTAAAAGAAACTGGTACCTAGATCTGAGGATGTAAAAGAAACTGGTACCTTGATCTGAGGATGTAAAAGAAACTGGTACCTAGATCTGAGGATGTGAAAGAAACTGGTACCTTGATCTGAGGATGTAAAAGAAACTGGTACCTTGATCTGAGGATGTAAAAGAAACTGGTACCTTGATCTGAGGATGTAAAAGAAACTGTACCTAGATCTGAGGATGTAAAAGAAACTGGTACCTTGATCTGAGGATGTAAAAGAAACTGGTACCTTGATCTGAGGATGTAAAAGAAACTGGTACCTTAATCTGAGGATGTAAAAGAAACTGGTACCTAGATCTGAGGATGTAAAAGAAACTGGTACCTTGATCTGAGGATGTAAAAGAAATTGGTACCTTGATCTGAGGATGTAAAAGAAACTGGTACCTTGATCTGAGGATGTAAGAGAAACTGGTACCTTAATCTGAGGATGAACGAAGAAGAAGAAGAGAAATCTCTGTCTTACATCCTGATCTGTGTTGGAGTGTCGCCCCAAAGTGATCTGTTTCTCTTGTTCTAACGGAACTTGCCTTTTGTTTTTTTCGTGTTCTCCATTGGAAGCTGATCTGCTGGATGTTTCTGAAAGCAGGCATACAGGTAACAGGTAGACTAGCTTCCACCCCCGCCTGCCTCGGATGTCGAGAACACTGTACGGGATAACAAAGCTGACTGTATTCTTCTGAGAATGTGGTAAAAGGGGACCAAAGATGGTAGGCATGGCGTTAGCAACATGATCATGTAAAAGAATGGTGCAAAGGAATCGGTGATACGTGACCGTCACATCATGATGTTTCTAAAGAGTTGGTTTTAGCGACTGGTACAGTCCTAGATAGTTGGTTTTAGCGACTGGTACAGTCCTAGATAGTTGGTTTTAGCGACTGGTACAGTCCTAGATAGTTGGTTTTAGCGACTGGTACAGTCCTAGATAGTTGGTTTTAGCGACTGGCACAGTCCTAGATAGTTGGTTTTAGCGACTGGTACAGTCCTAGATAGTTGGTGATGACGACTGGTACAGTCCTAGATAGTTGGTGTTAGCGACTGGTACAGTCCTAGATAGTTGGTGATGACGACTGGTACAGTCCTAGATAGTTGGTTTTAGCGACTGGTACAGTCCTAGATAGTTGGTGATGACGACTGGTACAGTCCTATTTTCCTATGGAAACGTCAAAAAGAATCAATGCACACCCCTCACACCCTCAAATGCTCACCCCACACACCCTCATCTCACCCCTCACACCCTCAAATGCTCATCCAACACACCCTCATCTCACCCAACACACCCTCATCTCACCCCTCACACCCTCATCTCATCCCACACACCCTCAAATGCTCACCCCACACACCCTCAAATGCTCACCCCACACACCCTCATCTCACCCCTCACACCCTCATCTCATCCCACACACCCTCAAATGCTCACCCCACACACCCTCATCTCACCCAACACACCCTCATCTCACCCAACACACCCTCAAATGCTCACCCCACACACCCCTATGAGTGTTAGTGTACTCACAGAAAAGCCAACAAGAACACGGAAGCTAAACTAAAACAGGCTAAACATCTTCTCAGACGGTTACAGCTGTTGCTACATTAGACACCTGTCTGAGATCATTAAACATTGGCATGGCAGCAGAACACACAACATTAAACACGCTCTGTCTAGGTTGAAGATTGACTAGTACATTTTATTGTTTGAACAAAAAGTGGCTTAAAACAAGCGGAAGGTCGACCTTCAGACAAGAAAAACAGCAATTTTTGCTAAATAGATTACAAATCTAAAGCTAAGCAAGAACGTGGATTGTATAGTCCCAAACCAGTGGTCGGTGCAACGTGAAGATAGCGATGGAGCTGTGAGTGATCCGACATCATTCAGCGATCCAGTGCTGGCTTCTAGCGTCAGGGCCAGCGACCCAGTGCTGGCTTCTAGCGTCAGGGCCAGCGACCCAGTGCTGGCTTCTAGCGTCAGCGACCCAGTGCTGGTTTCTAGCGTCAGGGCCAGCGACCCGGTGCTGGTTTCTAGCGTCAGGGCCAGCGACCCAGTGCTCGCTTCTAGCGTCAGGGCCAGCGACCCAGTGCTGGTTACTAGCGTCAGGGCCAGCGACCCAGTGCTGGCTTCTAGCGTCAGGGCCAGCGACCCAGTGCTGGTTACTAGCGTCAGGGCCAGCGACCCAGTGCTGGCTTCTAGCGTGAGGGCCAGCGACCCAGTGCTGGCTTCTAGCGTGAGGGCCAGCGACCCAGTGCTGGCCAAGACCCTTCTACACCTCCATGTGGTGATCCTGGATAACAGGCTGCAGCAGGGCAGACTGGCTAATGAAAAGGGATCGAAGACGGAAGGCTAACCTAGTACTAAAAAATGCCTGCTGAAGTCGGATGTGTCGAACTGAAAGGTGTCGCATCTTCGCTGTAAACAACGACACAATGTCAGAAAAGTCCTTTTCAGGACGAATTCTGAAGGAAAAAAAGATCCAACGTTAATATGCAAACAGCTAACAAGACAAATGACAGCTTCACCGCTAAACAGCACAAAGTGTAACGCTAAACAGCCCAAAGTGTAACGCTAAACAGCCCAAAGTGTAGCACTAAATAGTCCAAGGTGTAACGCTAAACAGCCCAAAGTGTAACGCTAAACAGCCCAAAGTGTAACGTTAAACAGCCCAAAGTGTAACGCTAAACAGCCCAAAGTGTAGCACTAAATAGTCCAAGGTGTAACGCTAAACAACCCAAAGTGTAACGTTAAACAGCCCAAAGTGTAGCACTAAATAGTCCAAGGTGTAACGCTAAACAGCCCAAAGTGTAACGCTAAACAGCCCAAAGTGTAACGTTAAACAGCCCAAAGTGTAGCACTAAATAGTCCAAGGTGTAACGCTAAACAGCCCAAAGTGTAACGCTAAACAGCCCAAAGTGTAACGCTAAACAGCCCAAAGTGTAACGTTAAACAGCCCAAAGTGTAACGTTAAACAGCCCAAAGTGTAACGTTAAACAGGCCAAAGTGTAACGCTAAACAGCCCAAAGTGTAACGCTAAACAGCCCAAAGTGTAACGTTAAACAGCCCAAAGTGTAACGTTAAAAAGCCCAAAGTATAACGTTAAACAGCCCAAAGTGTAATGTTAAACAGCCCAAAGTGTAACGTTAAACAAATCACAGATTTATAAAAAATCAGTTCCTGACGTCACGCACTTCTCGCATTTGGTGTCAGGCCTATATTTTCATGACCAATGGCACCCCGCTAAACATGGCACAGTACCGCTAAACATAGCACAGTACCGCTAAACATGGCACAGTACCGCTAAACATGGCACAGTACCGCTAAACATGGCACAGTACCGCTAAACATGGCACAGTACCGCTAAACAACTCAATACCACTAAACATGGCACAGTACCGTTAAAAAACTCAGATTACCTCGAAACAACTCACAATACCACTAAACATGGCACAGTACCGCTAAACAACTCACAATACCACTAAACAAGGCACAGTACCGCTAAACAACTCAATACCACTAAACATGGCACAGTACCGTTAAAAAACTCAGATTACCTCGAAACAACTCACAATACCACTAAACATGGCACAGTACCGCTAAACAACTCACAATACCACTAAACATGGCACAGTACCGTTAAAAAACTCAGATTACCTCGAAACAACTCACAATACCATTAAACATGGCACAGTACCGCTAAAAAACTCACATTACCGCTAAACAACTCACAATACCACTAAACAAGGCACAGTACCGCTAAACAACTCAATACCACTAAACATGGCACAGTACCGTTAAAAAACTCAGATTACCTCGAAACAACTCACAATACCACTAAACATGGCACAGTACCGCTAAACAACTCACAATACCACTAAACATGGCACAGTACCGTTAAAAAACTCAGATTACCTCGAAACAACTCACAATACCACTAAACAGGGCACAGTACCGCTAAAAAACTCACATTACCGCTAAACAACTCACAATACCACTAAACATGGTACAGTTCCGCTAAAAAACTCACAATAGCACTAAATATGGCACAGTACCGCTAAACAACTCACAAAACCACTAAACATGGCACAATACCACTAAACATGACACATTACCAATAAACAACTCACAGTACAATTCAACAATCCAACGTGCCGCTACCCAATCCAACATGCCACTAGACCAACATACGCTCTCAACCAACAACAAAAAAAACACATCAATAACTACAGCACAAGAAAATATCAGTCTGCTAAATAAATTACATCTAAAAATAACCGAATTGACGTCTGTGCATATCGTGGTAACGAAAGCGTAACAACTAGTATATATTTGTTAATCTTGATAACGCTTTTGCAACTTGAAATTGAGCACTTTTTGCACTTTGAGTATGTTTAAAGAGAAGACGATCCGCGGAGAAATGAAATTTGTTTTGAAGAGAGTGAGTTGGGCTGTGATACCAGGGGGATGCGCGTGCTAGACGGCTGTTTGTCACAGGTGAGATGGCATGGTGGGTTGGTCTGTTCCATGTTCGCGTGTTATACATGAGGTTAATGAATTTGCGTGTCGGGTATCAACAGGTGAAGAAGTTGGGTGCACAGGTACGGAGGTACAAATAAACAGACGTATATAATGTCCGCGAGTTATCAATGGGGATATAGGAGCATGGGAGAACAGCTCTGTACACTACCGGACATGTTATGAGAGGTCACTAACGAGGGTTGTCCTTGAGACTGGCTATCTCGTCCTACAGAAGCTATTTACCACGTGGCAATAAAAACAGCGCTACACATGACAGGGTAGAAGAGAGGCGACTAAGTCAAAACAGGATCAGCTGGGCATGGGGTCGCTTACCCTATCCTGTAGGCCTCACACAAAAAAACAAGGAGACCTCCATACCTCGTGGTAAGAGTGCAACAGCTCAATCAAGCCATGTATATCAATTGTCAGCAAAGTGGGTAAGGGACTCCAGACTTGGAACAACCACATGGTGTCTTAATGGCTGCCAGGTTGGTAGTGGACTCCAGACTTGGAACAACCACATGGTGTCTTAATGGCTGCCAGGTTGGTAGTGGACTCCAGAAACAACCACATGGTGTCTTAATGGCTGCCAGGTTGGTAGTGGACTCCAGAAACAACCACATGGTGTCTTAATGGCTGCCAGGTTGGTAGTGGACTCCAGAAACAACCACATGGTGTCTTAATGGCTGCCAGGTTGGTAGTGGACTCCAGAAACAACCACATGGTGTCTTAATGGCTGCCAGGTTGGAAGTGGACTCCAGACTTGGAACAACCACATGGTGTCTTAATGGCTGCCAGGTTGGTAGTGGACTCCAGAAACAACCACATGGTGTCTTAATGGCTGCCAGGTTGGTAGTGGACTCCAGACTTAAAACAACCACATGGTGTCTTAATGGCTGCAAGGTTGGAAGTAGCCTCCAGACTTGGAACAACCACATGGTGTCTTAATGGCTGCCAGGTTGGTAGTGGACTCCAGAAACAACCACATGGTGTCTTAATGGCTGCCAGGTTGGTAGTGGACTCCAGACTTGGAACAACCACATGGTGTCTTAATGGCTGCCAGGTTGGTAGTGGACTCCAGAAACAACCACATGGTGTCTTAATGGCTGCCAGGTTGGTAGTGGACTCCAGAAACAACCACATGGTGTCTTAATGGCTGCCAGGTTGGTAGTGGACTCCAGAAACAACCACATGGTGTCTTAATGGCTGCCAGGTTGGTAGTGGACTCCAGAAACAACCACATGGTGTCTTAATGGCTGCCAGGTTGGAAGTGGACTCCAGACTTGGAACAACCACATGGTGTCTTAATGGCTGCCAGGTTGGTAGTGGACTCCAGAAACAACCACATGGTGTCTTAATGGCTGCCAGGTTGGTAGTGGACTCCAGACTTAAAACAACCACATGGTGTCTTAATGGCTGCAAGGTTGGAAGTAGCCTCCAGACTTGGAACAACCACATGGTGTCTTAATGGCTGCCAGGTTGGTAGTGGACTCCAGAAACAACCACATGGTGTCTTAATGGCTGCCAGGTTGGTAGTGGACTCCAGAAACAACCACATGGTGTCTTAATGGCTGCCAGGTTGGTAGTGGACTCCAGAAACAACCACATGGTGTCTTAATGGCTGCCAGGTTGGTAGTGGACTCCAGAAACAACCACATGGTGTCTTAATGGCTGCCAGGTTGGTAGTGGACTCCAGAAACAACCACATGGTGTCTTAATGGCTGCCAGGTTGGTAGTGGACTCCAGACTTGGAACAACCACATGGTGTCTTAATGGCTGCCAGGTTGGTAGTGGACTCCAGAAACAACCACATGGTGTCTTAATGGCTGCCAGGTTGGTAGTGGACTCCAGACTTAAAACAACCACATGGTGTCTTAATGGCTGCAAGGTTGGAAGTAGCCTCCAGACTTGGAACAACCACATGGTGTCTTAATGGCTGCCAGGTTGGTAGTGGACTCCAGAAACAACCACATGGTGTCTTAATGGCTGCCAGGTTGGTAGTGGACTCCAGACTTGGAACAACCACATGGTGTCTTAATGGCTGCCAGGTTGGTAGTGGACTCCAGAAACAACCACATGGTGTCTTAATGGCTGCCAGGTTGGTAGTGGACTGCAGACTTAAAACAACCACATGGTGTCTTAATGGCTGCAAGGTTGGAAGTAGCCTCCAGACTTGGAACAACCACATGGTGTCTTAATGGCTGCCAGGTTGGTAGTGGACTCCAGAAACAACCACATGGTGTCTTAATGGCTGCCAGGTTGGAAGTGGACTCCAGACTTGGAACAACCACATGGTGTCTTAATGGCTGCCAGGTTGGTAGTGCACTCCAGAAACAACCACATGGTGTCTTAATGGCTGCCAGGTTGGTAGTGGACTCCAGACTTGGAACAACCACATGGTGTCGTAATGGCTGCCAGGTTGGTAGTGGACTCCAGAAACAACCACATGGTGTCTTAATGGCTGCCAGGTTGGTAGTGGACTCCAGAAACAACCACATGGTGTCTTAATGGCTGCCAGGTTGGTAGTGGACTCCAGACTTGGAACAACCACATGGTGTCTTAATGGCTGCCAGGTTGGTAGTGGACTCCAGACTTGGAACAACCACATGGTGTCTTAATGGCTGCCAGGTTGGTAGTGGACTCCAGAAACAACCACATGGTGTCTTAATGGCTGCCAGGTTGGTAGTGGACTCCAGACTTGGAACAACCACATGGTGTCTTAATGGCTGCCAGGTTGGTAGTGGACTCCAGACTTGGAACAACCACATGGTGTCTTAATGGCTGCCAGGTTGGTAGTGGACTCCAGACTTAAAACAACCACATGGTGTCTTAATGGCTGCCAGGTTGGTAGTGGACTCCAGACTTAAAACAACCACATGGTGTCTTAATGGCTGCCAGGTTGGTAGTGGACTCCAGAAACAACCACATGGTGTCTTAATGGCTGCCAGGTTGGTAGTGGACTCCAGACTTGGAACAACCACATGGTGTCTTAATGGCTGCCAGGTTGGTAGTGGACTCCAGACTTGGAACAACCACATGGTGTCTTAATGGCTGCCAGGTTGGTAGTGGACTCCAGAAACAACCACATGGTGTCTTAATGGCTGCCAGGTTGGTAGTGGACTCCAGACTTGGAACAACCACATGGTGTCTTAATGGCTGCCAGGTTGGTAGTGGACTCCAGACTTGGAACAACCACATGGTGTCTTAATGGCTGCAAGGTTGGTAGTGGACTCCAGAAACAACCACATGGTGTCTTAATGGCTGCCAGGTTGGTAGTGGACTCCAGAAACAACCACATGGTGTCTTAATGGCTGCCAGGTTGGTAGTGGACTCCAGACTTGGAACAACCACATGGTATCTTAATGGCTGCCAGGTTGGTAGTGGACTCCAGACTTGGAACAACCACATGGTGTCTTAATGGCTGCCAGGTTGGTAGTGGACTCCAGAAACAACCACATGGTGTCTTAATGGCTGCCAGGTTGGTAGTGGACTCCAGACTTGGAACAACCACATGGTGTCTTAATGGCTGCCAGGTTGGTAGTGGACTCCAGACTTAAAACAACCACATGGTGTCTTAATGGCTGCCAGGTTGGTAGTGGACTCCAGACTTAAAACAACCACATGGTGTCTTAATGGCTGCCAGGTTGGTAGTGGACTCCAGAAACAACCACATGGTGTCTTAATGGCTGCCAGGTTGGTAGTGGACTCCAGACTTGGAACAACCACATGGTGTCTTAATGGCTGCCAGGTTGGTAGTGGACTCCAGACTTGGAACAACCACATGGTGTCTTAATGGCTGCCAGGTTGGTAGTGGACTCCAGACTTAAAACAACCACATGGTGTCTTAATGGCTGCCAGGTTGGTAGTGGACTCCAGACTTAAAACAACCACATGGTGTCTTAATGGCTGCCAGGTTGGTAGTGGACTCCAGAAACAACCACATGGTGTCTTAATGGCTGCCAGGTTGGTAGTGGACTCCAGACTTGGAACAACCACATGGTGTCTTAATGGCTGCCAGGTTGGTAGTGGACTCCAGACTTAAAACAACCACATGGTGTCTTAATGGCTGCCAGGTTGGTAGTGGACTCCAGACTTAAAACAACCACATGGTGTCTTAATGGCTGCCAGGTTGGTAGTGGACTCCAGAAACAACCACATGGTGTCTTAATGGCTGCCAGGTTGGTAGTGGACTCCAGACTTGGAACAACCACATGGTGTCTTAATGGCTGCCAGGTTGGTAGTGGACTCCAGACTTGGAACAACCACATGGTGTCTTAATGGCTGCCAGGTTGGTAGTGGACTCCAGAAACTACCACATGGTGTCTTAATGGCTGCCAGGTTGGTAGTGGACTCCAGACTTGGAACAACCACATGGTGTCTTAATGGCTGCCAGGTTGGTAGTGGACTCCAGACTTGGAACAACCACATGGTGTCTTAATGGCTGCAAGGTTGGTAGTGGACTCCAGAAACAACCACATGGTGTCTTAATGGCTGCCAGGTTGGTAGTGGACTCCAGAAACAACCACATGGTGTCTTAATGGCTGCCAGGTTGGTAGTGGACTCCAGACTTGGAACAACCACATGGTATCTTAATGGCTGCCAGGTTGGTAGTGGACTCCAGACTTGGAACAACCACATGGTGTCTTAATGGCTGCCAGGTTGGTAGTGGACTCCAGAAACAACCACATGGTGTCTTAATGGCTGCCAGGTTGGTAGTGGACTCCAGACTTGGAACAACCACATGGTGTCTTAATGGCTGCCAGGTTGGTAGTGGACTCCAGACTTGGAACAACCACATGGTGTCTTAATGGCTGCCAGGTTGGTAGTGGACTCCAGACTTGGAACAACCACATGGTGTCTTAATGGCTGCAAGGTTGGTAGTGGACTCCAGAAACAACCACATGGTGTCTTAATGGCTGCCAGGTTGGAAGTGGACTCCAGAAACAACCACATGGTGTCTTAATGGCTGCCAGGTTGGTAGTGGACTCCAGACTTGGAACAACCACATGGTGTCTTAATGGCTGCCAGGTTGGTAGTGGACTCCAGACTTGGAACAACCACATGGTGTCTTAATGGCTGCCAGGTTGGTAGTGGACTCCAGAAACAACCACATGGTGTCTTAATGGCTGCCAGGTTGGTAGTGGACTCCAGACTTGGAACAACCACATGGTGTCTTAATGGCTGCCAGGTTGGTAGTGGACTCCAGACTTGGAACAACCACATGGTGTCTTAATGGCTGCCAGGTTGGTAGTGGACTCCAGACTTGGAACAACCACATGGTGTCTTAATGGCTGCAAGGTTGGTAGTGGACTCCAGAAACAACCACATGGTGTCTTAATGGCTGCCAGGTTGGTAGTGGACTCCAGAAACAACCACATGGTGTCTTAATGGCTGCCAGGTTGGTAGTGGACTCCAGACTTGGAACAACCACATGGTGTCTTAATGGCTGCCAGGTTGGTAGTGGACTCCAGAAACAACCACATGGTGTCTTAATGGCTGCCAGGTTGGTAGTGGACTCCAGACTTGGAACAACCACATGGTGTCTTAATGGCTGCCAGGTTGGTAGTGGACTCCAGACTTGGAACAACCACATGGTGTCTTAATGGCTGCCAGGTTGGTAGTGGACTCCAGAAACAACCACATGGTGTCTTAATGGCTGCCAGGTTGGTAGTGGACTCCAGACTTGGAACAACCACATGGTGTCTTAATGGCTGCCAGGTTGGTAGTGGACTCCAGACTTGGAACAACCACATGGTGTCTTAATGGCTGCAAGGTTGGTAGTGGACTCCAGAAACAACCACATGGTGTCTTAATGGCTGCCAGGTTGGTAGTGGACTCCAGAAACAACCACATGGAGTCTTAATGGCTACCAGGTTGGTAGTGGACTCCAGACTTGGAACAACCACATGGTGTCTTAATGGCTGCCAGGTTGGTAGTGGACTCCAGACTTGGAACAACCACATGGTGTCTTAATGGCTGCCAGGTTGGTAGTGGACTCCAGAAACAACCACATGGTGTCTTAATGGCTGCCAGGTTGGTAGTGGACTCCAGACTTGGAACAACCACATGGTGTCTTAATGGCTGCCAGGTTGGTAGTGGACTCCAGACTTGGAACAACCACATGGTGTCTTAATGGCTGCCAGGTTGGTAGTGGACTCCAGACTTGGAACAACCACATGGTGTCTTAATGGCTGCAAGGTTGGTAGTGGACTCCAGAAACAACCACATGGTGTCTTAATGGCTGCCAGGTTGGAAGTGGACTCCAGAAACAACCACATGGTGTCTTAATGGCTGCCAGGTTGGTAGTGGACTCCAGACTTGGAACAACCACATGGTGTCTTAATGGCTGCCAGGTTGGTAGTGGACTCCAGACTTGGAACAACCACATGGTGTCTTAATGGCTGCCAGGTTGGTAGTGGACTCCAGAAACAACCACATGGTGTCTTAATGGCTGCCAGGTTGGTAGTGGACTCCAGACTTGGAACAACCACATGGTGTCTTAATGGCTGCCAGGTTGGTAGTGGACTCCAGACTTGGAACAACCACATGGTGTCTTAATGGCTGCCAGGTTGGTAGTGGACTCCAGACTTGGAACAACCACATGGTGTCTTAATGGCTGCAAGGTTGGTAGTGGACTCCAGAAACAACCACATGGTGTCTTAATGGCTGCCAGGTTGGAAGTGGACTCCAGAAACAACCACATGGTGTCTTAATGGCTGCCAGGTTGGTAGTGGACTCCAGACTTGGAACAACCACATGGTGTCTTAATGGCTGCCAGGTTGGTAGTGGACTCCAGACTTGGAACAACCACATGGTGTCTTAATGGCTGCAAGGTTGGTAGTGGACTCCAGAAACAACCACATGGTGTCTTAATGGCTGCCAGGTTGGTAGTGGACTCCAGAAACAACCACATGGTGTCTTAATGGCTGCCAGGTTGGTAGTGGACTCCAGACTTGGAACAACCACATGGTATCTTAATGGCTGCCAGGTTGGTAGTGGACTCCAGACTTGGAACAACCACATGGTGTCTTAATGGCTGCCAGGTTGGTAGTGGACTCCAGAAACAACCACATGGTGTCTTAATGGCTGCCAGGTTGGTAGTGGACTCCAGACTTGGAACAACCACATGGTGTCTTAATGGCTGCCAGGTTGGTAGTGGACTCCAGACTTGGAACAACCACATGGTGTCTTAATGGCTGCCAGGTTGGTAGTGGACTCCAGACTTGGAACAACCACATGGTGTCTTAATGGCTGCAAGGTTGGTAGTGGACTCCAGAAACAACCACATGGTGTCTTAATGGCTGCCAGGTTGGAAGTGGACTCCAGAAACAACCACATGGTGTCTTAATGGCTGCCAGGTTGGTAGTGGACTCCAGACTTGGAACAACCACATGGTGTCTTAATGGCTGCCAGGTTGGTAGTGGACTCCAGACTTGGAACAACCACATGGTGTCTTAATGGCTGCCAGGTTGGTAGTGGACTCCAGAAACAACCACATGGTGTCTTAATGGCTGCCAGGTTGGTAGTGGACTCCAGACTTGGAACAACCACATGGTGTCTTAATGGCTGCCAGGTTGGTAGTGGACTCCAGACTTGGAACAACCACATGGTGTCTTAATGGCTGCCAGGTTGGTAGTGGACTCCAGACTTGGAACAACCACATGGTGTCTTAATGGCTGCAAGGTTGGTAGTGGACTCCAGAAACAACCACATGGTGTCTTAATGGCTGCCAGGTTGGTAGTGGACTCCAGAAACAACCACATGGTGTCTTAATGGCTGCCAGGTTGGTAGTGGACTCCAGACTTGGAACAACCACATGGTGTCTTAATGGCTGCCAGGTTGGTAGTGGACTCCAGAAACAACCACATGGTGTCTTAATGGCTGCCAGGTTGGTAGTGGACTCCAGACTTGGAACAACCACATGGTGTCTTAATGGCTGCCAGGTTGGTAGTGGACTCCAGACTTGGAACAACCACATGGTGTCTTAATGGCTGCCAGGTTGGTAGTGGACTCCAGAAACAACCACATGGTGTCTTAATGGCTGCCAGGTTGGTAGTGGACTCCAGACTTGGAACAACCACATGGTGTCTTAATGGCTGCCAGGTTGGTAGTGGACTCCAGACTTGGAACAACCACATGGTGTCTTAATGGCTGCAAGGTTGGTAGTGGACTCCAGAAACAACCACATGGTGTCTTAATGGCTGCCAGGTTGGTAGTGGACTCCAGAAACAACCACATGGAGTCTTAATGGCTACCAGGTTGGTAGTGGACTCCAGACTTGGAACAACCACATGGTGTCTTAATGGCTGCCAGGTTGGTAGTGGACTCCAGACTTGGAACAACCACATGGTGTCTTAATGGCTGCCAGGTTGGTAGTGGACTCCAGAAACAACCACATGGTGTCTTAATGGCTGCCAGGTTGGTAGTGGACTCCAGACTTGGAACAACCACATGGTGTCTTAATGGCTGCCAGGTTGGTAGTGGACTCCAGACTTGGAACAACCACATGGTGTCTTAATGGCTGCCAGGTTGGTAGTGGACTCCAGACTTGGAACAACCACATGGTGTCTTAATGGCTGCAAGGTTGGTAGTGGACTCCAGAAACAACCACATGGTGTCTTAATGGCTGCCAGGTTGGAAGTGGACTCCAGAAACAACCACATGGTGTCTTAATGGCTGCCAGGTTGGTAGTGGACTCCAGACTTGGAACAACCACATGGTGTCTTAATGGCTGCCAGGTTGGTAGTGGACTCCAGACTTGGAACAACCACATGGTGTCTTAATGGCTGCCAGGTTGGTAGTGGACTCCAGAAACAACCACATGGTGTCTTAATGGCTGCCAGGTTGGTAGTGGACTCCAGACTTGGAACAACCACATGGTGTCTTAATGGCTGCCAGGTTGGTAGTGGACTCCAGACTTGGAACAACCACATGGTGTCTTAATGGCTGCCAGGTTGGTAGTGGACTCCAGACTTGGAACAACCACATGGTGTCTTAATGGCTGCAAGGTTGGTAGTGGACTCCAGAAACAACCACATGGTGTCTTAATGGCTGCCAGGTTGGAAGTGGACTCCAGAAACAACCACATGGTGTCTTAATGGCTGCCAGGTTGGTAGTGGACTCCAGACTTGGAACAACCACATGGTGTCTTAATGGCTGCCAGGTTGGTAGTGGACTCCAGACTTGGAACAACCACATGGTGTCTTAATGGCTGCCAGGTTGGTAGTGGACTCCAGACTTGGAACAACCACATGGTGTCTTAATGGCTGCCAGGTTGGTAGTGGACTCCAGAAACAACCACATGGTGTCTTAATGGCTGCCAGGTTGGTAGTGGACTCCAGACTTGGAACAACCACATGGTGTCTTAATGGCTGCCAGGTTGGTAGTGGACTCCAGACTTGGAACAACCACATGGTGTCTTAATGGCTGCCAGGTTGGTAGTGGACTCCAGACTTGGAACAACCACATGGTGTCTTAATGGCTGCAAGGTTGGTAGTGGACTCCAGAAACAACCACATGGTGTCTTAATGGCTGCCAGGTTGGAAGTGGACTCCAGAAACAACCACATGGTGTCTTAATGGCTGCCAGGTTGGTAGTGGACTCCAGACTTGGAACAACCACATGGTGTCTTAATGGCTGCCAGGTTGGTAGTGGACTCCAGACTTGGAACAACCACATGGTGTCTTAATGGCTGCCAGGTTGGTAGTGGACTCCAGACTTGGAACAACCACATGGTGTCTTAATGGCTGCAAGGTTGGTAGTGGACTCCAGAAACAACCACATGGTGTCTTAATGGCTGCCAGGTTGGTAGTGGACTCCAGACTTGGAACAACCACATGGTGTCTTAATGGCTGCAAGGTTGGAAGTGGACTCCAGAAACAACCACATGGTGTCTTAATGGCTGCCAGGTTGGTAGTGGACTCCAGACTTAAAATAACCACATGGTGTCTTAATGGCTGCAAGGTTGGTAGTGGACTCCAGAAACAACCACATGGTGTCTTAATGGCTGCAAGATTGGTAGTGGACTCCAGACTTGAAACAACCACATGGTGTCTTAATGGCTGCAAGGTTGGTAGTGGACTCCAGACTTGAAACAACCACATGGTGTCTTAATGGCTGCAAGGTTGGTAGTGGACTCCAGACTTAAAACAACCACATGGTGTCTTAATGGCTGCAAGGTTGGAAGTGGACTCCAGAAACAACCACATGGTGTCTTAATGGCTGCAATGTTGGTAGTGGACTCCAGACTTGAAACAACCACATGGTGTCTTAATGGCTGCAAGGTTGGTAGTGGACTCCAGAAACAACCACATGGTGTCTTAATGGCTGCAAGGTTGGTAGTGGAATCCAGACTTGAAACAACCACATGGTGTCTTAATGGCTGCAAGGTTGGAAGTAGCCTCCAGACTTGAAACAACCACATGGTGTCTTAATGGCTGCAAGGTTGGAAGTAGCCTCCAGACTTGAAACAACCACATGGTGTCTTAATGGCTGCAAGGTTGGTAGTGGACTCCAGACTTGAAACAACCACATGGTGTCTGAGTGGCTTACACGCGTGACCAAAATATTTATTTCTAGAGGAATCAATGCATTGTTGTAGACACTGTGAGACTTCTGTGGAGAACAACGGAAATCTACATTGAACAATGATACAGGCGTATGTCACCTGTTAATATTGTATTTTATTTTATTTTTATTTTTATTTTTTGTTAATGTTTTGTTTTTTGTTTGTTTTTTTTGTTTTTTCTTGGGAGGGGGGAGATAGTTTTCATTCTGATACCCATTTACAGCTGGGTTGACGCGATCTGATGTTAGCAAGAGCTGAACACTCCCTGCCTTCATCTTCCATCCCCCGTACCTTCAGTTGCTGTAGATCTAATAATTGTCAACCAGAGATTCTTAGAGACCAACCAATTATTTCTCATATTACTCGCCAATTGATGGGTTGTCGGTCACAATACTAAAAATAGCATCTTAACCTATGGCACCACCCAAATGCATAATAATTATTTCGGCAAATGTGTTAGCAGCGATAGCGCTGAGACCAGTCACCGTGGAAGATTCAGGAAGCGATATAAGCCGGCAGGAATCAAATAAGCTTCCATTTACATTTTTATTTTGAAAATAATTATTGAAGTCATAAATTTAATTTCTCAGTTTCAGAATTGGATTGATTTACGTGTAATAATTGACATCAGAATATTAGTTAGTTGATGAAATGTGCAAGACTATGGGGTGGGGGAGCGGAGGGGTTCTAGCCATTGAGGGCTAATATTAGAAATTGTGAACTGTTACTCTTGAAGAACAGTTTTGTTCTCTCTCAAAGTTCTTTGATACAAACATTTCACATTTTCTTTATTTGTATTCTTCTTCTTCATCGATCAACTGATGCTGTGCTTCTAGTCCGGAGAGGTTATAATCAACTGATGCTGTGCTTCTAGTCCGGTGAGGTTCACGATCAACTGATGCTAGGCTTCTAGTCCGGCGAGGTTCACGATCAACTGATGCTAGGCTTCTAGTCCGGCGAGGTTCATGAAGGAGATTGTACGTTTCAGGTCTTCGCCTGTCCCCGACAGCTTTTCGAGCATGGTCGCTCCCCCAGGCCAGACTGCCTCTCTTTGGTCTGCCTAGGTAGGGCAGTCCTGCAGAATATGTTCAGCTATTTCTATTTTAACTGACATCTAAAACGTTCGTCAAATACCCATCGGATAAATACTAGCCTGTGACAATCGATAAAACTATGCAACACAAAAGTACTGGACATCTCATTGTTCAGTGTTGGTGGCAAAGTCTTCGACAGAGTTATCTTACTGCGGCTACACAAACTGGCTGAGAGCGTGTACCCAGAGTAATCTTACTGCGGCTACACTACTTGGCTGAGAGCGTGTACCCAGAGTAATCTTACTGCGCTACACTACCTGACTGAGAGCGTGTACCCAGAGTAATCTTATTGCGGCTACACTACCTGGCTGAGAGCGTGTACCCAGAGTAATCTTACTGCGCTACACTACCTGGCTGAGAGCATGTACCCAGAGTAATCTTACTGCGCTACACTACCTGGCTGAAAGCGTGTACCCAGAGTGAACTTACTGCGTCTACACTACCTGGCTGAGAGCGTGTACCCAGAGTAATCTTACTGCGGCTACACTACCTGGCTGAGAGCGTGTACCCAGAGGAATCTTACTGCGGCTACCCTACCTGGCTGAGAGCGTGTACCCAGAGCAATTTTACTGCGGCTACACTATCTGGCTGAGACCGTGTACCCAGAGGAATCTTACTGCGGCTACCCTACCTGGCTGAGAGCTTGTAACCAGAGGAATCTTACTGCGGCTACCCTACCTGGCTGAGAGCGTGTACCCAGAGCTGCAGCTTATTGTGTCATTTCGTGAAGATATGAAAGGAACAGTCCAATTCGACGGTAATACACCACAGCTGTTCAGTATTCAAGGTGGTGTTAAGCGAGGCTGTGTCCTGGCCCCAAACAAAGCTGTGTTCTGGCCCCAAACAAGGCTTTGTTCTGGCCCCAAACAAGGCTGTGTCCTGGCCCCAAACAAGGTTGTCTTCTGGCCATAAACAAGGCTGTGTCCTGGCCCCAAACACGGCTGTGTCCTGGCCCCAAACAAAGCTGTGTTCTGGCCCCAAACAAGGCTGTGTCCAGGCCCCAAACAAGGTTGTGTCCTGGCCCCAAACAAGGCTGTGTCCTGGCCCTGACCTTTGATCTGCTACTGAAGCACACATTCGGTATAGCAAGAGAAAGGGCTTGCCGCCACCGGAAATCAGATGGTCGTCTCTGTAATCTTGCCAGACTCAAAGCTAAAACCAAGATCAGGGAACTTACTGTCGGGGAACTGTTACTTGCTGATGACGCTGCAATTCTCAGCCACAGTGTGCATGAACTCGAGAGATTGATAGATCACTTCTTTCAGGCGTGCAAAGATTTCGGCCTTACAATAAGCCTGAATAAAACAAATGTGCTGAAACAAGACGAAGATACCAGATCAACCTTCACTATCGATAACCTTGAACTGGCAACTGTGGACCAGTTTACTTACCTGAGGTCTATGAGCTGGTAACTGTGGACCAGTCCACTTACCTGAGGTCTATGAACTGGCAACTGTGGGCCAGTCCACTTACCTGGGGTCTATGAACTGGCAACTGTGGGCCAGTCCACTTACCCGAGGTCTATGAACTGGCAACTGTGGGCCAGTCCACTTACCCGATGTCTATGAACTGGCAACTGTGGACCAGTTCATTTACCTGGGGTCTATGAACTGGCAACTGTGGACCAGACCACTTACCTGGGGTCTATGAACTGGCAACTGTGGACCAGACCACTTACCCGAGGTCTATGAACTGGCAACTGTGGACCAGACCACTTACCTGGGGTCTATGAACTGGCAACTGTGGACCAGACCACTTACCCGAGGTCTATGAACTGGCAACTGTGGACCAGACCACTTACCTGGGGTCTATGAACTGGCAACTGTGGACCAGTTCATTTACCTGGGGTCTATGAACTGGCAACTGTGGACCAGACCACTTACCTGGGGTCTATGAACTGGCAACTGTGGACCAGACCACTTACCCGAGGTCTATGAACTGGCAACTGTGGACCAGACCACTTACCCGAGGTCTATGAACTGGCAACTGTGGACCAGACCACTTACCTGGGGTCTATGAACTGGCAACTGTGGACCAGACCACTTACCTGGGGTCTATGAACTGGCAACTGTGGACCAGACCACTTACCTGGGGTCTATGAACTGGCAACTGTGGACCAGACCACTTACCCGAGGTCTATGAACTGGCAACTGTGGACCAGACCACTTACCCGAGGTCTATGAACTGGCAACTGTGGACCAGACCACTTACCCGAGGTCTATGAACTGGCAACTGTGGACCAGACCACTTACCTGGGGTCTATGAACTGGCAACTGTGGACCAGACCACTTACCTGGGGTCTATGAACTGGCAACTGTGGACCAGACCACTTACCTGGGGTCTATGAACTGGCAACTGTGGGCCAGACCACTTACCTGGGGTCCCTCATCAATAATAAGCTCTCCATAGAACACGAAACATGCAATCGCATTGGCAGGGCTGCTATCAGATTGTTCCATCTCTAGGTGGGTGTCTTCGAAAACTACAAACTTATAGCCAAGGCCATGGTCTACAATACCTGTGTCGTCTGTACGCTTCTATGGCAGCGAAACGTGGACAACCTATACCAAAAAATAGCATAGGCTCAACACCTTTCACCTACAGAGCATGAGATACACCCTTGGCGTCTCACGGAGAGACATGATTACAAATGCAGACGTGTATTCTATCGCTGGCTGTTCGTGTACACTCTCCTTAGCCAGTAAGACTGCGATGGCTTGGTCATTTTCGTCGCATGGAAGATGGTTGCACCCCCAAAGATATTCTCCATGGACAGCTGGCGTGCGGTAAAACAGAACAGATGGCCGACCACTGCTGAGTTTTAAAGACGCGTGTAAACGGGACATGGATGTGTGTGGATATGAATCTGACATCTTGAGAAGACATAGCTGCAGACAGATCCAGGTGGAGAAGTAACCTGAAGAGACACCTGAAGAGTCTGGGCGAAAATAAGTTCATTGAACACAGGGAAGTGAAGCGACAACACAGGGAAGTGAAGAGACAACACAGGGAAGTGAAGAGACAACACCGAAAGGACACGTGACATCACTGTGTGTACTGACTCGTGAACTCTGCTCTCAAAACTTAACACAAACTATCAAAACCGTTTTTGTTCTAATTAACGTGAGCAGATTGTGTGCTGAGAGCACAGAGCATCCGGGCAGAGACAAGCGTCGAGTGTCTGTGTAGACATTAGTCGTTAGACATACAATGGGAGCGGACGATCAGTTTATCAACTGGTTACAGCATCGTACAATGTATCGCGTTGGATCCCAACAGAATCTTTTAAAAGTGTGTTCTCCTGATGTAACAACAGATGATAACTCTGGTGATTCCAAGGTCAGTATCATGTTTGTGACTTCAAACATTATTCTGTGTTGTTATATACGTCACAGGCATTCTGTAACATACTTGGTTCTTAATACAACGGTGGAGAGTTCGCTCCCATGTAGCGACACACTCCAATCTTCTCTGCTGTAAATGGATACCCGACTTATTACTGTTAAGGAATGCGAGAAAGGGAACAACAGACCATATGAACAGAGCCGTTGACATGGTGTGCAAGATTTCTGCGAAAACAGTCATATTAGTGTAGACCATTTAGTCCGTTCACAAACATGTCCCCTCAAATTATCTAATTTCTCTAGAACTGGGTAACATGAACACGACTGTAGGCGCGTGGGCTTATATCTGCCAATACAGTTTTATATTACAATTCTCATAGCGCTACTGTTTGACTAAACCAGGTGATTTCTTTGACTTTTTTTCCTATGAAAATATTCACTACCTCTAATAATAGAGGGGAGCCGCTTAGCGCAGTGGTTAGCGCGCTGGCTTCGCATCTGAGTGGTCCTGGGTTCATTCCCCAGTTGGGGCGGTACTGTTTTTGTCAGACCGCAATGGCTCCCGGGTCGACCCAGCCTTTAATGGGTACCGGTTCAGTCCGGGAAGTAAAAGCGGCGAGGGAGAGGTGATGGCTAATAATAGATGTCCATCGTTACCGATGAGGACCCCCATCATCCTTGTCACAGCCCATCCTGAGGGATGTGGGTGTGTATGTGGCTGAACAAGCCAATGCGGGCTCGAAAATATTCACTACCTCTAAAACATACTTGAATGCATCATTACAAACGGCGGACTGTTTAAGCCACAAGCGCGTCTTCACTGACCATATGACTAGATTTATTACAAATTTGATGCGTTGATAGTTAAGGTATCCCGAGGGGTCCGCCTGAGTCTTTGTGTACGACAAGGACAAGAATAGGACCACTGCCACAGTGTCGTAAGAGGCGGATAACTGACATGGCATAACACTGATCATGGCTAGGTGATATATTAAGAGCAGCATAAATGGCGCCCAACAGGCTGCTGGTGTACTTCGCGCTAGTGTTTGAGTCTAAGATGGACTCTCACACCGGTTAGTCGCCCTCCGCGGCACTTGTCTCAACATAGTGAAATAGTAAGCTGCTCAAGCCTAGTCCACTAAGCAGGAAATCCTAGACCGGCTACATCCAGCTCATGCCAGAGCTAGGTCCTGCAGGTGCCCCAGTATTAGTACAGGTCGACTAGAACTGATATGTGTGGTCGAGCGGACGACCGGGTCATGTGGACAGCCTCCGTTGGTGCAAGACTGCGGGCAGTTTAACATCTGTGCTATGCTCCTTGGGTCAATAGGAACTGGGCTTATCTTGTGTGCTTCCCTTACAAAGGACGGTAGTTTCGGTTTGAAGTAGATGTAGCTAAATTGAATGTGTTCTTTTGTTAGTGACATATATTTCATCTGTCGTACTTGATGTGATGTCCTGGTTACTGATACCACAGCATTGTCATCTGGTGCATCGCCCATTATCAGGCAAGGAATGATGTCTACAACCGGAAGTTCTCAATCATCTTTGTAAATAAATGACCGTTCATCTCTGTGTGGTAGTGCAGATTGTCTGTCCATTCTGAAACATGAAATGTTCTTCTTCGTACGCTGTCAGACGTCAAACTGTATTTTTTCGAAAAAAGCAGCGGTCATCCTGAGGCTGTTAACACTGCCATAGAGCTTGTCTAGTGTTGCCACTGGTGATGCCTACATGTGTTTTCTCTGGTCCTCGTATTTCGGGCAGTTTTGCAACAGATGTTCGGCGGTCATTTTTCCGGTACCACAACTGCATTCGTCAGTGCCACCTATCTTCAGTTTATTGAATAGGTAGTACCTCAGTCTGTTGTGGCCTGTGCGGAGTCTGAAGACCACGACCTGCTCTCTTCTGTTCAATTAGTAATAGGCATCATTTTTTGTGTAGCCAGTATGTTCTGTTTCCCATTTGGTCATGTATCTGGCTCTAATAAGCCTTTTTGACTCTTCGTAGGTCACACTAGGATCTGGTTGTGGTAGTCTTGCACCTTCTTTTGCCAGTCTGTCTGCCTCCTCGTTACCTTGGATGTTACAATGGGATGAAACCCACTGTACAACTACTTTTTTTGGTGCGGTCTGCTGGCAGAGTACTGCTCTTAAATCGTTAAGTTCAGTTGAAACATGAAATGAGTTGAGCGTTCTACAATAACCCCCCCCCCCCCCCCCCCTCCCCTCCTCCGCCTGCTGTTTTCCTGCCCTATTATCAATATTTTTCCTTTTCTTCTTGCTCAAGCACAACTGCCATCTCCGCATCGGCTGCAATGGCTCTCCAGTGTCCTCTATATGTGGCCGTTATGGTGTAATCTAAGACTTTTTCCAGTCCATCTCCTAAAGTAATCCACCCACTAAAAATGTTGTCTGCCTTCCAAATGACTACCTTCTGCCCTACCTTCAAGTATAGGCCTTTACCAAGGAGGTATGTCCTGTTATATGACCAAAATAACGTAACTGTCTAACCCTGATTTTGGTCATTAATTCTCTGTTCAACCAAAACTTATTAAACACCTCCACATTTCTTTTCTTTTCTTCCTAAGAAAATCGATCCAATCTTCCATATATCCACATTTCAAAGACCTGACAACGCTTGTCTAACTTGTTATTCGGTGTCCTACTTGGCACAATAATGTTCGTCCATAGTGCATTGATGTTCTCATATGTATGGACCCTTGCTCACCTAATATAAACATAACATTGATGTTCCCGTATGTATGGATCCTTGCTCACCTAATATAAACACAACACTGATATTCCCGTATGTATGGATCCTTGCTCACCTAATATAAACACAACACTGATATTCCCGTATGTATGGATCCTTGCTCACCTAATATAAACACAACACTGATATTCCCGTATGTATGGATCCTTGCTCACCTAATATAAACACAACACTGATATTCCCGTATGTATGGACCCTTGCTCACCTAATATAAACACAACACTGATATTCCCGTATGTATGGATCCTTGCTCACCTAATATAAACACAACACTGATATTCCCGTATGTATGGATCCTTGCTCACCTAATATAAACACAACACTGATATTCCCGTATGTATGGATCCTTGCTCACCTAATATAAACACAACACTGATATTCCCGTATGTATGGATCCTTGCTCACCTAATATAAACACAACACTGATATTCCCGTATGTATGGATCCTTGCTCACCTAATATAAACATAACACTGATATTCCCGTATGTATGGACCCTTGCTCACCTAATATAAACATAACACTGATATTCCCGTATGTATGGACCCTTGCTCACCTAATATAAACATAACACTGATATTCCGGTATGTATGGACCCTTGCTCACCTAATATAAACATAACACTGATATTCCCGTATGTATGGACCCTTGCTCACCTAATATAAACATAACACTGATATTCCCGTATGTATGGACCCTTGCTCACCTAATATAAACATAACACTGATATTCCGGTATGTATGGACCCTTGCTCACCTAATATAAACATAACACTGATATTCCCGTATGTATGGACCCTTGCTCACCTAATATAAACATAACACTGATATTCCGGTATGTATGGACCCTTGCTCACCTAATATAAACATAACACTGATATTCCCGTATGTATGGACCCTTGCTCACCTAATATAAACATAACACTGATATTCCCGTATGTATGGACCCTTGCTCACCTAATATAAACATAACTTTCTTTGCATATTCCTCTTACCTGACGTCATTAAAGACCTCCGGAAGCTAATACGTGTGGCATTTCCCAAATTAAAGTTTCTGCCGTTACAGTTGCAACAGGTGAAGCCTGCATACCTGACCGTTTTCCCTAATGTAGATTTTGGGACGGCTAGTCGCACACACATATTCAAGGTTGCTTTATGGTATATGATGTTGGTGGTTCTCATCGGCGACTATGGACGAATTATGTCCTTTATTGGAACTGTTTCTTCACAATCCAATATTAAATACATGTATCGTTTAATAGCCTATTTCTCAACAATATCCTTTCCTTTCTTCTTTTTCTTTCTGCCTTTCCTTTCTCAAAGTCCTTGAAGATGAACTTCCAAAATGAGAATATTCTAGCGGTCTAGCCTAAGGCGACATTGGTCTGTCTCCAGATGCAATGATATAGTAGCACGTCTCTGTAGATAAATATGTATACAGTATATAGTTGAGTTTCGTAGATATTTGTTGTTTAGCTTTTCACATTTAATATTTATTTTCATTGTAAAACAGAAGCCACGTCAGATTAATGTTAATCTACACTTTGAATACAACACAAACGTATTGTAATGACGTAAACACGGACGATTCTCGTGGATTGTAAAACATTTTGTGTAGTGCTAAGTGAGTGTTCACCATTTCAGCCGTAACTACGGCAAGATAAATGTGCCAGTCAGTTAACTGGACCTTTGGAGAGATTGTTTACCCATGGCAGCTACAGATGGCATGGCTTAGTCGAGGTGATGTAGCCATGGCCATGTAAGCTACAGATGGTCTAGGCTTACCCGAGGTGATGTAGCCATGGGCATGTAAGCTACAGATGGTCTAGGCTTACCCGAGGTGATGTAGCCATGGTCATGTACGCTCCAGATGGCATGGCTTAGCCGAGGTGATGTAGCCATGGTCATGTAAGCTACAGATGGCATAGCTTAGCCGAGGTGATGTAGCCATGGTCATGTACGCTACAGATGGTCTAGGCTTAGCCGAGGTGATGTAGCCACAGTCATGTAAGCTACAGATGGTATGGCTTAGCCGAGGTGATGTAGCCACGGTCATGTAAGCTACAGATGGTCTAGGCTTAGCCGAGGTGATGTAGCCACGGTCATGTACGCTACAGATGGCATGGCTTAGCCGAGGTGATGTAGCCATGGTCATGTACGCTATAGATGGTATAGGCTTAGCCGAGGTGATGTAGCCACGGTCATGTAAGCTACAGATGGTCTAGGCTTAGCCGAGGTGATGTAGCCACGGTCATGTACGCTACAGATGGCATGGCTTAGCCGAGGTGATATAGCCATGGTCATGTACGCTACAGATGGTATGGCTTAGCCGAGGTGATGTTTTTTTTATTATTTAAAGAGAAATGATGTACCGGAAATGTAAACTGAAAACCACTTTCGTGATGTTACTGAAGATTGTTGAATATGATGTCGTGATGTTCAACATCATTCTCGTGCCAGCGAACCAGAGCTGAGCAGCACATGAGCTGCAGTGGTCAGCGACCCATAGTTGACTGCTAGCGTCAGGGCCAGCGACCCATAGCTGACTGCTAGCGTCAGGGCCAGCGAACCAGAGCTGAGCAGCGCATGAGCTGCAGTGGTCAGCGACCCATAGCTGACTGCTAGCGTCAGGGCCAGCGACCCATAGCTGACTGCTAGCGTCAGGGCCAGCGAACCAGAGCTGAGCAGCGCATGAGCTGCAGTGGTCAGCGACCCATAGCTGACTGCAAGCGTCAGGGCCAGCGAACCAGAGCTGCCAAGACCCTTCTACACCTCCACGCGGTGATCCTGGATAGCAGGCTGCAGCAGGGCAGACTGGCTAAGGAGAAGGGATCGAAGAAGGAATGCTAACCCGGTACTCAAAAAATGCTTGCAGGAGTCGGATGTGTTGGAGCGAAAGGTGCAAATATCGCAGTCAGGCTGTAAACTACAACACAATGCATTCCGTTCTCTGAACTACATTCTGCTACGTAAGCCCTTTCAGGGTTAGGTAGCGGGAGATTGAGAACGAACGAAGCCAAGCCTTTCTCGTGGCTGTTGAGTTCTGGTAAATTGAAAATCGCCATGTTTCCGAGCAGACTTTGATAATGATCTTCACACCGATGTAAGATTCCATGACTAGCTTCAGGTGAACGTCAGTCTGATTCCATGACTAGCTTCAGGTGAACGTCAGTCTGATTCCATGACTAGCTTCAGGTGAACGTCAGTCTGATTCCATGACTAGCTTCAGGTGAACGTCAGTCTGATTCCATGACTAGCTTCAGGTGAACGTCAGTCTGATTCCATGACTAGCTTCAGGTGAACGTCAGTCTGATTCCATGACTAGCTTCAGGTGAACGTCAGTCTGATTCCATGAATAGCTTACTGGGGAATTCGATTATTCGAAGAATAATCTGTCTGATCATTAGTGAAAGCTGACGCAGATCACCATTCTTAGTTCTTTAGTTCGACCCGTTCTTAGTTCTTTAGTTTGACCCGTTCTTAGTTCTTTAGTTCGACCCGTTCTTAGTTCTTTAGTTCGACCCGTTCTTAGTTCTTTAGTTCGACCCGTTCTTAGTTCTTTAGTTCGACCCGTTCTTAGTTCTTTAGTTCGACCCGTTCTTAGTTCTTTAGTTCGACCCGTTCTTAGTTCTTTAGTTCGACCCGTTCTTAGTTCTTTAGTTCGACCCGTTCTTAGTTCTTTAGTTCGACCCGTTCTTAGTTCTTTAGTTCGACCCGTTCTTAGTTCTTTAGTTCGACCCGTTCTTAGTTCTTAGTTCGACCCGTTCTTAGTTCTTAGTTCGACCCGTTCTTAATTCGACCCGTTCTTAGTTCGACCCGTTCTTAGTTCTTAGTTCGACCTGTTCTTAGTTCTTAGTTCGACCTGTTCTTAGTTTGACCCGTTCTTAGTTCGACCCGTTCTTAGTTCTTAGTTCGACGCGTTCTTAATTCGACCCGTTCTTAGTTCGGCCCGTTCTTAGTTCTTTAGTTCGACCTGTTCTTAATTCGACCCGTTCTTAGTTCTTAGTTCGACCCGTTCTTAATTCGACCCGTTCTTAGTTCGACCCGTTCTTAGTTCTTAGTTCGACCCGTTCTTAGTTCTTAGTTCGACCTGTTCTTAGTTCGACCCGTTCTTAGTTCGACCTGTTCTTAGTTCTTAGTTCGACCTGTTCTTAGTTCGACCCGTTCTTAGTTCTTAGTTCGACCCGTTCTTAATTCGAGCCGTTCTTAGTTCAACCCGTTCTTAATTCGACCCATTCTTAGTTCGACCCGTTCTTAGTCCGACCCGTTCTTAGTTCTTATTTCGACCTGTTCTTAGTTCTTAGTTCGACCCGTTCTTAGTTCTTAGTTCTTAGTTCGACCTGTTCTTAGTTCGACCCATTCTTAGTTCGACCTATTCTTAGTTCGACCTATTCTTAGTTCTTAGTTCGACCTGTTCTTAGTTCGACCCATTCTTAGTTCGGCCCATTCTTAGTTCGACCCGTTCTTAGTTCGACCCGTTCTTTGTTCTTAGTTCAACCTGTTCTTAGTTCGACCCGTTCTTAGTTCTTAGTTCGACCCATTCTTAGTTCGACCCATTCTTAGTTCTAAGTTCGACCCATTCTTAATTCTTAGTTCGACCTGTTCTTAGTTCGACCTATTCTTAGTTCGACCCATTCTTAGTTCTTAGTTCGACCCATTCTTAGTTCTTAGTTCAACCCATTCTTAGTTCGACCCATTATTAGTTCGACCTGTTCTTAGTTCGATCCGTTCTTAGTTCGACCCATTCTTAGTTCGGCCCGTTCTTAGTTCTTTAGTTCGACCTGTTCTTAATTCGACCCGTTCTTAGTTCTTAGTTCGACCCGTTCTTAATTCGACCCGTTCTTAGTTCGACCCGTTCTTAGTTCTTAGTTCGACCCGTTCTTAGTTCTTAGTTCGACCTGTTCTTAGTTCGACCCGTTCTTAGTTCGACCTGTTCTTAGTTCTTAGTTCGACCTGTTCTTAGTTCGACCCGTTCTTAGTTCTTAGTTCGACCCGTTCTTAATTCGAGCCGTTCTTAGTTCAACCCGTTCTTAATTCGACCCATTCTTAGTTCGACCCGTTCTTAGTCCGACCCGTTCTTAGTTCTTAGTTCGACCTGTTCTTAGTTCTTAGTTCGACCCGTTCTTAGTTCTTAGTTTGACCTGTACTTAGTTCGACCCATTCTTAGTTCGACCCATTCTTAGTTCGACCTATTCTTAGTTCTTAGTTCGACCTGTTCTTAGTTCGACCCATTCTTAGTTCGGCCCATTCTTAGTTCGACCCGTTCTTAGTTCGACCCGTTCTTTGTTCTTAGTTCAACCTGTTCTTAGTTCGACCCGTTCTTAGTTCTTAGTTCGACCCATTCTTAGTTCGACCCATTCTTAGTTCTAAGTTCGACCCATTCTTAATTCTTAGTTCGACCTGTTCTTAGTTCGACCTATTCTTAGTTCGACCCATTCTTAGTTCTTAGTTCGACCCATTCTTAGTTCTTAGTTCAACCCATTCTTAGTTCGACCCATTATTAGTTCGACCTGTTCTTAGTTCGATCCGTTCTTAGTTCGACCCATTCTTAGTTCGACCCATTCTTAGTTCGACCCGTTCTTAGTTCGACCCATTCTTAGTTTGACCCGTTCTTAGTTCTTAGTTCGACCCATTCTTATTTCGACCCATTCTTAGTTCTTAGTTCGACCCATTCTTAGTTCGACCCATTCTTAGTTCGACCCATTCTTAGTTTCACCCGTTCTTAGTTCCACCCATTCTTAGTTCCACCCGCTCTTTGTTCCACCCGTTCTTTGTTCGACCAGTTCTTTGTTTGACCAGTTCTTTGTTTGACCAGTTCTTTGTTCGACCAGTTCTTTGTTCTTTGTTCGACCAGTTCTTAGTTCTTTGTTCGACCAGTTCTTAGTTCGTTCGACCAGTTCTTAGTTCTTTGTTCGACCAGTTCTTAGTGCTTAGTTCCACCCGTTCTTAATTCGACTCGTTCTTAGTTTCTAGTTCGACCCATTCTTAGTTCTTAGTTCGACCCATTCTTAGTTCGACCCATTTTTAGTTCTTAGTTCGACCCATTCTTAGTTTGACCCATTCTTAGTTCTTAGTTTGACCCATTCTTAGTTCGACCCATTCTTAGTTCGACCCGTTCCTAGTTCGACCCGTTCTTAGTTCTTAGTTCGACCCGTTCTTAGTTTTTAGTTCGACACGTTCTTAGTTCTTAGTTCGACCTGTTCTTAGTTCTTAGTTCGATCCGTTCTTGGTTCTTAGTTCGAACCGTTCTTAGTTCGACCCGTTCTTAGTTCTTATTTCGATCGATTCTTAGTTCTTAGTTCGACCTGTTCTTAGTTCGATCCATTCTTAGTTCGACACGTTCTTAGTTCGATCCGTTCTTAGTTCGACCCGTTTTTAGTTCGACCCCTTCTTAGTTCGACCTGTTCTTAGTTCTTAGTTCGATCCGTTCTTAGTTCGACCCGTTCTTAGTTCGACCCGTTCTTAGTTCGACCTGTTCTTAGTTCTTAGTTCGACCTGTTCTTAGTTCTTAGTTCGACCTGTTCTTAGTTCTTAGTTCGACCCATTCTTAGTTCGATCCGTTCTTAGTTCGACCCGTTCTTAGTTCGACCCGTTCTTAGTTCGACCTGTTCTTAGTTCCACCCGTTCTTAGTTCGACCCGTTCTTAGTTCTTAGTTCGACCCGTTCTTAGTTTGACCCGTTCTTAGTTCTTAGTTCGACCCGTTCTTAGTTCGACCCGTTCTTTGTCAAAGGATGGTCACCGTTGAGCGGGTCCTAACTGAGGATCAAATCGTTTCTGTCTCGGGCACGTGTCGTCCAGTGGGATTGAAGTCTGTCTGTTGTGTGGTCGTGAATGTTCTATTTTTCTATTGAATCTCGCCAGCGAGATATATGACCAGCCCAGCGGTGTTTCTAATGGTTGACGTACTGTAGGACATCCTTGATGTGTGACATTCTCCAGATGTCGCTATTGTGTATTTCGCTCTGCCGTTGTTGTGTGAGAGTTATGCCCCCGTCTTTCAAGAGATGCTCGTGTTCTCAGTTGGTTCTCTGCTGCTTTTGTTAGAGACCAGGTTTCGCTACCATAGCAGAGCGCTGGCAGGACTACCGAGTCGAAGATGTCCGCACGTAGTCTGGTGTCTTTTGTGGCGTCTGTTGCTGGCATGATGGAGTTGAACGCTGCCTAGCCAGCCCGTTTCCGTCTAGCGATCTCATGTCTTATGTTGTTCTCCATGTTGAGGAGCCTTCCCAAACAGACAAATTCGTCAGCGTCTTCTATGGGCGTTCCACTCAAGAGTATTGGGTTGGGCTCTGCAAAAAGGTTGGGCATAGCTTTGGTTTTGCCTATGTTCATAGCTAGACCTGCTTTCCTGCCTTACGGAAGGCAGATCTTCATTGCCTTTAACTATATTCCAGGTACCAATATACACCCAACTAGACTTGATCGTGCGAACCCATGCTCTCAGCCACGAGAAACCAATGCTCTTACCTATGTCAAGGGACTCTACTACTTAGCTTTAACAGACTCGTCGTCCATGCTAGAATTGCATCCCCTGAACCACCAACCTTTTACCTGAAGGATTGAATGCAGCCAATGCATGTCTCAGGGACGATGTTAAGATAGAGCCGAGCATTTGTTGAGTGCACACTTGAGCAAAGTCACTGTTTCGGGCGCCCTGAAACAAGTGACGGGGTGTAGTAACTTTTCCTCACATCTAGAGCGTGCTGATGAAGGTGAACCCAGGCTCCCACAGGCGGTTGTGTTAGGTTTAATCTGCGTGTACGGGGATGTGTTAGGTTTAATCTGCGTATACGGGGATGTACTAGGTTTAATCTGCGTGTACGAGGATGTGTTAGGTTTAATCTGCGTGTACGGGGATGTGCTAGGTTTAATCTGCGTGTACGGAGATGTGTTAGGTTTAATCTGCGTGTACGGGGATGTGCTAGGTTTAATCTGCGTGTACGGGGATGTGTTAGGTTTAATCTGCGTGTACGGGGATGTACTAGGTTTAATCTGCGTGTACGAGGATGTGTTAGGTTTAATCTGCGTATACGTGGATGTGCTAGGTTTAATCTGCGTGTACGGGGATGTGTTAGGTTTAACCTGCGTGTACCGGGATGTGTTCGGTTTAATCTGGGTGTACGGGAATGTGCTAGGTTTAATCTGCGTGTATGGGGATGTGCTAGGTTTAACCTGCGTGTATGGGGTTCAAATAGATCTCCAACCTCTTTAGCCAGGCTGCTACGAAACGGACTGTTTCCACCGAAAACTGCGTGTTAGTGAAGATTTTTAGCTGAGCCTGACTAACATTGTCTCATGAATATGTTTTACCTGACCCTGACTTTATCCCATCAGTGTGTTTCACCTGACCCTGACTAACATTATCTGATCAGTATGATTTACCTGACCCTGACTTTTTCCCATCAGTATGTTTTACCTGACCCTGACTTTGTCCCATCAATGTGTTTCACCTGACCCTAACATTGTCTGATCAGTATGATTTACCTGACCCTGACTTTTTCCCATCAGCATGTTTTACCTGACCCTGACTTTGTCCGATCAGTGTGTTTCACCTGAACGTGCGTTAGTATCTTCTCCCATTCGTGTTTAATAGTTGCGGTAACAGGTTCGACATAAATATGCTCCAGTCGACCCAGTAGTAATTGGGTAACATAACTTACTACTAGAGAAGCAATAATTATATATACATATCATTGTCGTACATTGATCTGTAAACTGTCAATATAATATTTGTGTTGTAGTCAAAGGGATGCGCGTCTGATTTACAAGCAAATCGGGCCAGGTTCAAATCTCAAGGTAGTCTCGGTTTGACAGACCGTTTACGTCGTGGGAATGACCGCATCTCCTGGTCAGCCCTGCTGTAAATGGGTACCTGACAAAGTCAGGGGGGAAATTCGGAGCCGCTGCGGGAGCTAGAAGCCTGTGCTCTGTTGTTGGAACTTTGAACGATGATCATGATTGGTCACATAAGGGGCCCCCTGGTGTAACCTAAGGGGGTTTTATTCCAGCAGTAAACCTACCTGCTTGTAAGATATACTACTAAACCTACCTGCTTGTAAGATATACTACTAAACCTACCTGCTTGTAAGATATACTACTAAACCTACCTGCTTGTAAGATATACTACTAAACATACCCGTTTATGAGATATACATACTACATAAACCTACCCGCTTATGACCTGTACTGTAAAACCTGCACGTTCATGACAAAAAGTTAAAATCACATGGAATAGGTGGGGAAGTTGCCAAATGGATTGAAAATTGGTTAACGGGAAGAAGGCAGAGGGTGGGCATAAATAAGGAGTACTCTGAGTGGAGTGAAGTGAAAAGTGGTGTGCCACAGGGCTCGGTTTTGGGACCAATTTTGTTCTTGATATATATAAATGATTTGGACATTGATATGAGATCCATGATTGCAAAATTTGCTGATGACACAAAACTATGCAGTAGTGTCTCATCTAAAGCGGAAGTGGATATATTGATGTCGGATTTAGATAAAATTCGAGAATGGTCTGTAAGCTGGCAAATGGGAGTTTAATGTAGATAAATGTACAGTCATCCACATGGGTAGATCCAATATGCAACATAATTACAGAATGGGAGAAAACAATATTAGAAAGATAGATAAGGAAAGGGACCTAGGGGTTATAATAGATCATACAGGAAAGGTGAGTGAGCAAGTTAAGGTAGCAGTGAAAAAGGCAAATGCAATGTTAGGTATGATAAAAAGAAATATTAAACATAGGAGCAAGGAAGTGATCGTCAAACTGTATAAAGCTTTAGTTAGACCTAGATTGGAGTACTGTGTACAGGTGTGGAGTCATTATCATAGAGGGGACATAAACATGCTAGAAAGAATACAGAAAAGAGCGACAAAGATGATAGTGGGATTCCAGAATTACAGTTATGAGGAACGACTCAGAAAAACCGGCCTACAGTGTCTCGAAGAGAGAAGAATTCGTGGTGACTTAAATACAGGTTTATAAGATGATCAGAGGAATCGATAAATTAGACTATAACAAGTTTTTTAAAATACAGCCACCTACAATAACACGAGGGCATAGCTACAAGCTGACTAAAGAGAGGTCCAGGTTAGATATAAGGAAATATTTTTTTAGTCAGAGAGTGGTGTCTGCTTGAAATGCATTGCCAGGGGAGGTAGTGGAGGCAGGGACAGTTAATGCATTTAAGAATAAACTGGATGCGCATAGCTTTTAGAGCAAGGTGATGTAAATGTAACTGGTTGTATACAGACTCTGCAGGGTCTTCTAAACCAGTATAAAGACGTTAAGTTAAGTTAAGTTAAATCCCACAAACCTGCTCCCAAATTAATACAGGAAAGGCTACTATCTCTCGGCCACACACCTCTGCTACTAGTGGTGTGGGGGCACAGTTGACCGAGTGATTTTAATATATTTTTTCAAATTGTTTAGACAGGTCTGGATTAGATATAAGAAAATATTTTAGTCGGGGAATGGTGATTGTCAGAGGATGTGGTGGAGGCAGAGTCAGTTAATGCGTTCAAAAATAGATTGGATGCTGAGTTATTTTTAGCATCGATGGAGTGAAGTAAACTGGTTGTATAGAAACTCTAATTAGCCTTCTAATCCAGTATAATGAAGTTAATTTAAGTTAATTTGTCTCAGCGACCTGATGTGGTTGCCACACTTTATTTGTTATTGGTTATCGATGATGATCGAATTGGAGAAAGTACGACCGGCGAGTACACAAGCCTTGGTGACGTCACTAGTATTGGTGTGGACACAGTTGTCTAACGTTTTCGTCTGGTCTTTCATTGTTGTCTCAACTAATTACAAGCCGCTGCTAGAAACTTATCCGCAAGATACCCTGCTCAATTGTGAGTACAACTCATTGCTTTTTCATGCAATAATAATCATCTATGAGTTGCCTGTGCTTTATATGATTGCAGCATGAACATCGCTGCTGCCGTCTGCCTGTGGTTTGTTGTTGTTTTTTGGACTGACCAGACAGTTTGAGGAGCTGAGACAGTCGCTGTATGGGGCCTGCTATGGATGGGCTGTCCTTTCAGTTCCACCTTGTTTGATAGAGCAAAGTTTGATAACAAGATCTTTATCACTCAAAACGTACTACAGCTAATTGCTGTGCGTAATCGTAATAATTATTGCATGTCAGTCATTGTCACTGTCAGTCACATGATTCTCTCAGTTAACTGACTGGCTCAGTGTTTCAATGTTTGTTGTGTCTGAGATCCAATTAATACGCGTTTGTTGTGTGATGTTGTAGATGAGTCATTAGTTAAGATTGAATCTGGTGATTTCAGGTCAATATTTGGTATTAAATGTTTAAAAAGTCGGAATGATAGAATAACTACATTACTATAAGTCTAGTAATAGTATAGTATAACTTTCGGCGAGTTCAAGCATTAGTAGTCTAGTCTTTATTGTTGGATTAATCATTGTGTGTACACACTGTATTAAAAATTGGGACATGTCGATCTTAAATGACTCATGGTCACTTTATCTATGCTCCTCAGATGTCCAGTTTTTAAACATGATATTACTGGACTTTCACATCTGTGGTTCAGTTTTTGTCAATAAATTGCACAGATGTTTATAGTTTATATAAACAGTCCAATATAGGGTATCAGTTGATTATGGATTACCCACCATCACATATTAAACATGCTTTTAAATTTAGCTGACATAATTGTCTGAACTTAGGGTGTACATTATCATCACGTGCGACATATGTGTTATGTATTTGAATGTTGTGTGCTAGTGAGCTTAGAAAACTTATAGATTGCACATTTTGAAGTGCTAGGAAAATCATAATGGTGATACAAAATAGAATTCACAAGGCAAACAATGCGCATTAACAGCTTTCCACAGATCCCAGAACACCCAAACATCAGTGATGTCATCACTATCTTCACATGCCGTTCATACCTACATTATGTTATCAGTGTCAAACATGGACACTATTAGAAAGTCACAAATGTCAGATCAAGACATGCGAGAGGCGATGCATGTCCAGTGCAACAGGAAAGACAATTTGCTATATATACGCATCATCACATTTAAACAAATAGTGTACATGCTTGGACATTTTATCATGAACAAATAACAGTGAGTATATTGTATGGAAGTTTTGGGTCTGGAAGTGAGGGGCAGCTGGTCAGAGGGAATCATTGAAACACTTCATGAGAAAACCAGTAACCTCAGAATTTCTTCTCTGCAACACCACGAGACAAGATCGGTAGGACATAAGATGATGAAAATTCTAGGCTTGATCTTGGATGAGTTGCAAATTATTAGGTTGAACATGATGGTTTTATCATATTTCTCCGTCTCTCCAATTGGATAGGACCGTTACAGCTTGCCCCCGTACAGGAAATATGTATCACAGCACTAGCAATAGTGGCTTCACTAGCAATAGTTTTACATGATGAGGTTGCTAACTCTTTGCACAAAATGCCAGTTTAACATTCACTCCTATATTTTTGGGTCTCTGAACGAAATCATTTTGCAATGTAAACATTGAATGATAGAAAGGTTTTTAAAAAAATGAAAAAGTTGGTTTTGTGAGATGGGGTGACCAGTTCCCTTCCTTGTTGCATTTCTTCTTCGCTAGCTGTCAGCGGAATACTCATTTTCAGCTTGGTTGACTGGAGTTGTTGGTAGTGGAAGTTAAACATGTATCAATTTAAGAAAATGGGGTATGGAGAAAACGGTGTGTGTGTGTGTGTATAATATATATATATAATGTTTTTGTATATATTTGCAATCAATTGCTGACAAACAAGTGGTTGGCCTATTGTCTTTGCGTGATGTGGGAACTATCTCTTTTTAGCTATCATGGCTAGGAATCTCATTGACTTGATCATATTTGTCTGGATAGTCTCTAACAGTCTGCCCTTTTCTATTTTCAACTGCTGAGTGTTATTTTGTATACACAGCGTGTACATGAGACCCAAGTTTATTGTCCATCTCTGATAGGACTAGGATCCTGATCTCACCTCCTTCTGAGAGCAGGGAAGGACTGAAACATACGGAATTCAAACACCAATAATTTTGTGCTTTCGTTCATTTGTTTTTTAAGATGCAATGGGGACTCTCCCTATGACATCACACAAGGTGAAATGAACAACTTGCACATGAAAACATAATTGAAAACAATTTTTGGCTGGGCAACCCTCAAAGGGCTTGAGTACTTGATGGAAGGCTAGACAGATTTATGATCAACCTTGGTGTAGCTTTACCGGTTTTAGACAGATGCCATATAATTGTAGAGAAACAACTGTGCAACCATGAGAGAGGTCCAAACAGGCAAGTAGGCGGTGCTCTTCTAGGATAGGGTTGTGATGGTATGATAAGGTCCTAAATGTGGAACTGGAGCGCAAGAGAGCCAGCCAACAGTCTCATCATGATGATGTTGGCTGCAGTTGACCTTTCTTCTCTTGGTGGTCCACTCCAACAGACTGTTTTCAATCCCGCATATTGCGCTGTCTTTCTCTTGCCTGCCAGTTTAATAATAGAAAGCAAGTAAAAGGCATTGAATAAGATGCCGACTGATAGGATTAGAAAACATAAGATGCCGACTGATAGGATTAGAAAACATAAGATGCCGACTGATAGGATTAGAAAACATCTCATCTCGAATCTCTAGTGCAGGAAAAAGAGTAGTAAACCAAAACACAGAAGGCAGGCAGCCCAGCTCGAGACAAACAAGGAAACGGAAGACATGCAGCGAGCTGCAGTGGATGACTCATAACAGGAGGAGCCTGCATGAATCTGTTACAGATCTATGCTTGACTGGGAGCTGCAAAGATCGTCATTGTTTTCATTTAATACTTATCTTCTTTGTTGATCAACTAATGCTGTGCTTCTAGTCCGCTGAGGTTCACGGTTGAGATTACGTTTCAGGTCTTCACCGGTCCCCCACAGCTTTTCGAGCATGGTCACTCCCCCAGGCCAGACTGCCTCTTTTGTCTGCATGGGTAGGGCATTCTTGCAGAATATGTTCTGGTGTTTGCTTGGGTGCTCCACAATCGGATGTGGCAGCCATTTTGCTGAGGTGGGCCTTGGGTCTAAAATATCCTGTTCTGAGTCTAAAGATCTTTGCCTGCCCATCTCTGCCAAGTTTGTCTATTCTATTTGTTTACTAATGAAACATTTACTATTCCAAGCTAATCATTAGGGAGGAGGGTGGGTATAGAATATCATTCAAAGCTGGGTGCAATAATGTGACGAGGCTTCGGTCCATAAATAGTTCAGATGTAACTATAGACTGTTGTCCTTTGGTGGATACTGCTGGTAGGGATGAAGTATTTATTACATTCTTATGGGGTTTTCTTAAATGTCCAATTCAATTTGCAAGTGAACAATTGATTGGCCTGTTGTCTTTGCATGATGGAGGGGCTGCCTCCTTTTGTCCTTCATGCAGATCAGGATAGGATTGGATGGGGATTTCATTATCTTTCAGAATTCATGCCAAGACAGTGGCTTACATCCAGCTCGTTTCAGCCAGTGTTTCCTTTATGTGGATAGTGTGTACATGGGACCTCTGAGTTTTATAGTGCGTTTCAAATAGGACTAGACATGTATCTCACCTCCCTTGAGACCACGGAATGCTTGAAACCTGCAAGATTCAAACCACCCATGATTTTGCAGGTTTTTGAGAGACATGCAGGCTCTCAGGTGTAGCGACCAGCACAGCGCCCCCCCCCCCCCCCCAATAATTTATTAAAACTGAAGCAGATGTCTACTGTAGGCGTATGATGCCTGATATCAACCAACACTCATTTCACATTCTCTCTGCTCCACCAGCTCCATAATCTGATCTGACCTGACGATTCCCCCCCTCCCCCATGTCACTAGTGTATGCTAGGCTGGTCCTGCCTGATTATCTTGCAGCTACATGCTACGGTTGACCTGTGATGTACGTTTATGTGGAATGCTTGTTGTTCCATATTGAATGTGTATCATATTCTGTGACACTTTGATTCTCCTTTCCACTCCCAGTGAAGCAAAATACTACCACCACAGCTGGTCCGTTACTACAACATTCCCATTTCAGAGGTCCAGATCTGAGGCGTAAAGGCTGCTTGGTCCTGTAGTCACCACTCAGTGTTCACACTAGGTTTCTGTTTCACCTCATTTAAAAAAAACAACACTAGTTTGAGCTAGATGCGAGGATTGTGCTGCAGATGTGTTTCACTTTGGAGTGTTTCTTTGATCCTCTCTACTCATTGTTGCTGGGGTAAACCTCTAACTTGTGGCCTTGAAACCTCCATGTTGACCTTGCTGCAGGCTGATCATTCTGCTTCCTTGTGACTTGTCCAAAATATTTTTCAGGAGTTGTCCTTTTTGCTGGGTGCACATCACATCTGGCTGGTCTTGATCTGACTGACTGGTCTTGATCTGACTGGTCTGACTGACTGGTCTTGGTTTGACTGACTGTTCCTGGTCTGACTGACTGGTCTTGATCGGACTGACTGGTCCTGGTCTGACTGGTTCTGGTCTGACTGACTGGTCTTGGTCTGACTGACTGGTCCTGGTCTGACTGACAAGTCCTGGACTGACTGGTCTTGGTCTGACTGACTGGTCCTGGTCTGACTGACTGACTGGTCCTGGTCTGACTGACTGGTCCTGGTCTGACTGACTGGTCTTGTTGGATGGAAGCGATCAAGTGTGGGAAAGTCCTGCAAAGTGGGTAATTTGTAGTGGTGCTCCTATGCTTGACTTTGATCGAAAAGATTGAAAAATCGTATCCCCTTTGAGCAGGCAGCGACTCTATCACTGGACCCATAATGTGTACGCTAGTGTAGCCGCACTAACCGTGACCGGCTTTCTTTGTGTACTGTCCATATATACAGCTGACGTCAGCTGTCGCCCGCCTGTTACATCGGACGCCAACAAAGAATGGTAAAAATGTGCCCGTTAGATTGGACTAATATTTAGCTCATTGATTCTTGAACGTTTATTGTACAGGGAGGAGAGCCTGGTTGGGACTGTGGCAGATGGATGTGGTATCTGTAGCAGTTCAGGTGACCAAATCATCATTGTGACCTGAAAGTGGGATGTGGCTGCATTGGTAGTGTCCATAATATGCAGCAGGCTTAAGTGTTGTTGTTGAATGGGCATGAGTATGTCTACTCGTTTGTGCTCATTGAAAATGGCTTTATGGGGCGGGCTGCAGTCGTTGTTCTCTCATCCCGAGTGTGTTGGTGGTAGACGGGTCCTCCAGGCGGTTGTAATGGAGGGCCTCTGTCTACACTCGACACACTCTGGATGTGAGGAAGGCTACTGCTATTATATACTTACCTAGAGGTGCACTGTATTGATAGGGAAAGCTGTCGTCGAGGATAGAGTGAGAGAGACTGCACTAGATCTTGACTTGTTTTGAGGTGGAGTAACCAGTTCCCTTCTTAGCTGGATTGTCTTTACTGAGGTGGAGTAACCAGTTCCCTTCTTAGCTGGATTGTCTTTACTGAGGTGGAGTAACCAGTTCCCTTCTTAGCTGCCATGTCTGTATTCAGGGAAAGTAACCAGTTCTCCTCCCTCCCCTTAGCTGCCCGGTCTTTATCTGTATGCTGGGCACATTTTATCAGCTGAAGGAGATGGAGCTTGTTGCGACCAGTGTTTGAACCCAGTCCCATTGCTGCAAGACTAGCTCATCAACCTGTCTGCCACTCAATGCACGTTATTATATCGGTGGGTACAGGCAATGATGTCCTGCGAGAAAGACTTCGGGTAAAACCCCTCTGCAAAAATGTGCATCCTGTATTATCTCGAGTCGTCTCGACTGCGCCTTGCCACTGAGCCAGTGTAGCTTAGAACGAGAGAGTGATGTTCGCGACGGGGCAGAACTTGCTCCCTGACGCACATGTAAGCTCGAGTCACAGCGTCAGACCGACATCATGGATGTGAATGCAATGAGTTTGGTCTGTAGCGTCTTCTCTGGGCAACATGTGACGTCACATATAGCTTTGTTTGTGTTTAAATCTGATCAGTGACTGACTCTCCCGACTGGTTAGATCTCTGGTCAGTGACTGACTCTCCCGACTTGTTAGACCTGTGGTCAGTGACTGACTCTCCCAACTTGTTAGATCTCTGGTCAGCGACTGACTCTCCCGACTTGTTAGATCTCTGGTCAGTGACTGACTCTCCCGACTTGTTAGATCTCTGGTCAGTGACTGACTCTCCCGACTTGTTAGATCTCTGGTCAGTGACTGACTCTCCCGACTGGTTAGACCTCTGGTCAGTGACTGACTCTCCCGACTTGTTAGACCTGTGGTCAGTGACTGACTCTCCCGACTTGTTAGATCTCTGGTCAGTGACTGACTCTCCCGACTTGTTAGATCTCTGGTCAGTGACTGACTCTCCCGACTGGTTAGATCTCTGGTCAGTGACTGACTCTCCCAACTTGTTAGATCTCTGGTCAGTGACTGACTCTCCCGACTGGTTAGATCTCTGGTCAGTGACTGACTCTCCCGACTTGTTAGACCTCTGGTCAGTGACTGACTCTCCCGACTGGTTAGATCTCTGGTCAGTGACTGACTCTCCCGACTTGTTAGACCTCTGGTCAGTGACTGACTCTCCCGACCTGTTAGACCGTGTCATCCTCTGACAATCTATTTAGCTCGGACAAGACTGACATCCCGCCGCTGAGGTTAACGCACACAGATTGTGATTCTGTTTGGTCTAGACAACACCTCGTGTTTGGTTACCTGTGTGAAAGTGTTTAGTTCGTTTATGTCATGGCGTCTGGCCTTCCTCATCGTGGCGGCACGCCCTTTCTTTCACATGTATTAACGTTGTGGTTATATTTAGTTTCCTCTGATCATATCTGACCAATCTTTGCATCGACCGTCAACAAGAGCTTATAGCCAGAGACTTGAACAACAAAGGTAATAGAGGAGAGCTACTCGCACTCGTCAAAAGTTAATAGAAACGAGAATTACAGATGACTTAATACAGGTTTATAAGATGATCACAGGAACGGATAAATATAACAAGTTTTTAAAAATACAACCAGCTACAAGAACAAGAGGGCATAGCTACAAATTAACTAAAGAGAGGTCCAGATTAGATATTAGGAAATATTTCTTTTAGTCAGAGAGTGGTGAATGCTTGGAATGCATTGCCATTAGGAAGTAGAGAAGGCAGGAGTAATTAATGCATTTAAGAATAGATTGTATGTGCATAGCTTTTTACAGCAAGGAAATGTAAATGAAATTAGTTGTTTACGGACTCTGCGTAGTCTTCTAAGCCAGTATAAAGACGTTCAGTTCAGTCAATAATGGGTACCGCCTGGCAAGACATGGCGAGGAACGAAGACCCATTTGAAAGGAGCCAACAACAAGAAGTAGAGCAACAAATCTAATGTAGGAAATGGAGTTGGATAGGACACATGCTGCGGAAGTCAGCACCAGACAGTCCCTGGCAAGGAAACCACAGGAGAAGATCAAGGCAAGTAGACCAAGAAACACATGGAGACGAGACTGTGGAAATGAACTTCCTGTCCGTGAACCTCAACTGGAAAGAGACAGTAAGGGCAACACAAACTAGATCTGGATGAGGGTTGTCAATGGTCTGTGCTTCGAAAGGAACGACGGACATTGATTTTTTTTTTTTTGCGTTCGCCTTATTTCTCTAATCCCCAAGGCGGTGTGCGTTGCACTGTGGTTTTTATTTTTGCACCTGTCGGCCCAGTGCATCTGACTTCAGCATGCATTTTATGTAAGGGTCTGCTTCCTCCTGCATTTTCTAAGGGTTTGCTTCCCCGGGGTAACGGCCGGTGCTGTGATGGGGATCGAACCCAGCACCTTTGGGTCGTGAGCCGTGCCACTTAACCACTAGGCCACGCCGTCCCCTGGACATTGATTGATTGATTATCAACAAGAAAAGAAATATCGTTGACTCCATTATTTTGATTTGAACCAAAAACGTAAGATATGTGGATAGAATGTTGGCGACTGAGGTGTAGGCGATAAAGTCGTGAGCATTGAATTCAGCGTAGGCCGTCGAGGACAATGCGGTGAATCTCACTCGTTTTTGTTTGATGGGGATCTTACGGGGGTGGCGGGCGCTCTGTGTATGATAGGGTTATGGATGTAAAGAAGGGATTGCTTCTTGTAACAGGAATGTCTGTCGGAAGTCTGTCGCCTTTATCGTAGCAGTTCACTGTTGAGTTTTGTATCCTTGAATTGAGCTTAAAGCTCAAGGACCGTCTTCGTTTTCAAACTGCCATTACCGAGCCCTGGAAAGGGCTTTGCAAGTAACAGGAAGTTGTCCAGAGAATGGAATGCGATGTCAAATTTTACAGATTGACTGCGGTATTTGCACCTTTCTGTCCGACACATCCGACTTCAGCAGTCTTTTTTTTAGTACTGGGTAAGCCTGTCCTCTTTGATCCCTGCTGCAACCTGTTATCAAGGATCACCGCGTGGAGGCATAGAAGGGTGGGTCTTGGCAGCTCTGGTTGGCTGGCCCTAACGCTAGCAGTCAGCTATGGGTCGCTGCCCTCTACAGAACATGCAATGCAACATCTTGGTCCCTGTCACTGGACCGACTGCTGACATAAGCAAAGTAAAGCTGATCAAGGTGATATTCTGTGTCGCCCTGGGAACAGCCTGCTCTAGTGCAGTCATACTGAGAGATTAGGAGGGATTTCGCAGCAAGAAGGCAAACTCGGTACCCGAAAAAAAACACATCTGAAATCGGACGTGTCTGGCCTCGCTGTAAACTATGACACCAGGACTGTGTCAGTGGAGACTTCTCATGACGGTGTCAGGGGAAACATCAGGACGGTGTCAGTGGAAACTTCTCAGGACGGTGTCAGTGGAGACTTCTCAGGACGGTGTCAATTGAGACTTCTCAGGACGGTGTCATGGGAAACTTCTCAGGACGGTGTCAGGGGAAGACTTCTCATGACGGTGTCAGGGGAAGACTTCTTATGACGGCGTCAGGGGAAACTTATCAGGACGGCGTCAGGGGAAACTTCTCTGGACGGCGTCAGGGGGAAACTTGTCAAGACGGTGTCAGGGGAATCGTCTCAGGACGGCGTCAGGGGAAACTTCTCAAGACGGTGTCAGGGGAAACTTCTCAAGACGGACGCCAACCAAGAGCAGCTGACTTTTGCAATTTCCAAATTGCGATTAATGACGAGCCGTGCCTGAGTGGCCGCTCTCTGCACTTTGTGGTATGTAAATTGGCTCTTGCTTCAAATCTATTAAAGCAGCCTTAAGCTAGCCTGATATGTTTCCCCTGTCCCAGTGTCTCTCCTCATTCAGCCGCCAATGTATTTTAAGTGTCACCGCATTAGCCCGGATAATGCCAGTGGCTAGAGAAATATTGGGGCTGATTTGGTATTCAGTCCACACGTTTAAAACGTCTTCTGTATCATCAATCAAGCTGTCCTGATTTCTTATCACCTGAAGTAAGCATTCGTGCCGCGTGTTTAGTTTCCTGGGGCCTTCAGAATTGTAGCAGCTGTTGCTTTTCTCGGCCTAGCGTGTGGCCTATTTCACTAACACCCAGGCCTTGGTCTCCAGGTTTGGCGAGTTCGAGCGTTTCTTTTGGTGCTGAGAGATTTACAGTTTCTTGGTTGACATTATGGGTAGGATGTTGTTGGCGCTTAGAATTTATGTGGTTGCTTGTTACAGTGGCTCTCCATCTTGTGACGGACCGAGGTTCTCTGGGAACAGTGCCAGGCTCCCCAGAAAGAGTACTATGGGATCACAGCGGCGATCCCCACCTCGTATCCCCACTAGTGTATCGATACAGCCTGTTATCAAAGAAGTCAGGTAGAGTATTGACCAGTGCGTTTCACCTGACCCTGACAAACATAACCTGATCAGTATGTTTCACCTGACCCTGACAAACATAACCTGATCAGTATGTTTCACCTGACCCTAACAAACATAGTCTGATCAGTATGTTTCACCTGACCCTAACAAACATGACCTGACCAGTGTGTCTCACCTGTCCCTGACAAACATGACCTGGCCAGTACGTCTCACCTGACCAGTATGTCTCGCCTGACCAGTACGTCTCACCTGACCAGTATGTCTCACCTGACCAGTACGTTAAGCCTCATCTCCCCAACTTGTCACACACGATCCAACAGCATACACGGAGATATGTTCGAGGCTTCATTCTATAGATCCGGATAGTTTTCGGATGGCCAGCGTTCCCTTCGCCGTTGACGAATGCCCATAACTACTTAATGAAGTAGCCATTCACAACTGGGTGAACTTGCTCGCACGTGCACAGCAGTTATCCGATGATAGAAGTCTGGATTTAAGAATGCTTGTTATGCTAGGCTGACTCTGTATCCAAGATAGACCCTAGACCACCAACCTCCAACACATAGACCACCAACCTCCAACCCCCTAGACCACCGACCACCAACTCCCAATCCCTAGACCCCACCACCCCCAACCCATAGACACCTCTAGACCATCCATCCCTAGACACACCCCCCCCCCCAAGCCCTACACCATAAACGCCAAATCCCAAGACCCCGCTAGACCACCAACACCAAGACTCCGACAAACCCCTAGACCCCCCAACCCCTAGACCCCCCAACCCCTAGACCCCCCAACCCCTAGACCTCACCAACCCCTAGACCTCACAAACCCCTAGACCTCACCAACCCCTAGACCTCACCAACCTCCTAGACCTCACCAACCTCCTAGACCTCACCAACCCCTAGACTCACCAACCTCCTAGACCTCACCAGCCTCCTAGACCCCCCAACCCATAGACCCCCCAACCCATAGATCATCAACCCATAGACCCACCAACCCATAGATCATCAACTCATAGACCCCCCAACCCATAGACCCCCCAACCCATAGATCATCAACCCATAGATCACCAACCCCTAGACCCCCACCAACCCCTTGTGATGTGTTCTCGTGGGCTGAGATGTAGCGACGCGACAGACATTATCTAGCTCCTTAGAGAATTCTCCCAACCCTCACAGTCGGCGGTGGGCTAGCTTGCTAGACTGGTGTTACAGGGTGGAGGGATTCGAATTCAGGGACGGACAGGAAACAAAATCTATGTCTGGTACGGCCGCTCCTCCAGTCGAGCAAGCTATAAATGGGTACCCGACGTATGAGTCGGGAAAGGTAAAAACAGCAAGGAAGGCAACTGCCCACCCCACCTGCCACAGTCTGCTGCTTGGTACATGAAGAGTTGTTGTCATCCCCGATGGCAACTGTTACCATGGAACTGAACGTTACCTTTTAGCACCCACTATATTCTGGCATCTAGAACGTTCCACTGTAAACTTAAAACCATGTCTGCAGTAGAAACGTCTCCCTCTCTCTTAGATTCAGTCCTTCCTTCCATTCTATCACATACTTCTGCCAACCCCCGGGCGCCGCCAACTCGTATCTGACAATCTCTCTTATGCTCTGGACTATCTCCAACACTCTCCCTCTCACCCGTCTGTCAGATGACAGCTCCCCACTCTCCTTCGTCGCCTACTTTATTCGCGTATTTCCAATCCTGTCAGATGCCCAGACGTAACGCCTGCTTGTAAACACGAGTAATCCGATGCCAGGCCTGGAAGTTCTTTAAATCCCTGAAATTGTCCTAGGTTTTTTCCCATAATTGGGTCATCGATTGTCTCCCTCGCGCATCTGAAACCGTTTAATGGTTTGCTCAAGCAGAAAGTGTCCTGACAATGGAGTGTTGCGATCGGTGAAAGAGATGAACGATAGAGTATATGAAGACAAGCTAGGGAGGGGATTCTCGCGGTTAGTGCTTACGATCACAGGTAAGCTAGGGAGGGGATTCTCGCGGTTAGTGCTTACGATCACAGGTAAGCTAGGGAGGGGATTCTCACGGTTAGTGCCTACGATCACAGGTAAGCTAGGGAGGGGATTCTCGCGGTTAGTGCTTACGATCACAGGTAAGCTAGGGAGGGGATTCTCACGGTTAGTGCTTACGATCACAGGTAAGCTTGTATTGGAGAGACCCAACTCCACCTCGGTTTAGTCAGAATACAAAAGAGAGCGACAAAGATGATAGTGGGATTCCAGTATTACAGTTATGAGGAACGACTCAGAAAAACCGGCCTACAGTGTCTAGAAGAGAGAAGAATTCGAGGTGACTTAATACAGGTTTATCAGAGGTGTGGATAAATTAGACTATAACAAGTTATTTTTTTCTCATAATACAACCACCTACAAGAACAAGACGGCATAGTTACAAGCTGACTAAAGAGAGGTCCAGATTAGATATTGGGAAATATTTGTTTAGTCAGAGAGTGGTGAATGCTTGGAATGCATTGCCACGGGAGGTAGTGGAGGCAGGAACAGTTAATGCATTTACGAATAAATTGCGTCTGCATATCTTTTAGAGCAAGGTGATGTACATGAAACTGGTTGTATACAGACTCGGCAGAGTCTTCTAATCCAGTATAAAGACGTTAAGTTAGTCACTACCACTGCACTTTGTGGGGGGGGGGGGGTAGAGAGGTCATTGTATATGGCTCCTGTAGAGTATACAGACACACATTGGCCGTCTTGTCTGTTTGCGTGATGGAGAACCTCTCTTGTCTTACATGATGGAGAACCTCTCTTGTCATGCATGGTCTAGGACCTCATCATAAGTGGATTATGGCAGTAAAGTTTGAAAGAGAGAGAGAGAGAGATGGGAGACCTGAAACAGAATGTTGAGTTGAAGTGCCACACACCGATCTGTCAAGTGGTATCAACCTTCTTGTTATTACCCTCCCACTACCCAGCCCTTAAACTCCCGCTACCCAGCCCTCAAACTCCCGCTACCCAGCCCTCAAACTCCCGCTACCCAGCCCTCAAACTCCCGCTACCCAGCCCTTTAACATCCGCTACCAAGCCCTTTAACATCCGCTACCAAGCCCTTTAACATCCGCTACCAAGCCCTTTAACATCCGCTACCAAGCCCTCTAACTCCAGCTACCAAGCCCTCAAACTCCCGCTACCCAGCCCTTAAACTCCCGCTACCCAACCCTCAAAATCCCGCTACCCAGCCCTCAAACTCCCGCTACCCAGCCCTTTAAAATCCGCTACCAAGCCCTCAAACTCCCGCTACCAAGCCCTCAAACTCCCGCTACCAAACCCTCAAACTCCCGCAACCAAGCCCTCAAACTCCCGCAACCAAGCCCTCAAACTCCCGCAACCAAGCCCTCAAAAGGCGTAGCATGTAGCAGTATGTAGTCCGCAGAACGGATTGCGGCGTGTCGTAGTTTACAGCTTGGCTGCGATATTTGCACCGACACATGACTTCAGCATGCCATTTGTAGGTACTTGGTCAGCCTTCCCTCTTCAATCCCTTCTCCGTAGCCAGTCTGTACCGGGTCAGCCTTCCCTCTTCGATCCCTTCTCGTAGCCAGTCTGTACTGGGTCAGCCCTCCCTCTTCGATTCCTTCTCCGTAGCCAGTCTGTACTGGGTCAGCCTTCCCTCTTCGATCCCTTCTCCGTAGCTAGTCTGTCCTGTTGCAGCCTGTTATCCAGGACCACTACCTGGGGATGTAGAAGGGTCGTGTCAGATCCGGGTCGCTGACGCTAGCAGTCAGCTATGGGTCACTGAACGCTGCAGCTCATGCACTGCCGATCCCTGTACCACATTTGAGATGTTTCCAGAGCTTTCTGTCAAACTTACACGGCCAACTTTATTTCTACCCGTTCACAACTGATTCTCCAATCTTCACTGTAAACATAAAACCTGGCCGGCTGTAGAAATATGGACTAAACTAAAATAAACTTGATTATAAACTGCCACTTGTTAAACAAACAGTTACTTGACAGACGACCCGTTATGTGGAATACTACAGGATGGAAGATTCGTGTCTGTTCTGTAACCCGGCGGATGTCGTCCGTGGTCCTATTCTCTTGGTCTGTGGCTTGTAGTTATCGCTGTGCTAGTCGAATATATCTCTAGTTAGAAGCTGGATTCTCTGAGAGAATTCTGTTAGACGCTGAATTCTCATCTGCGTTGCTAAAAAAGTGGTTTTTAAGATGACTAAGTGGTGCGTGTTCCTCGTGACGCACTACTATATCTGGTTCTACCACTTGCTATTGCGAAACATCGATTTCATTACTAGTTACCTCTCCTGGATAAGCTGCTATGGGCTCACGTGGTGAAAGAGTGTCTGCCGAAATCCCCCCTCCCTCTCTCTCTCTCTCTCTCTCTCTCTCTCTCTCTCTCTCTCTCTCTCTGGGCTCCGAAAATATATCTGCTTTTCTCTTTCCTCTTCACCGTTATCAAGAGGGTCCTGTTCTCGTTCGTAGCTGCCGACAGATGACGGCTTGTTCTCCGCTCGCTGCCGACAGATGACTTTCTCCAATCTTCGTTCTAGAATATCAATCTGTCCTCTTGTCTCTTCGTTATCTCGCAACCAAATATGATCTCGGCTTCTTTTTGCACTTTGGAAACTAGACAACTTGTCCCCCCAATCTTCGCTCAAGGAAACCTCTCCCCGTTCTTCGCTCTCCAAACCCACCCCCTTCAACTGACTGATATGGCTCCCCTAGCTAGCTATATCCCCCACTTTTTCCAGATCTCCTTCCTAGGTTTCATAAAAAACCAGTTAACAGCATTCGTCCGTACCGATCATGCTGTTACAGGCTCTTATGCGTTATGCAAGGTTATGGGGTTTTTAACATCTGCGTGGCTTGGAAACCGACGCTATGCATTTCCAAGCATTCCGATGTCCAGATTTGAGTACATCTGTACTGACTAGCTTGGTTAGTTTTAATTCTATAATAGACAATAAATGGCTACTCACTATCAATACTCCCACCCTTTCGAACTTTAATAAAAACATGTCCAAAATACCATCCCTTATCAAATCTACACCGCTAAGATCTGTTCCAGTTAGTTACATTTCTTGTACTCGGTATTTCTAGTGAATCTCGCCTGAACTTTCTTTTCTTTGTCTTCAAAGCTGCGAACAACAGCTGAGCCATTTGATGAAACCGGAAGGTGGGGGAGCCTTGGTTGTCACGTGGTAGATACCGCAAGGTGGGGGAGCCTTGGTTGTCACGCGGTAGATACCGGAAGGTGGGGGAGCCTTGGTTGTCACGTGGTAGATACCGCAAGGTGGGGGAGCCTTGGTTGTCACGCGGTAGATACTGGAAGGTGGGGGAGCCTTGGTTGTCACGTGGTAGATACCGGAAGGTGGGGGAGCCTTGGTTGTCACGTGGTAGATACCGGAAGGTGGGGGAGCCTTGGTTGTCACGCGGTAGATACCGGAAGGTGGGGGATCCTTGGTTGTCACGTGGTAGATACCGCAAGGTGGGGGAGTCTTGGTTGTCACGCGTTAGATACCGGAAGGTGGGGAAGGAGCCTTGGTTGTCACGCGGTAGATACCGGAAGGTGAGGGAGTTTTGGTTGTCACGTGGTAGATACCGGAAGGTGAGGGAGTTTTGGTTGTCACGTTGTAGATACCGGAAGGTGGGGAGCCTTGGTTGTCATCCGGTAGATCGAAAATAGTTCTTTATGGTTAAGCCATGAAAATCTCCTCACTTGAAGCCACAGACACACTGATCGACAGGAATAATTTGACTTACTGAAAGTGTTGGAATAGATTCTACCAATTCCAATTTGGCTATGAATGTCAAAACGTCCAGCTTTGCACCACCTTACCCCCACTGCTGGCTGGTGTCAACTGGTGCGGTCAGCATGTGACGCCACTGCATTAGATACTTTCCAGGTCCCTCAAAACCCTGAAGGCGGGCACAGTTAAGTGGAGTAGCACTGAAATGCACTATTGTTATCGGTAGCTGATATGACGGCGTCTGGATGCTCGAGATGGAGGAATAAATTCAGACTTCTGTCTCATATCTCCCGCCATGTCTTATCACGGGTCTGCACGCGCCGATCCTGCCCATGATGCAACAATCTGACAGCTGATCCGTCAGTAGTACTCTTCCCGCCCAGTCCCTCCATACTCCCTCTTGTTCCACTCCTACCCTCCATACTCCCTCTTGTCCCACTCTGCTCCTCCATACTCCCTCTGGTCCCATTCCTCCCCTCCACACTCCCGCTTGTCCCACTCCTACCTTCCATACTCCCTCGTGTCCCACTCTACCCCTCCATACTCCCTCGTGTCCCACTCTACCCCTCCATACTCCCTCGTGTCCCACTCTGCCCTTCCATACTCGCTCTTGTCCCATTTCACCCCTACATACTCCCTCTTGTCCCATTTCATCCCTCCATACTCCCTCTTGTCCCACTCAGCCCCTCCATACTCCCCCTTGTCCCACTCCGCCCCTCCATACTCCCTTATGCCCCACTTCACCCCTCCATTCTCCCTCTTGTCCCACTCCGCCCCTTCATACTTCCTCTTGTCCCACTCTGCCCCTCCATACTTCCTCTTGTCCCACTCTGCCCCTCCATACTCCCTCTTGTCCCACTCTGCCCCTCCATACTCCCTCGTGTCCCACTCCGCCTCTCCATACTTCCTCTTGTCCCACTCTGCCCCTCCATACTTCTTGTCCCACTCTGCCCCTCCATACTCCCTCTTGTCCCATTTTACCCCTCCATACTCCCTCTTGTCCCACTCCTCCCCTCCATATTCCCTCTTGTCCCACTCCGCCTCTCCATACTTCCTCTTGTCCCACTCTGCCCCTCCATACTTCTTGTCCCACTCTGCCCCTCCATACTCCCTCTTGTCCCACTCTGCCCCTCGATACTCCCTCTTGTCCCACTCGCGACAGGGACATGTTTCCTGTAAAAGAGTCACGTCGGCCTTGAAGGTCAGCTTGTCCAGAAGACACCCCGACACCTGAACCTCGCCCAACGCCTGAGGCTCCTGCCGACACCTGAGCCTCGCCCGACGCCTGAGCCTCGCCCCGACGCCTGAGCCTCCCCCAGACGCCTGAACCTCCTACGTGGTTCTACACGGGCAGTCACTTGTGTGTGATATCTTGAGCGGCAGTAGGTGGGCCAAGTGTCTGGTCTGTTGGTGTTTGTGAAGCTGGGTCAGGAATCTCTATTTCTTACGTCTTGTCCTATTACTATTTAGAGTTGTGCTGATTGTGGATGATAGTTGTTGCCTCTCGGTAAGACACGGTGTGGATAAGTTGCTCCATCTTGCCACCTGCTTTATGTCCTATTGGAGAAATCAGTATAATTAACCAGGCCTCGCTTTAAAGCTATTCTGTGCACGCTACACCATCGCCTCTTCAGCATGAGAAAATCTAAACCCCAAAACGAATAACCTGTTATCACGTCTCCCCAAATCCCCGCCGACACGTGGCCCCAATATGAAATAGTTCATTTCACCGACGCAAGCCTGGTTCTACGCTAGACATATTTCACCTGCCCGTGTTATTCTATAATTAGTGCTTTCATTGGGAGCTGGGAAGGGAATGGTGGGCTGCTCCAGGTGCGCCCAGCTACAATTAAACGGATAGCCATTAACGTGTTTATAGCGTGCTGGGCTTCACCCAGAACAAAGCGGACATTTGACTGCTGGATTCCCCAGAGTAAAAGGCTTTTCCGTCTTAACAAGCGCAAGGGCAACTACCTACATAATGGGGGAGTACCTACGTAAGGGAAGAGTACCTTCGTAAGGGAAGACTATACGTACTGGGATGCAGCTGTTTTGTGCCTTTGTTATTTTAGTAAATATCTATTTCAGTTGTTTTAGCATAATAAACAACTGCCATGTTATTCTTGGCAGTCCGTTACTTGTATGCCGGTAGATGAGGTCCGCCAGAAAGATTTATAGGGCTGAGGAATAAATGTAACTTGCTACTGCAGTTGGTACAGATGTTTACCAAATGTATTTGACCCTCAATAGACAGGACACAGATTGGACCCTCAATAGACAGGACACAGATTGGACCCTCAATAGACAGGACACAGATTGGACCCTCAATAGACATGACACAAACCAGATGACTGTCCAAGCCCGTGATCATCCTTTTGTTGCCACTTGAAATGTCCTGTCAACTTATTTCCGGTACTGGTATATTTCATGTTATGTTTAAATAGTGCTTCGTCGCGTGATATAACTCCGGAGAGGGGGGGGGGGGGGGGGGAGTGAAGGATTAAGGCTCATGTGAACGTCTTGCTCCGTACCGCTTAACCTGGCTCACTGACATCACACAAGGTGCCCGCGTCGTGAAGAAGAAACCCGTTACCGTGACTCAGAAAATACAAGCCGCAGGAAAGGACATTTGCAGTACGGACCAATTACTGACGCTGTTCTTGTGTGCGGTAGAGTTTGTCTTTCTCAGATCGGACTGCACAGTCATAGACGGGAAACTACAGTTCCAAGCATGTCGGCTAAAGAGTTGTGCATGGGCCTAGCAACCGTATCATGTAAGTCAAACATCAGAAACGACCACTACCAGGACAAAGCACTCGATCCCTGGTGGAGCCATACCCTGGGTGGTGTCATACCCAGAGTGGAGCCATACCCTGGGTGGAGCCATACCCTGGGTGGAGCCATACCCAGGGTGGAACCATACCCTGTGTGGAGCCATACAGAAGGTGTGATTACCTGTAGGCAGACACTGTTGGAAGCCATTTACCTCCAGATGCGTTCCACTTGCTCGTACCCACCTGGCAACGACAAGGTAGATAGACTGGCTAAGAAGGGATCAAGTCAAAAACAACACAACAACTATAGAGACAGTCAAACAACTACTGAAGACTGTGAACAAAGAGGTCTGGCTGAATAGATGGGTAATAGAAAATACTCCAAGAGACGTCTACAAACATATGGCCATCCCAAAAGAAAACAACTCCTGAAAAGGAGTGACCAAATCACCATTTTCCTACTAGACACTCAATACATACAACTTAAGTCACTTGAGCAGAACATACTCCAGAGTGCCGGCTGTGCGCATATCCCTCCGAAACTGTTGACCATCTCCTTTATGAATGTTGTACGCTTGCCAGTGTTAGGAAAGAGCTTCTTTCTCAGAAGCCAGACAAATTGATAGATCACTTCACACATCCTACAAACAGGACTTACAACATCTGACGCGAAATGTTTAGCTCAAGAATGGAACCGCCGTCCCCCGTGGCACAAGCCAACAGCACTTACAACATCTGACGCGAAATGTTTAGCTCAAGAATGGAACCGCCGTCCCCCGTGGCACAAGCCAACAGCACTTACAACATCTGACGCGAAATGTTTAGCTCAAGAATGGAACCGCCGTCCCCCGTGGCACAAGCCAACAGCACTTACAACATCTGACGCGAAATGTTTAGCTCAAGAATGGAACCGCCGTCCCCCGTGGCACAAGCCAACAGCACTTACAACATCTGACGCGAAATGTTTAGCTCAAGAATGGAACCGCCGTCCCCCGTGGCGGCACAAGCCAACAGCACTTACAACATCTGACGCGAAATGTTTAGCTCAAGAATGGAACCACCGTCCTCCGTGGCACAAGCCAACAGCACTTACAACATCTGACACGAAATGTTTAGCTCAAGAATGGAACCGCCGTCCTCCGTGGCACAAGCCAACAGGACTTACAACATCTGACGCGAAATGTTTAGCTCAAGAATGGAACCGCCGTCCTCCGTGGCACAAGCCAACAGGACTTACAACATCTGACGCGAAATGCTTAGCTCAAGAATGGAACCACCGTCCCCCGTGGCGGCACAAGCCAACAGCACTTACAACATCTGACGCGAAATGTTTAGCTCAAGAATGGAACCGCCGTCCCCCGTGGATGTGAAAGAAAAGCAAGTGGTTATAGAAACTGTATCTTGGTACTCCCAAATATGCCTTATGTTTGGCTATCAAATATATGGGAATGTTTAGTTTAGCCGGAGATCATATGCTGGGTAGGTGAACAGCTAATGAAAGTAGGGAGGCAGACGGAGATGTGAGTGGTTTGTGTCGTGAGTGTTCATGCCAAACGGTAACTGGGATCTTGGTCAGTATCAATTCTCTTTCGTCCGAGTGCTACACGGATTGGGATGAATACCACTGTAGACACCCAGACAAGTGGGTTGTGCATGGGATTAGCAATATCATGTCAAATGATGGCTTCCGAAACCACTATTGTAATTCTCGGGTACTAGCGTCTAGGTTTTGTGCTCGGCTTTACTTAACGTTTTCAGCTTTGGTGTTTTCATCATTAGTGTTTTCAGTGTTTCAGCTTTGGTGTTTTCATCATTAGTGTTTTCAGTGTTTCAGCTTTGGTGTTTTCATCATTAGTGTTTTCAGTATTTCATTATTAGTGTTTCAGTGTTTTATCATTAGTATATTCATCATTAGTGTTTTCAGAATTTCATTATTAGTGTTTCAGTGTTTTATCATTAGTATTTTCATCATTAGTGTTTTCAGTATTTCTTTATTAGTGTTTTATCGTTAGTGTTTTCATCATTAGTGGTTTTCAGTATTTCATTATTTGTTTTTTCATCATTAGTGTTTTCAGGATTTCATTATTAGTGTTTCGGTGTTTTATCATTAGTATTTTCATCATTAGTGTTTTCAGTATTTCATTATTAGTGTTTTCATCATTGTCTTCATTTTTTCATTAGTGTTTTCATTTGTTTCATCATTAGTGTTTTCAGTGTTTTATCTTTGCTGTTTTTAACTCATCTAGGCTTTTAAAATGTTTTTTTTTCATTCCTGATTTCAATTTTATATCTTTGCGTAATCAACTTTCTATCTTGGTGTGATCAACTTTCTATCTTGGTGTTATCAACTTTCTATCTTGATGTTATCAATATGTTGAATGGCAGCACGTGATTGATGTCTGGAGATGTTCTGACTGTCACCTACACGTCCTGCATGCCAGTAGGGTGGGACGTGTGCGTGGCTGATGTGGTCGTCCTACGCTATCACAGAGGGTGAGCACATCTGAGCTCGGGTGAGAGTTTTACCTGGCCAAGTCGGCGTGTCGGCCTGCGCTCACCGTGTACATGCGGGGGTGAGCACGGAGGGTCTAGCACTGGCTCTACAAGTTTTGGCAAAGTCAAGAAGTCTTGAACAGTTTTCGATCTGCGTCAAGTTAATGTTGCTGTGGTGGTAGGTTGGATAGCTTCTCCCATCAGAGCCGCCTGCGGAGTTGAGGGAGACTTAGACGGACTTTACGGAAGCGCAGTTCTCCGCAGTGTGTTAGATATTCTGTGTGTTCTAATCTTTCTGGATTCTGCGCTGTTAATTCCGAATTAATCTGCTAAATAGTATACTGTACAGCATCCAAATAGTACCAGTGGGACGTTAGTAAATTTCCAAGGGTGTTGTAAATTGATTAAGGAAGATCGTGCATGGGGTTAGCAACCTCATTACTTTTCGCAATACAACTACAAATGCTTGGTAAGAGGGTCTGCTGAAGTGCTGGCTATATTTGATATGGAAAGGAAGGACAGAGGAGAATATGAAGGAAAAAGTTGGAAGCATAACGCGTATATGATGTGTTGTGTGCTGGGTAAGCGTACTCCGTGTGTCCCAATCCGTGCTGATGTGTTGTGTGCTAGGAAAGCGTTCTCTGTGTCCCAATCTGTGCTGATGTGTTGTGTGCTGGGTAAGCGTTCTCCGTGTGTCCCAATCTGTGCTGATGTGTTGTGTGCTAGGAAAGCGTTCTCTGTGTCCCAATCTGTGCTGATGTGTTGTGTGCTGGGTAAGCGTACTCCGTGTGTCCCAATCCGTGCTGATGTGTTGTGTGCTAGGAAAGCGTTCTCTGTGTCCCAATCTGTGCTGATGTGTTGTGTGCTGGGTAAGCGTTCTCCGTGTGTCCCAATCTGTGCTGTCAGATGTGTTGTGTGCTAGGTAAGCGTTCTCTGTGTGTCCCAAGCTGTGCTGATGTGTTGTGTGCTGGGTAAGCGTTCTCTGTGTGTCCCAATCTGTGCTGTCAGATGTGTTGTGTGCTAGGTAAGCGTTCTCTGTGTGTCCCAATCTGTGCTGATGTGTTGTGTGCTAGGTAAGCGTTCTCCGTGTGTCCCAATCTGTGCTGATGTGTTGTGTGCTAGGTAAGCGTTCTCTGTGTGTCCCAATCTGTGCTGATGTGTTGTGTGCTGGGTAAGCGTTCTCCGTGTGTCCCAATCTGTGCTGATGTGCTGTGTGCTAGGTAAGCGTTCTCTGTGTCCCAATCTGTGCTGTCAGATGTGTTGTGTGCTAGGTAAGCGTTCTCTGTGTCCCAATCTGTGCTGATGTGTTGTGTGCTAGGTAAGCGTTCTCTGTGTCCCAATCTGTGCTGTCAGATGTGTTGTGTGCTAGGTAAGCGTTCTCTGTGTCCCAATCTGTGCTGTCAGATGTGTTGTGTGCTAGGTAAGCGTTCTCTGTGTCCCAATCTGTGCTGATGTGTTGTGTGCTAGGTAAGCGTTCTCTGTGTCCCAATCTGTGCTGTCAGATGTGTTGTGTGCTGGGTAAGCGTTCTCCGTGTGTCCCAATCTCTACAGATGTGTTGTGGCTAGGTAAGCGTTCTCCGTGTGCCCTAATCTCTACAGATGTGTTGTGTGCTGGGTAAGCGTACTTTGTATGTCCCCATATATATTGTGCTGACAAATTCAGACTGGGCCAGATAGCTGCTCACGAGTTCTCTGCGTGTACTCATGTGTACTGATGTGCGTCAGATTGCAAATATGATTTGATCAGCTTTGAAGGTCAACTATATCTGACTGCAGCTGGAATCACGTCTGAGCTTCATAGACAATTGTGTCCAATGTTGTTTAATGCTGCTCGTGCTGGGTTGAGTAGCTCTAAGCGTTGGTTTCGTGGCGGGTTACAGTGGCTCTTCTTGCATGCAGAAACGTACTTGAGAAGATGTCGTCGTGAATAGTTGGGTTTCTCAGTAAACTCACCATTGTATGGCGTTGTGACCATTGCTAGACAGGGATGTTTGGTTATCAACTCATTCGCTAACTCTTCCAACTAAAATCTGTCTAAAGACCGCAAGGCTCTGTGGACCAGAATCTGTCTGAAGACCGCAAGGCTCTGTGGACCAGAATCTGTCTGAAGACCGCAAGGCTCTGTGGACCAGAATCTGTCTAAGGAACGGCGAGGTTCTGTGGACCAGAATCTGTCTAAGGAACGGCGAGGTTCTGTGGACCAGAATCTGTCTAAGGAACGGCGAGGTTCTGTGGACTAGAATTTGTCTAAGGGACGGCGAGGTTCTGTGGACCAGAATCTGTCTGAAGACCGTAAGGCTCTGTGGACCAGAATCTGTCTAAGGGACGGCGAGGTTCTGTGGACCAGAATCTGTCTGAAGACCGCAAGGTTCTGTGGACCAGAATCTGTCTAAGGAACGGCGAGGTTCTGTGGACCAGAATCTGTCTAAGGAACGGCGAGGTTCCGTGGACCAGAATCTGTCTAAGGAACGGCGAGGTTCTGTGGACCAGAATCTGTCTAAGGGACGGCGAGGTTCTGTGGACCAGAATCTGTCTAAGGGACGGCGAGGTTCTGTGGACTAGAATTTGTCTAAGGGACGGCGAGGTTTTGTGGACTAGAATTTGTCTAAGGGACGGCGGGGTTCTGTGGACTAGAATTTGTCTAAGGGACGGCGAGGTTCTGTGGACTAGAATTTGTCTAAGGGACGGCGAGGTTCTGTGGACTACAATTTGTCTAAGGGACGGCGAGGTTCTGTGGACTAGAATTTTCTAAGGGACGGCGAGGTTCTGTGGACTAGAATTTGTCTAAGGGACGGCGAGGTTTTGTGGACTAGAATTTGTCTAAGGGACGGCGGGGTTCTGTGGACTAGAATTTGTCTAAGGGACGGCGAGGTTCTGTGGACTAGAATTTGTCTAAGGTATGGCGAGGTTCTGTGGACTAGAATTTGTCTAAGGGACGGCGGGGTTCTGTGGACTAGAATTTGTCTAAGGGACGGCGAGGTTCTGTGGACTAGAATTTATCTAAGAGACGGCGGGGTTATGTGGACTAGAATTTGTCTAAGGGACGGCGGGGTTCTGTGGACTAGAATCTGTCTAAGGGACGGCGGGGTTCTGTGGACTAGAATTTGTCTAAGGGACGGCGAGGTTCTGTGGACTAGAATTTGTCTAAGGGACGACTGGGTTCTGTATACCAGAATCTAAGGTACGGCGAGGTTCTGTGGACTAGAATTTGTCTAAGGGACCGCGGGGTTCTGTGGACTAGAATTTGTCTAAGGGACGGCGGGGTTCTGTGGACCATAATCATAGGAATGGATAGAGAGATCATTATTGTTATCATATAGCCTCATTGGTTGTACTCCAGTTGGAGCATCAGACAACCCTTATCTACTGTAAGCCTATCACGTGAAGCGTCTGTCAAAGCGTGTATACCATCTTGTGAAGGTGATTTCTCTGGTACTGTGTTGGACATGCTCAAGTCGCCAGTGAGTGCTTGCGTACATTTCTTTCCATGGCAAAGGTTTTGTGTGATCCGACTCTTGTCCAGTTTGTGTGATCCGACTCTTGTCCAGTTTGTGTGATCCGACTCTTGTCCAGTTTGTGTGATCCGACTCTTGTCCAGTTTGTGTGATCCGACTCTTGTCCAGTTTGTGTGATCCGACTCTTGTCCAGTTTGTGTGATCCGACTCTCGTCCAGTTTGTGTGATCCGATTCTTGTCCAGTTTGTGTGAACCGATTCTTGTCCAGTTTGTGTGATCCGACTCTTGTCCAGTTTGTGTGATCCGACTCTTGTCCAGTTTGTGTGATCCGATTCTTGTCCAGTTTGTGTGATCCGATTCTTGTCCAGTTTGTGTGATCCGATTCTTGTCCAGTTTGTGTGATCCGATTCTTGTCCAGTGTGTGTGATCCGACTCTTGTCCAGTTTGTGTGATCCGACTCTCCCCAGTTTGCGTGATCCGACTCTCCCCAGTTTGCGTGATCCGACTCTCGCCCAGTTTGTGTGAACCGACACTGACCACCCCACTAACACACGTTATCCAGCCAGACACTCCAAGCTCAAGGCTTGCCTTCTGATGTAATGTGCCCTGCCCGCTCTATGGCCCAGTTTGTGTGAGCCGACACTGACCACCCCACTAACACAAGTTACCCAGCCAGTCACTCCAAGCTTGCCTTCTGATGTAATGTTCCCTGCCCGCTCCATGGCCCAGTTCGTGTGAGCCGACACTGACCGCCCCACTAACACAAGTTACCCAGCCAGTCACTCCAAGCTTGCCTTCTGATGTAATGTGCCCTGCCCGCTCTATGGCCCAGTTTGTGTGAGCCGACACTGACCGCCCCACTAACACAAGTTACCCAGCCAGTCACTCCAAGCTTGCCTTCTGATGTAATGTGCCCTGCCCGCTCTATGGCCCAGTTTGTGTGAGCCGACACTGACCGCCCCACTAACACAAGTTACCCAGCCAGTCACTCCAAGCTTGCCTTCTGGTGTAATGTTCCCTGCCCGCTCTATGGCCCAGTTTTACCATCTTGGCTTGTGAGTATCGGCTAGAACGTCTAACCCAGCACACCGACTGCGCTCTGTGCTTGCATGTAGCCAACATTGTGCACAAAGAGTACCAAAGACCTTCTACTCGGCACGACTTTGTGCAGGTTTTGTCACATAGATAATCCGTGCCTTTCAGCCCAGCACACCCGCTTACAGCAAGCATTTCTTGTTATTACGACAAACTCTCTCTAGTGTGTGTCTACGTATTGTGTGCGAGGTAGCAGGTGGTTTGATCTAGTTTTCTTTCTCCTGCATGAATTGGCGCATGGCGCTTGCGGCTGTCATCTATTTTTTGAAGGTTTGAACAATGTTTTGTCGGATGTGGTACCACACACTCCACCATGTAAGAGGTTATCTACATCTCGGGGTTCATCAACCCAGAGCGTTGTTTTTACGCTAGCAGAGACTCGCACCTCGCCACTTCTCTTGTTGAAAGGAACAGTCCGGTCGATAAGACATGCTCTTCGCTTCAGCTGTGACAGGCCTTGTGCATACCATGACTTGTGTCCATTTAGTTAGAAATGCCATTATCACACACACCCCTGCTACTGGTTGTCACAGTAGATTTGGGACTATACCCAAGGCTGTGCTGAGTTCATTCCGAGAACAACAGCGCAACAGATTGTAGCTCTGCTGGTTGTTGTTTGTGGTGATGGTTGTCTGTCTCTGTTAGGGGGCACCACCAACCTCGGGAGGGGAAAGTCTGTATGGGGAGGGGGCTGGTTATACGGAGCGTGGAAGTCTGTATGGGGAGGGGGCTGGTTGTACGGGGCGGAGTTTGAGAGTGACCACATCTGTTGTTCGTGGTTAAGATAATATCCAGGTTTCTTGTTAACTGTACCTCATACTTTCAATTAGTTAATTAATGAAAGCCTGTCCCTCGATGCTGTACCATTGGCTACATATCTCCAGCATACACGCTCCTGCGCTGCTCTATCTGCTCCTCTCTAGGTGTAATCATTGTTCCCTCCAACATTATCGTCTCTGTATTTTTGTAGGTGTACTCTTGTTTCTCTTTCCCCGAGGATGCCATGTAAGAACCTGTCTGGCTATGTTAGACTGTACCGTCCACGACTTATGTCCTATCCAGCCCCATTTTCTTCACTTAGTTTGTTGTCCCAATGGCTGTTGTTGACTCCTCTCCCACAAGTCTACATCCCTCACCATGTCCTGCCACTTTATGCCCATTACCCTCCGTAGGCATCTGTTAACGAAGGTCTGGAGTGTTTGTTGTATGACCGTGGTCGTTGTCCATGTTTCCGCTCCATACAGCAACACCGACTAGACACTGGCGTTGTATATTCTAACTTTGGTGTGAATCTTGTTTTCTCTGGATCTCCATATGTTGTTTAGTGTCAGGAATGTCCCTCTTGTGTTTCTCTTCTTCTTTGCGTTTAGGATCTTCTGGTCATGCTAAATCTGCAAGTCTGTAGTCTTCACCAGGTCGGAGCGGCTGCCCCACAGCTTTTGTCTCAGCTCCGCATCCCCTGGCATCTCATTTCCCTATAGATTTGGCATTCCTGTAGAATATGCTCAGGGTTCTGGCATCCTGTTCCACATGGACACTCATATGTGTGTGAGATCTTCAGTCTGTACAGATGTTCTAGTAGTCTGCAGTGTCCAGTTCTCAGGCGAAATAAGGGAGTTTGTTGATTTCTTTTGAATTTGTGAATTGGGTCTGGTGTACTGCTTATGTTTCTGTCTTCTCTCCATTGGTGTGTACTGATTTCTGATGTTCTTGATTTCTCTTTATGGTACTCGATGATTAAATTGTGCCTTTTTGCTGCCATCTTTTGCCAGAGCATCAGCTCTCTCGTGTTCCAGGATTCCGCAATGGGAGTAGCCACTGGGGCGCTATTGTTGAGGATCTCTAGAGTTTTCCCAGTTCTGCTCTGATCTCTGATAACAGTGGTTAGTTGTTTGTTTTTTGTATTGTCTCTAATAGTACTGTGCAGTCCGTGAATACAGCTATTTTTGTTGGAGGTTGCTTTTCTGTTCGAAGTATTCTCAATGCTCGCAGGAGGGCCATCGATTCTGCTCTAAGGTTTGGGTTGTCTTTCTAATTCTGGTCTGAACATATGCTTCAGTACCTTCTGAAGTGCCACTTGTGTTGCCCAAATAGGTGAATATATCCAGGTCTTCCAATGGATCTCCCCCACAATAGGTGAATATATCCAGGTCTTCCAATGGATCTCCCCCAAAATAGGTGAATATATCCAGGTCTTCCAATGGATCTCCCCCAAAATAGGTGAATATATCCAGGTCTTCCAATGGATCTCCCCCAAAATAGGTGAATATATCCAGGTCTTCCAATGGATCTCCCCCAAAATAGGTGAATATATCCAGGTCTTCCAATGGATCTCCCCCAAAATAGGTGAATATATCCAGGTCTTCTAATGGATCTCCCCCAAAATAGGTGAATATATCCAGGTCTTCTAATGGATCTCCCCCAAAATAGGTGAATGTATCAAGGTCTTCTAATGGATCTCCCCCAAAATAGGTGAATATATCCAGGTCTTCCAATGGATCTCCCCCAAAATAGGTGAATATATCCAGGTCTTCCAATGGATCTCCCCCAAAATAGGTGAATATATCCAGGTCTTCCAATGGATTTGCCTCCAGCATGATTGGAACTTGGTTTTCATCATGTTGATATTCAGTCCCAATTTGACTGATTGTTCTTTCACATTAACCAGTTTCTCTTGCATTTCTCTATGACTGACAAAATGATCAGACCATTTGCCCAATCCGGGTCCTAAAATACCAGAGTGACCACCGAATACCAGAGTGACCACCGAATACCAGTTCCTTGGTCTCTTTAATGTCCAGCCCATAGCCACCAAGAACCGGAAGGGAGAGAGGGTTTTGCGTTTGAGGGTTTGCCCGCGCGCGCGCGCATCTCTCATACACAATCTCCCTCACACGCGAGTAGATCACGCTGTATTGTAGTCTGGTTGCGGTAGTTGTGGTGGTGATGTGTACGATAGATAGTCCGTTCATTACGTGGGTCTGGGCAGTCTGGCTTGTCAGCAGAACCCCGACGGGGCAGTCTGGCTTGTCAGCAGAACCCCGACACGCCTGACTGTAGTAGCTGACTGGTTTGACAGAAAGCTCTAGAACAAGTCTCCAAATATGATGCCTGTCAAGCCACAAGGACGAACAGACCAAGTCGCGTCTTAATAACTGGTACGCCTATGTTGTTGGGCCATCCTAGCAGGTTGTGATGGTCAGACGACCATGCCGTTAAGTTATTTGTGCGACCTGGCCTGTAATCATGCCTGACGGTCATTCAGCTCCCTCCTCAGGCAGATTGCCTACAAGCATTTGGATCGGCGCTTTCAATAGCAATGGTTTTACTTGATGAGGTTGCTAGCCGCATGCACAAACCTGATCAGTCGCTTTTATCACATGCTTCGAACATTCTTTTCTTGTCAACTCTAACACCATTAGTGTATTATCATACATTAAACAGTTTCTTCTGCGCTCGTCCTCAAACTCCCGCTACTAAGCCCTGAACAGGGCTTTGCAAGTAGCGGGATGTAGTCCGGAGATCTCAATGCGTTGTGTCGCTAGATTACAGATTGTCTGCGATATTTGCACCTTTCGGTACGACACATCCGTCTTAGACAGGTATTGAACAGCAAAAGCTGTTTGTGGTGGTCTAGCTCTTTCTCCCCTGCTCCGTGTGAGTCATCGGATCATGTGTGTCGGGAAATATCATATATTAAATAGCAATAGCTTTTTCGTGGTGTTCTAGCTGTCTCCTCTGCTCCATCGGATTCTTCGTATTACGAATAGAATAACAGAGTGGATAACCTGTTCTGAGGATTCTGGCATGGATATTGTTAGAACTGGTCGAGCACAACCTTGTGTGTAACAGAGTGGATAACTTGTTCTGGAGACTGTTCGAGCACAGCCTTGTGTGTAACGAGAGTGGATAACTTGTTCTGGAGACTGTTCGAGCACAGCCTTGTGTGTAACAGAGTGGATAACTTGTTCTGGAGACTGTTTGAGCACAGCCTTGTGTGTAACAGAGTGGATAACTTGTTCTGTTGACTCTGGCAGGGATATTGTGAGAACTGGTCGAGCACAGACTTGTGTGTAACATGTGACAAGTATGTCGTTCTCGCGAAATGTCGGTGTGTAGTAGGTTGGTGGACGTGTCATTGGTCAAGTCTCAGCTGATTTGTGTTTCTGGGCTGGATTACGTGTGTGGTGAGTCGTTGTGGAATTAGACATGGATCTGGATCAGCTGCTGACACACATCGACGCTGTCCACCTGCGTCCAGGTAGCAGCAACACCAGCAGTATCACTACTAGCAGTAGTAGCAGTAGTCATAACAGCGACCAGCAGAACAACAACGTCAATAGTGGTAGTAGCAGTACCGGAAGTATAAATGTCCACCAGTTACCACTCCAGAACCAGCGTGTGCAGCATTTGCCACCGCAACCACATTTTAGGGCCAGGTACTACAACAATAACCACACGCTACCCTCACCGCCAAACCAGCACCATCTACAACAACAGCAGCATCACCTCAACTATCGTCCAGACGTTAACACCAGCTGCGCTCTCCACACCAACACATGTCTCCACAACTATGGCCAACATCATCATCATGAATCTCACCAGCAACCACATCGACTTCAGTTACGTCAGCTGGCACATCAGTATGCTGCACCATTGTTTTACCACATGCAGACACCACAAGAGGTAAGACACAGTGCATGCTGCATGGCTTCTTGTCATGGCTCCACCCAGACCAAACCAGCAAACTGTGAAGCCCACAACCAATTGACAATTATCTTATTGTAACTGTGTTTTTATGTATTGTTGGTAAATTTAAAGGTTTCCTTTTCTGGATTCTACCGCCAAGGCACGCGGCTTTCAACCCCAGACAGTCAACTTGGTTATATCAGGACGTATTGGCCAGTGTGTGGATGCGTGTGTGTGTGTGTGTGTGTGTGCGTGTGTGTGTGCGCTTAACTATGGCAGTCATGTATGAAGATATTGTTCTTTATCTGGTCCAAACAGTTTTAATATGAATATTTTGTTTACAGTGATCACGTGTTATGTATACTCATTACGTTATGGCAGAGAAACATGGATAATGAATAAACAGTTTAACGCGAGAATTGAACCCATTTCAATGTGGTTACACAGGAGAGCGGGACATAGAAGAGCGGTACGGAGGGCTAATAACAAAAGCGGGAATGAGGGCTGATAACAAGAGCGGGACGGAGAGCTGATAACAACAAATAGGAAATCGGTTTTTAGAAAAAAAACGACCTCTAATGTGGAGATGTCTGGTCTGACCTGCGGACCTCTAGTGTGGAGATGTCTGGTCGGACCAGCGGACCTCTAGTGTGGAGATGTCTGTTCTGACCAGCGGACCTCTAGTGTGGAGATGTCTGGTCTGACCAGCGGACCTCTAGTGTGGAGATGTCTGACCAGCGGACCTCTAGTGTGGAGATGTCTGGTCTGACCAGAGGACCTCTAATGTGGAGATGTCTGGTCTGACCAGAGGACCTCTAATGTGGAGATGTCTGGTCGGACCAGCGGACCTCTAGTGTGGAGATGTCTGGTCTGACCAGCGGACCTCTAGTGTGGAGATGTCTGGTCTGACCAGCGGACCTCTAGTGTGGAGATGTCTGGTCTGACCAGCGGACCTCTAGTGTGGAGATGTCTGACCAGCGGACCTCTAGTGTGGAGATATCTGGTCTGACCAGCGGACCTCTAGTGTGGAGATATCTGGTCTGACCAGCGGACCTCTAGTGTGGAGATGTCTGACCAGCGGACCTCTAGTGTGGAGATATCTGGTCTGACCAGCGGACCTCTAGTGTGGAGATATCTGGTCTGACCAGCGGACCTCTAGTGTGGAGATGTCTGACCAGCGGACCTCTAGTGTGGAGATATCTGGTCTGACCAGCGGACCTCTAGTGTGGAGATGTCTGGTCTGACCAGCGGACCTCTAGTGTGGAGATGTCTGACCAGCGGACCTCTAGTGTGGAGATATCTGGTCTGACCAGCGGACCTCTAGTGTGGAGATGTCTGGTCTGACCAGCGGACCTCTAGTGTGGAGATATCTGGTCTGACCAGCGGACCTCTAGTGTGGAGATGTCTGGTCTGACCAGCGGACCTCTAGTGTGGAGATGTCTGACCAGCGGACCTCTAGTGTGGAGATATCTGGTCTGACCAGCGGACTTCTAGTGTGGAGATGTCTGGTCTGACCAGCGGACCTCTAGTGTGGAGATATCTGGTCTGACCAGCGGACCTCTAGTGGGGAGATGTCTGGTCTGACCAGCGGACCTCTAGTGTGGAGATGTCTGACCAGCGGACCTCTAGTGTGGAGATGTCTGGTCTGGCCAGCGGACCTCTAGTGTGGAGATATCTGGTCTGGCCAGCGGACCTCTAGTGTGGAGATGTCTGGTCTGAATCAATAATGTAATTGTTTGCAATAGCTGCTCTTACCATTGGGTTCCGTTATAAAGCTACATTAGCGAAGTCCTGCATTCTTAAGTGATGCAGCGTGAAACATGATATGCATGGTTTTGAGTGCCCCACCCCCTGAAGAAATGTTACCCGTTACCTGGTCCTTCAGAAATATTGGCTCTGCCCCCACAGTCGGGGTGCGCTTGAATGTTAGCTTGGGGCATATCTGTCAACTAGCAGCTAGTTCATTACAAGCGTGCCGGACTACTGGACATCAGCCGACAGGCATGCCGGACTACTGGACATCTGCCTACAGGCGTACCAGACTACTGGACATCTGCCTACAGGCGTGTCGGACTACTGGACATCTGCCTACAGGCGTGTCGGACTACTGGACATCTGCCTACAGGCGTGTCGGACTACTGGACATCTGCCTACAGGCGTGCTGGACTACTGGATATCTGCCTACAGGCGTACCGGACTACTGGACATCTGCTTACAGGCGTGCTGGACTACTGGACATCTGCTTACAGGCGCGCTGGACTACTGGACATCTGCTTACAGGCGTGCTGGACTACTGGACATCTGCCTACAGGCGTGCTGGACTACTGGACATCTGCCTACAGGCGTGCTGGACTACTGGACATCTGCCCACAGGCGTGCTGGACTACTGGACATCTGCCTACAGGCGTGCTGGACTACTGGACATCTGCCCACAGGCGTGCTGGACTACTGGACATCTGCCTACAGGCGTGCTGGACTACTGGACATCTGCCTACAGGCGTGCTGGACTACTGGACATCTGCCTACAGGCGTGCTGGACTACTGGACATCTGCCTACAGGCGTGCTGGACTACTGGACATCTGCCTACAGGCGTGCTGGACTACTGGACATCTGCCTACAGGCGTGCTGGACATACAAGGATGGTCAAGCGTTATGAGGATAACACTGAACACTTACAGACCATCGCGTCCTTTAGATACATCCAAGTTAATTCCTGCAAGTGTGCGAAGAAGGAATACACGCCTGCAAGTGTACGAAGAAGGAATACACGCCTGCAAGTGTACGAAGAAGGAATACATGCATGAATAGTAGGCCCTTCCCATTTTTTGGACCAAAGAACAGCACCACCCTTACCTAACAGCACATGTGAAATAAGGCTCGAGTCAGAGTTCATGCTGAGCCTTCGAGTATAATCATGTCAATCAAGGGCAAACAGCAACCAGGTCCACCAGGAACACATTATGTAGTTCAGGCTTCCTGCAAGCTAGGCCGCTGGCATCGTTCTCCTGTAGGGGGAATATAGGCAAAGATGGGTAGGAAGGACGTTTCTGATGGAACACCGTTAGTCGCTCGTTTTTCTCATGTCTGTCTGTCCTTTCTGATGTCTGTTTGTCAGTTCTGATGTCTGTCTGTCAGTTCTGATGTCTGTCTGTCAGTTCTGGTGTCTGTCAGTCCTGATGTATGTCTGTCAGTTCTGATGTATGTCTGTCTGTCCTGATGTATGTCTGTCAGTCCTGATGTATGTCTGTCAGTTCTGATGTCTGTCTGTCAGTTCTGGTGTCTGTCAGTCCTGATGTATGTCTGTCAGTTCTGATGTATGTCTGTCTGTCCTGATGTATGTCTGTCAGTCCTGATGTATGTCTGTCAGTTCTGATGTCTGTCTGTCAGTTCTGGTGTCTGTCTGTCCTGATGTATGTCTGTCAGTTCTGATGTCTGTCTGTCAGTTCTGATGTCTGTTTGTCAGTTCTGGTGTCTGTCAGTTCTGATGTCTGTCTGTCAGTTCTGGTGTCTGTCTGTCCTGATGTATGTCTGTCAGTTCTGATGTCTGTCTGTCAGTTCTGATGTCTGTCTGTCAGTTCTGGTGTCTGTCTGTCCTGATGTATGTCTGTCAGTTCTGGTGTCTGTCTGTCCTGATGTATGTCTGTCAGTTCTGATGTCTGTTTGTCCTTTTTGATGACCTTTACTGTTCTTGATGTCTGTCTGTAGCTCTATTGTATTCTGATGTTTGTTGGTAGCTCTGCCGTATGATGTCTGTCTGTAGCTCTATTGTATTCTGATGTTTGTTGGTAGCTCTGCCGTATGATGTCTGTATGTAGCACTATTATAATTTCGCGTTACGTTACATAGTACTCATGACATGTATGAAGACCGCCCTCCGAACTGCACTCAATGTGAAGGCGTCGACAACCACAGTGACACTGATGGAAGCATAAACAACGCCCAGCACCAATCTCCAGCCTTCATCTTCAGTCCCTGTTTGTTTGTACCTTCTGATCCTCCGATAATCACCAGCACAGGCTGTTCAATTTATGTAGACTAGACATCCATTACGTGTGGTGTGCATGGTCTGCCTCTACTGTTTGTGTTGCAGAGTCTGTCTGCGAGATTGTGGCTGCTGATTCTACCTTAGATGGCCCAGAACGTTCTAGATACACCTTTCTCAGACTTGGTATTCACGAGACCCCTATAAATTAATGTTCAGGTCTGTCGGTGGCGTCTCTATAGCTGAGAGGGGTGGTGCAAACACCAAGTCGACCAAAGTGCGGAGTCCCTTTTGTCTAGTCGACAGTCAGTTGACTGGCTAAGACTGGAATTACAGCGCGCCAGGGTTCGAAATCGCGGACGGACAGAAACAAATCTGGGCGTGGTTCGTCCCTGGTACGACCACTCCTTCAGTCGACCCAATTTGCAAATGGGTACCCCACGTACGTGTTGGGGAAGGTATAAACAACAAGGAAGGGAACTGGTCACCCCCACCTCACAGGCTGGGGCTTAGTACATGAAGAGTTATCATTCCCTACGGGAATTGTTGCCATGGGACTGACCTTGAACTTTCTGGGATGATATACGAGGTCGTGCGCTAGACATATCGGAGACAGACAACCTCGGAGGACCCGTGTACATTATGTGTACGTAACGGAACCATTGACAGTTGACAATCGACAAGACCAAGCCCATACCTGGGGTGGGAGAGACGAAATTCCTGCCCGATAGAGGTCAACAGGAAGCTGTCCCTCCATCATGGCCGGCCATCTGTTTCCTGCACACCCGATCTCAAGCATGTACACGAATATATCTACTCCTGTGGGGTAGACGAGTGATGACTAAGAGAATGGCGACTTAGTTGGGTTGAGGTGGTCCCAAACACTGCCGTCGGGGAGAAAGTACCAGGCTCTGTTGTACAAGGCCACCGCTATTTACCCCAGGGGCGGTGATCCTGGATAACAGGCTGCAACAGAGCAGCCGGATGTGTCGGACCGAAAGTTGGAAATATCACAATCAAGCTGTAAACTAGCGATACAAGACATTCCGTTCTCCGGACTACATCCTGCTACTTACAAAGCCCTTTTCAGGGCTGGTAGCGGGAGCTTGAGAATGAACTCGACCGTTGTCTTGGGCTTACCATTAGCCCCGAACAGTTTAGTGTTGACTTGGTGGGCCGGTGTATCTGACTGGGTTCTGGTCATACAGGTGACGGTCCTGTTTCACATGCTGGGAAGTATGGTGATCTGTCCCTGCTGGGCAGTGTGGAGGAATCGGCCGCCCGGAGCTTGTGTGTGTCTAGTCTGGTGTCTTGTCATGAGGCGAAGTATGGTGATCTGTCCCTGCTGGGCTGTGTGGGGGAATCGGCCGTCCGGAGCTTGTGTGTGTCTAGTCTGGTGTCTTGTCATGAGGCGAAGTATGGTGATCTGTCCCTGCTGGGCAGTGTGGGGGAATCGGCCGCCCGGAGCTTGTGTGTGTCTAGTCTGGTGTCTTGTCATGAGGCGAAGTATGGGGATCTGTCCCTGCTGGGCTGTGTGGGGGAATCGGCCGCCCGGAGCTTGTGTGTGTCTAGTTTCTAATCTAGCACTCACCCCTGGCCTTTATGCTTTAAGTTGACAGCCATTGCCAGGAAGTGGGCCAGTAACTGGTGTGTCCTTCTGTCCGGGTCACGAGCACTCACCCCTGGCCTTTATGCTTTAAGTTGGCAGCCATTGCCAGGAAGTGGGCCAGTAACTGTCTTTCGTGTCCTTCTGTCCGGGTCGCGAGCACTCACCCCTGGCCTAGATGGTTTAAGTTGGCAGCCATTGTCAGGAAGTGGGCCAGTAACTGGTGTGTCCTTCTGTCCGGGTCGCGAGCACTCACCCCTGGCCTAGATAGTTTAAGTTGGCAGCCATTGTCAGGAAGTGGGCCAGTAACTGATGTGTCCTTCTGTCCGGGTCGCGAGCACTCACCCCTGGCCTAGATGGTTTAAGTTGGCAGCCATTGTCAGGAAGTGGGCCAGTAACTGGTGTGTCCTTCTGTCCGGGTCGCGAGCACTCACCCCTGGCCTAGATAGTTTAAGTTGGCAGCCATTGTCAGGAAGTGGGCCAGTAACTGGTGAGTCCTTCTGTCCGGGTCGCGGGCACTCACCCCTGGCCTAGATAGTTTAAGTTGGCAGCCATTGTCAGGAAGTGGGCCAGTAACTGGTGTGTCCTTCTGTCCGGGTCGCGGGCACTCACCCCTGGCCTAGATGGTGTTTTACAAATCAATTTGGAAGACAGAAGCACGCTGCACACTCGACATAAATACCATGAGTGATGGAGCCGCCTCCTACGGTGAAGGGGTAGAACTGTACGGCATTCTTCGGCTGACACTTGCTCAAACTGGCTGTTCCATAGGATGTGTGTGACGTTCGTGTCCCCGGCTTTCCCCTCGCTCTCTTTGACACACAGTAACACACACACACAGACCCACACACAATCTACACGCACTGCTTAATTTCAAGCGGATGTCAGTAAATAGGTCACAAATGGCATATTAAACAACTGAAAAAAAACTAAGAAAAACTGGCAAAGCATTTATTATTGTTCTTACGCTAGCCCTTATTTCTCAACATGAGTTCCAGCATTGATCAACTCGTCGGTGCTCCAAAACATGCAGCATAGAAGTCTGCTGTCTCTGTCGGAAGTCTGCTGTCTCTGTCAGAAGTCTGCTGTCTCTGTCAGAAGTCTGCTGTCTCTGTCAGAAGTCTGCTGTCTCTGTCAGAAGTCTGCTGTCTCTGTCAGAAGTCTGCTGTCTCTGTCAGAAGTCTGCTGTCTCTGTCAGAAGTCTGCTGTCTCTGTCAGAAGTCTGCTGTCTCTGTCGGAAGTCTGCTGTCTCTGTCGGAAGTCTGCTGTCTCTGTCGGAAGTCTGCTGTCTCTGTCAGAAGTCTGCTGTCTCAGTCAGAAGTCTGCTGTCTCTGTCGGAAGTCTGCTGTCTCTGTCAGAAGTCTTTGCGCTTCTGTTTGTGTCAGAAGTCTGCTGTCTGCGTCAGAAGTCTGCTTTCTCAGAAAGAAGTCTGCTGTCTCAGTCAGCAGTCTTTGCGCTTCTGTTTGTGTCAGAAGTCTGCTGTCTGCGTCAGAAGTCTGCTGTCTCAGTCAGAAGTCTTTGCGCTTCTGTTTGTGTCAGAAGTCTGCTGTCTGCGTCAGAAGTCTGCTTTCTCAGAAAGAAGTCTGCTGTCTCAGTCAGAAGTCTTTGCGCTTCTGTTTGTGTCAGAAGTCTGCTGTCTGCGTCAGAAGTCTGCTGTCTGAGCCAGAAGTCTGCTGTCTGCGTCAGAAGTCTGCTGTCTCAGTCAGAAGTCTGCTGTCTCAGCCAGAAGTCTGCTGTCTCATTCAGAAGTCTGCTGTCTCAACAACAAACGCCTCCGGTCACTGCCAGCTCTTAGTGCATCAAATCGTCCAGGGCTAAAGCCGGACCTGTAACAGTGGACGTACAAGGAACTGCCGATTCAGTTAAGTCAATTTTTCTGCAGGGTTAATCGAATCATATGTGGCAGAACGACCGAGTCGGACTTCATCAGCGATTTATGAGCGTCCTTGAGCAAATGTGTTTACCCCCATTTACTTACCGATAAACACTATTCGCTCTAAAACAGGAAGTATTGCCTTATGGGATATATTTGCCAGAAAGGGATCTTATAACCAACGCAGAGCACCATGCTGTTCTGTGATTGTACACTGGGAGCGTAGACATTGTGGCTAACCCCCGAGCTGGGCACGTGCATGTGACACCTAGTGTCTGCTACATGCAGTCAATCACAGAGCTCGATGTTACTGGCATAACTACATTTATAGAGATCCCATATCAGTTTGTGACATACTTCTTAACTTACCATCGTACATTTCATTTGTCCTTGTGTAAATGTCCCTCACATACCCCACACACAATGTTACAGACGTATATGAACTCTCTCTCTCACTCTCTCCTTCTCTCTCTCTCTCTCTCTCTCTCCCAGACACAGTTCACTCACTCACCAAGACACGTGTTCTCTTCTTTCGGTCACTCACAGGGACAGGCACACATACACGCACATCACCCATCACACGACCGACCAACCGAGTGTAGTGTAGCAGAGACCCCTCTCTCCCATCACACGACCGACCAACCGAGTGTAGTGTAGCAGGGATTCCTGTCTCCCATCACGCGACCGACCAACCGACTGTAGTGTAGCAGAGACCCCTCTCTCCAATCACACGACCGACCACCCGAGTGTAGTGTAGCAGAGACCCCTCTCTCCCATCACACGACCGACCACCCGAGTGTAGTGTAGCAGAGACCCCTCTCTCCCATCACGCGACCGACCAATCGAGTGTAGTATAGCAGAGACCCCTCTCTCCCATCACATAACCAACCAACAAACCGAGTGTAGTGTAGCAGAGACTCCTGTCTCCCATCAAACGACCGACCAACCAACAAACCGAGTGTAGTGTAGTAGAGACTCCTGTCTCCCATCAAACGACCGACCAACCAACAAACCGAGTGTAGTGTAGCGATAAGACACATCAAGATGTTTGTTGTTCCCAGACTACCTACGACGCCCGAGCTGACTATTCTCTGCAGTAGAGGAAAGCGATTCCCTCTAGATAGGGCTGGCGCGTTTCCTCATAGGATAAGAAGGTGATAGGTCGTGTGGGTCGGCTTTGTTTATTCTGTACGATAAGAGCAGAGGCGGAGCTCAGGCGTGCCTGGATGGTGTTAGCAGAAGGCCAGAGATACGCGTGCTGAGCATCTCACCAGGGGCAGCCACACAAAGGCTTGATTGAGAACCGAAATAGCCTGTCCCAGGCGTGACGTCTACTCGGTAGGCGAACACAAAACCCATTGACACTAGCAGTGATGGGAGAGATTCATAACAACATGCATTGTGTATGTGCTGTGAGACACATACAATATATGTCTGTGTATGTGCTGTGAGACACATAATATATGTGTGTGTATGTGCTGTGAGACACATAATATATGTGTGTGTATGTGCTGTGAGACATATAATATATGTGTGTGTATGTGCTGTGAGACATATAATATATGTGTGTGTATGTGCTGTGAGACACATACAATATATGTCTGTGTATGGGCTATGAGACACATACAATATATATCTGTGTATGTGCTGTGAGACACATACAATATATGTGTGTGTATGTGCTGTGAGACATATAAAATATGTGTGTGTATGTGCTGTGAGACCTCGGTCAGTATGTTCTACTTGGCTCTGATGTGTGGTGGAGACCTCGGTCAGTATGTTCTACTTGGCTCTGATGTGTGGTGGAGACCTCGGTCAGTATGTTCTACTTGGCTCTGACGTGGAGACCTCGGTATGTTACCGAGCTCTGATATGTGGTGGAGACCTCGGCATGTTACCGAGCTCTGATATGTGGTGGAGACCTCGGTCAGTATGTTTTACCTGGCTCTGGCATAGAGACCTCGGTCAGTATGTTTTACCTGGCTTTCATGTGTGGGGGAGACCTGTCACCGTTTCTCTTGGCTGACTCCCACCTCAACATAACAACCCAAAGCCTTGAAACCACCACTGGAAATGCTTGAACTAAGGTTCCATGTAAAGGGTCTAGCTTTAATTTTAGTCACATATCCAATTATTTAAATTGTCAATTCTTGTTCGTCGGAAAAGGTCTGTGCAAGTAGCAGGATGTTGTTCAGAATACATCGTGTCGTGGTTTACAACTTGACTGCGTTATTTGCACCTTTCGGTTCGACACATCCGACTTCAGCCGCCATTTGTGGGTACCGGTTTCCCTCTTAGATCCCTTCTCCTTATCCAGTCTACCCTGCTGCAGCCTATTATCCAGGATCACCGCGTGGAGGTGTAGAAGGGCCAGGGAATCTCAACATATCGGCGAAAGTGTGATTCGTTTAAAAAACATGATGATGATGAACCTGGTGGGTTTTTGTGTCGTAAATGTAACTCTCCTACCAGCTAAGATATCAATATAGCACTGGGCTATCTTTCCTAGGGAGTTATAGGTGGCTGATGGAGGTTGTGCATATGGTTAGCAAGTTGTGTGTGTTACATGAGTTACTGCTGACACGACGATCGCACACCGAAACATTGATACAGACTTCCTTTAAGGGGTCGGCTATTTGTGGTCGTTGGTATTGTCAATCGAAAATCACCTATGAGTCTGCCGATCAATCCGTTTGTTGGCCAGTCAGTCCGTCCAGATGTATGTTGTCGTTAGCCGAGTCGAGTGTAGTGTAGCAGAGACCGCTCTCTCCCATCACAGGACCGACCAATAAACCACAAGAACCCCAGCCATCAAACATCAAACCCCAGCCATCAAACATCAAACCCCAGCCATCAAACATCAAACCCCAGCCATCAAACATCAAACCCCAGCCATCAAACCACAACAACCCCAGCCATCAAACATCAAACCCCAGCCATCAAACATCAAACCCCAGCCATCAAACATCAAACCCCAGCCATCAAACATCAAACCCCAGCCATCAAACATCAAACCCCAGCCATCAAACATCAAACCCCAGCCATCAAACATCAAACCCCAGCCATCAAACATCAAACCCCAGCCATCAAACATCAAACCCCAGCCATCAAACATCAAACCCCAGCCATCAAACATCAAACCCCAGCCATCAAACATCAAACCCCAGCCATCAAACCACAACAACCCCAGCCATCAAACCACAACAACCCCAGCCATCAAACCACAACAACCCCAGCCATCAAACCACAAGAACCCCAGCCATCAAACATCAAACCCCAGCCATCAAACCACAACAACCCCAGCCATCAAACCACAACAACCCCAGCCATCAAACCACAACAACCCCAGCCATCAAACCACAACAACCCCAGCCATCAAACCACAAGAACCCCAGCCATCAAACATCAAACCCCAGCCATCAAACCACAACAACCCCAGCCATCAAACCACAACAACCCCAGCCATCAAACCACAACAACCCCAGCCATCAAACCACAAGAACCCCAGCCATCAAACCACAACAACCGCAGCCATCAAACATCAAACCCCAGCCATCAAACATCAAACCCCAGCCATCAAACATCAAACCCCAGCCATCAAACATCAAACCCCAGCCATCAAACATCAAACCCCAGCCATCAAACATCAAACCCCAGCCATCAAACATCAAACCCCAGCCATCAAACATCAAACCCCAGCCATCAAACATCAAACCCCAGCCATCAAACATCAAACCCCAGCCATCAAACATCAAACCCCAGCCATCAAACCACAACAACCCCAGCCATCAAACCACAACAACCCCAGCCATCAAACATCAAACCCCAGCCATCAAACATCAAACCCCAGCCATCAAACATCAAACCCCAGCCATCAAACATCAAACCCCAGCCATCAAACATCAAACCCCAGCCATCAAACATCAAACCCCAGCCATCAAACATCAAACCCCAGCCATCAAACATCAAACCCCAGCCATCAAACATCAAACCCCAGCCATCAAACCACAACAACCCCAGCCATCAAACCACAACAACCCCAGCCATCAAACATCAAACCCCAGCCATCAAACATCAAACCCCAGCCATCAAACATCAAACCCCAGCCATCAAACATCAAACCCCAGCCATCAAACATCAAACCCCAGCCATCAAACATCAAACCCCAGCCATCAAACATCAAACCCCAGCCATCAAACATCAAACCCCAGCCATCAAACATCAAACCCCAGCCATCAAACCACAACAACCCCAGCCATCAAACATCAAACCCCAGCCATCAAACCACAACAACCCCAGCCATCAAACATCAAACCCCAGCCATCAAACCACAACAACCCCAGCCATCAAACATCAAACCCCAGCCATCAAACCACAACAACCGCAGCCATCAAACATCAAACCCCAGCCATCAAACATCAAACCCCAGCCATCAAACATCAAACCCCAGCCATCAAACCACAACAACCTCAGCCATCAAACCACAACAACCCCAGCCATCAAACATCAAACCCCAGCCATCAAACATCAAACCCCAGCCATCAAACCACAACAACCCCAGCCATCAAACATCAAACCCCAGCCATCAAACCACAACAACCCCAGCCATCAAACCACAACAACCCCAGCCATCAAACCACAACAACCCCAGCCATCAAACCACAACAACCCCAGCCATCAAACCACAAGAACCCCAGCCATCAAACATCAAACCCCAGCCATCAAACATCAAACCCCAGCCATCAAACATCAAACCCCAGCCATCAAACATCAAACCCCAGCCATCAAACATCAAACCCCAGCCATCAAACATCAAACCCCAGCCATCAAACATCAAACCCCAGCCATCAAACCACAACAACCCCAGCCATCAAACCACAACAACCCCAGCCATCAAACCACAACAACCCCAGCCATCAAACATCAAACCCCAGCCATCAAACCACAACAACCCCAGCCATCAAACATCAAACCCCAGCCATCAAACATCAAACCCCAGCCATCAAACATCAAACCCCAGCCATCAAACCACAACAACCCCAGCCATCAAACATCAAACCCCAGCCATCAAACATCAAACCCCAGCCATCAAACATCAAACCCCAGCCATCAAACCACAACAACCCCAGCCATCAAACATCAAACCCCAGCCATCAAACATCAAACCCCAGCCATCAAACATCAAACCCCAGCCATCAAACATCAAACCCCAGCCATCAAACATCAAACCCCAGCCATCAAACCACAACAACCCCAGCCATCAAACCACAACAACCCCAGCCATCAAACATCAAACCCCAGCCATCAAACATCAAACCCCAGCCATCAAACATCAAACCCCAGCCATCAAACATCAAACCCCAGCCATCAAACCACAACAACCCCAGCCATCAAACATCAAACCCCAGCCATCAAACCACAACAACCCCAGCCATCAAACATCAAACCCCAGCCATCAAACCACAACAACCGCAGCCATCAAACATCAAACCCCAACCATCAAACATCAAACCCCAGCCATCAAACATCAAACCCCAGCCATCAAACCACAACAACCTCAGCCATCAAACCACAACAACCCCAGCCATCAAACATCAAACCCCAGCCATCAAACATCAAACCCCAGCCATCAAACATCAAACCCCAGCCATCAAACATCAAACCCCAGCCATCAAACCACAACAACCCCAGCCATCAAACATCAAACCCCAGCCATCAAACCACAACAACCCCAGCCATCAAACATCAAACCCCAGCCATCAAACCACAACAACCGCAGCCATCAAACATCAAACCCCAGCCATCAAACATCAAACCCCAGCCATCAAACATCAAACCCCAGCCATCAAACCACAACAACCTCAGCCATCAAACCACAACAACCCCAGCCATCAAACATCAAACCCCAGCCATCAAACATCAAACCCCAGCCATCAAACATCAAACCCCAGCCATCAAACCACAACAACCCCAGCCATCAAACCACAACAACCCCAGCCATCAAACCACAACAACCCCAGCCATCAAACATCAAACCACAACAACCCCAGCCATCAAACCACAACAACCCCAGCCATCAAACCACAACAACCCCAGCCATCAAACCACAACCACCCCAGCCATCAAACCACAACAACCCCAGCCATCAAACCACAACCACCCCAGCCATCAAACCACAACAACCCCAGCCATCAAACCACAACAACCCCAGCCATCAAACCACAACAACCCCATCCATCAAACCCCAGCCATCCATCAAACCCCAGACATCCATCAAAACTCAGCCAGCCACCCATCAAAACCCAGCCAGCCATCCACCAAACCCAAGCCAGCCACCCACCAAAATCTCATCTATCCACCCACCAAACCCAGCCAGCCACCCACCAAACCCCATCCATTCACCAAGCGCCATCCAGCCATCCACCAAACCCCATCCATCCACTAAACGCCATCCATCCACCCACCCACCAAACTCCATCCATCCATCCATCCACCAAACTCCATCCATCCATCCACCCACCAAACGCCTTCCACCAATCCACCAAACACCATCCACCCACCCACCAAACTCCATCCATCCACCCACCAAACTCCATCCATCCACCCACCCACCAAATTCCATCCATTCACCCACCCACCAAACGCCATCCACCCACCCACCAAACGCCATTTACCCACCCACCAAACTCCATCCATCCACCCACCCACCAAACGCCATCCACCCACCAAACTCCATTCATCCACCCACCCACCAAACGACATCCATCCACCCACCCACCAAACGCCATCCATCCACCCACCCACCAAACTCCATTCATCCACCCACCCACCAAACTCCATCCATCCACCCACCCACCAAACGCCATCCATCCACCCACCCACCAAACGCCATCCATCTACCCGCCCACCAAACGCCATCCATCCACCCACCAAAGCCCATCCACCCACCACCAAACGCCATCCATCCACCCACCCACCAAACCCTATCCATCCACCCACCTACCAAAGCCCATCCATCCACCCACCAAACGCCATCCATCCATCCACCCACCAAACTCCATCCATCCACCCACCCACCAAACGCCATCCACCCACCCACCAAACTCCATCCATCCACCCACCCACCAAACCCTATTCATCCACCCACCTACCAAAGCCCATCCATCCACCCACCAAAGAACGCCATCCACCCACCCACGCCCATCCATCCACCCACCAAAGAACCTCATCCACCCACCCACCAAACTCCATCCACCCACCAAACCCCAGCCCACATCACGAGAACACACCCCCTGTAGATACCAACCTGTGACCACAGAAACCCTGGCCAGGAGCCAAGAACACACCCCCTGTAGATACCAACCTGTGACCCCAGAAACCCTGGCCAGGAGCCAACAACACACCCCCTGTAGATACCAACCTGTGACCCCAGAAACCCTGGCCAGGAGCCAAGAACACACCCCCTGTAGATACCAACCTGTGACCCTAGAAACCCTGGCCAGGAGCCAAGAACACACCACCTGTAGATACCAACCTGTGACCCCAGAAACCCTGGCCAGGAGCCAAGAACACACCCCCTGTAGATACCAACCTGTGACCCCAGAAACCCTGGCCAGGAGCCAACAACACACCTCCTGTAGATACCAACCTGTGACCCCAGAAACCCTGGCCAGGAGCCAACAACACACCCCCTGTAGATACCAACCTGTGACCCCAGAAACCCTGGCCAGGAGCCAACAACACACCCCCTGTAGATACCAACCTGTGACCCCAGATACCCTGGCCAGGAGCCAAGAACACACCCCCTGTAGATACCAACCTGTGACCCCAGAAACCCTGGCCAGGAGCCAAGAACACACCCCCTGTAGATACCAACCTGTGACCCCAGAAACCCTGGCCAGGAGCCAAGAACACACCCCATGTAGATACCAACCTGTGACCCCAGAAACCCTGGCCAGGAGCCAAGAACACACCCCCTGTAGATACCAACCTGTGACCCCAGAAACCCTGGCTAGGAGCCAACAACACACCCCCTGTAGATACCAACCTGTGACCCCAGAAACCCTGGCCAGGAGCCAACAACACACCCCCTGTAGATACCAACCTGTGACCCCAGAAACCCTGGCCAGGAGCCAAGAACACACCCCCTGTAGATACCAACCTGTGACCCCAGAAACCCTGGCCAGGAGCCAAGAACACACCCCCTGTAGATACCAACCTGTGACCCCAGAAACCCTGGCCAGGAGCCAACAACACACCCCCTGTAGATACCAACCTGTGACCCCAGAAACCTTGGCCGGGAGCCAACAACACACCCCCTGTAGATACCAACCTGTGACCCCAGAAACCCATGCCAGGAGCCAACAACACACCCCCTGTAGATACCAACCTGTGACCCCAGAAACCCTGGCCAGGAGCCAACAACACACCCCCTGTAGATACCAACCTGTGACCCCAGAAACCCTGGCCGGGAGCCAACAACACACCCCCTGTAGATACCAACCTGTGACCCCAGAAACCCTGGCCGGGAGCCAACAACACACCCCCTGTAGATACCAACCTGTGACCCCAGAAACCCTGGCCAGGAGCCAACAACACACCCCCTGTAGATACCAACCTGTGACCCCAGAAACCCTGGCCAGGAGCCAACAACAAACACACCCCCTGTAGATACCAACCTGTGACCCCAGAAACCCTGGCCAGGAGCCAACAACACACCCCCTGTAGATACCAACCTGTGACCCCAGAAACCCTGGCCAAGAGCCAACAACACACCCCCTGTAGATACCAACCTGTGACCCCAGAAACCCTGGCCAGGAGCCAAGAACACACCCCCTGTAGGTACCAACCTGTGACCCCAGAAACCCTGGCCAGGAGCCAACAACACACCCCCTGTAGGTACCAACCTGTGACCCCAGAAACCCTGGCCAGGAGCCAACAACACACCCCCTGTAGGTACCAACCTGTGACCCCAGAAACCCTGGCCAGGAGCCAACAACACACCCCCTGTAGGTACCAACCTGTGACCCCAGAAACCCTGGCCAGGAGCCAAGAACACACCCCCTGTAGATACCAACCTGTGACCCCAGAAACCCTGGCCAGGAGCCAAGAACACACCCCCTGTAGGTACCAACCTGTGACCCCAGAAACCCTGGCCAGGAGCCAACAACACACCCCCTGTAGGTACCAACCTGTGACCCCAGAAACCCTGGCCAGGAGCCAACAACACACCCCCTGTAGGTACCAACCTGTGACCCCAGAAACCCTGGCCAGGAGCCAACAACACACCCCCTGTAGGTACCAACCTGTGACCCCAGAAACCCTGGCCAGGAGCCAAGAACACACCCCCTGTAGATACCAACCTGTGACCCCAGAAACCCTGGCCAGGAGCCAACAACACAGAGCATCCAGCTCTTGCACACACCCGCTCACAGACAGCCTTCTTATTTCTTCTGGCGATTGGCCCCAGTTTTTCCTGCCTGAGCTGTATACAGTTTATCAAGCAGGCCGTCCAGTCTATCTCTCTATCGGCTCGTAAACACACTTATCTCAACCATCATATGTGCCTCTCCAGCGTCACAACCATCATCTGTGCCTCTCCAGCATCACGACCATCCTCTGTGCCTCTCCAGCGTAAGGTTTTTGGCACCTTTCCCTCTTGGCATATTCTGCGCTGAAAGCTTCTCTGTCTTTCTTGTTGTGATTCCCGACAAAACCAGTTTGTTGATAGTTAGCTATTTCTGACTGGACGTGTTTATATGAAATTGGAACTAACTGCACCAAGTGAACATACGTACGATGCGTATGATGTCACTTCTGGTGTAAACAGCACATACCAACCGTCAAGTTTGCAAAATATCATTATCCTCCGACGCATAGTTTCCTCAGCAGACCGTTGAAAACGTGGCGGGTGTGATACAGAATTTGTCCAGAGTTGATCAGCGAGCGGTGATTCGGTTTCTAACAGCTGAAGGATGTCGACCAGTTGACATACATCGCAGAATGCAGGCAGTGTATGGTGACAAAAGTGTGTCGAGGACAACAGTGAAGAACTGGACAACGATGTTAAAAGAAGGACACGAGTTAACAAAAGATCTTCCGAGACTAGGTCAGGCGCATATTGTGGCGTTAACTCACGTCCGAGACCAGGTCAGGCGCATATTGTTGCGTTAACTCACGTCCGAGACCAGGTCAGGCGCATATTGTTGCGTTAACTCACGTCCGAGACCAGGTCAGGCGCATATTGTTGCGTTAACTCACGTCCGAGACCAGGTCAGGCGCATATTGTTGCGTTAACTCACGTCCGAGACCAGGTCAGGCGCATATTGTTGCGTTAACTCACGTCCGAGACAAGGTCAGGCGCATATTGTTGCGTTAACTCACGTCCGAGACCAGGTCAGGCGCATATTGTTGCGTTAACTCACGTCCGAGACCAGGTCAGGCGCATATTGTTGCGTTAACTCACGTCCGAGACCAGGTCAGGCGCATATTGTTGCGTTAACTCACGTCCGAGACCAGGTCAGGCGCATATTGTTGCGTTAACTCACGTCCGAGACCAGGTCAGGCGCATATTGTTGCGTTAACTCACGTCCGAGACCAGGTCAGGCGCATATTGTTGCGTTAACTCACGTCCGAGACCAGGTCAGGCGCATATTGTTGTGTTAACTCACGTCCGAGACCAGGTCAGGCGCATATTGTTGCGTTAACTCACGTCCGAGACCAGGTCAGGCGCATATTGTTGGGTTAACTCACGTCCGAGACCAGGTCAGGCGCATATTGTTGCGTTAACTCACGTCCGAGACCAGGTCAGGCGCATATTGTTGCGTTAACTCACGTCCGAGACCAGGTCAGGCGCATATTGTTGCGTTAACTCACGTCCGAGACCAGGTCAGGCGCATATTGTTGCGTTAACTCACGTCCGAGACCAGGTCAGGCGCATATTGTTGCGTTAACTCACGTCCGAGACCAGGTCAGGCGCATATTGTTGCGTTAACTCACGTCCGAGACCAGGTCAGGCGCATATTGTTGCGTTAACTCACGTCCGAGACCAGGTCAGGCGCATATTGTTGCGTTAACTCACGTCCGAGACCAGGTCAGGCGCATATTGTTGCGTTAACTCACGTCCGAGACCAGGTCAGGCGCATATTGTTGCGTTAACTGACGTCCGAGACCAGGTCAGGCGCATATTGTTGTGTTAACTCACGTCCGAGACCAGGTCAGGCGCATATTGTTGTGTTAACTCACGTCCGAGACCAGGTCAGGCGCATATTGTTGTTTTAACTCACGTCCGAGACCAGGTCAGGCGCATATTGTTGCGTTAACTCACGTCCGAGACCAGGTCAGGCGCATATTGTTGGGTTAACTCACGTCCGAGACCAGGTCAGGCGCATATTGTTGCGTTAACTCACGTCCGAGACCAGGTCAGGCGCATATTGTTGCGTTAACTCACGTCCGAGACCAGGTCAGGCGCATATTGTTGCGTTAACTCACGTCCGAGACCAGGTCAGGCGCATATTGTTGCGTTAACTCACGTCCGAGACCAGGTCAGGCGCATATTGTTGCGTTAATTCACGTCCTTCTTTAAACATCGTTGATCAGCGATGTCCCAACTTTTGCTAAACAAAGGCGTGTTTATATTGTTATCCCTTGGGGACACCTGCTACTGCAACTATTCATTCAGATATATTGGTGAGGTGAGAGACCACCAAGAATGCATCAAAGAGGAGTTGATCACACCGACGGCAGTAGCTGGTAGACTTGTACATCAGCAACAGAGAAATCAGCAAGAAAACAAAGATCAATGTGTCCACATATGCGCCTGTTCTGTCATACGAGTGTGAATTATGGACAATGAATGCAACTCACAAAGGCAGCTACAATCCCCAGAAATGAGGTTCCTAAGGAAGGTGGTCCAGGTGAGAAGAAGGGACAAGATCTCGAAGCCAAAGCCCTGCAGACCTGAGTGGTGGAGGTTTGTCAATGTCTGTAGGATGAGGGGACCAGATGCCGCGACAACCATGGGAGGACGCAAGCCAGCTATCCAGAACAAAAGGACGTCCAAGAGTTATCTGGGAATACAACATGGGTAGTCCTTGAGAGAACGGGGACTGGACCGGAACCAGGCCCGACGGACGGTGGATAGAACAGGCTGGCGATCTCTCTGGTAAACCTTTACACCCCAGGGTAGGAGAGAAGTGGCTAAGTAGGGTGGCTCTACACCCCAGGGTAGGAGAGGAGTGGTTAAGTAGAGTGGATCTACACCCCAGGGTAGGAGAGAAGTGGCTAAGTAGGGTGGCTCTACACCCCAGGGTAGGAGAGAAGTGGCTAAGTAGAGTGGCTCTACACCCCAGGGTAGGAGAGAAGTGGCTAAGTAGAGTGGCTCTACACCCCAGGGTAGGAGAGAAGTGGCTAAGTAGGGTGGCTCTACACCCCAGGGTAGGAGAGAAGTGGCTAAGTAGAGTGGCTCTACACCCCAGGGTAGGAGAGAAGTGCCTAAGTAGAGTGGCTCTACACCCCAGGGTAGGAGAGAAGTGGCTAAGTAGAGTGGCTCTACACCCCAGGGTAGGAGAGAAGTGGCTAAGTAGAGTGGCTCTACACCCCAGGGTAGGAGAGGAGGGGCTAAGTAGGGTGGCTCTACACCCCAGGGTAGGAGAGGAGGGGCTAAGTGATGAGCCCACAACTTGCATACCTGCAATGGTCAGTGCTACTTGCTGCGCCACCCATGAGCCAGCACACGCGGGATGCTTCCACCTGTTACCGCGCTCTGCTCCCAGAAGTTTAACCAGGTAATTGTTTCACCAGCAGCAAGAACATTAGAGCGGCTTATAGAGCTACGAGTCTACGCCGCTCTCCGGCAGTGTGCAGCTAATTTCACCCACGTACATAAAAACGTGCCCTTACCAGAGTTGGAACCCGGTCCCTCCTGATAGACACGCACGTTGCTCGACACTCCTCTCGACCACTTTCCCTGCCCTTCCACCGCTCGACTGTCTACACCCCTACACCGCTGTCCAACGCTCCAGCTGTCCGCCCAATGTGTTGAACAGAGCATATGATGATGTGTATTTCTGAACGCGGTTAATGATTATAGATGTTTGAATTCATAATTCTTACAGATCGTTCTGTTGGTGTTTGACCTCAATCATTCCAGGGTTTAGTCATGTGTCCTAGGCCCGGTTGTAATCTGGTGCTGGGGAGAGGTTATACCCACTGCCACACTGACTTACTAACATTGCCGCTTTATATCAGTAGAGTAGACGATTTGTGTGTGTGTGTGTGTGTGTGGTGGTGGTGGTGGGTGGTTGGTTGGTTGGTTGGTTGGTGTGTGTGTATATATTTATATATACACACACACACAGGGACGGGAATATGTGCACTGCCACACTGAGTATATTATCATAGGATGTCGGTAGTGTGGAATAATCCTAGCAGGCTAACAGATCATCTAATGATGGCATTGAGAACAGCAACATTCACATAGACCTAAAGCTGCGTGTGGAGAATCATGCATGCAGTTGTAGGGAGATGTATACCAGAGCCGATCGATTTGATGGAGCTCTGTCGCAGACGGTAAAGGGGTCTGCTCTATTCTATTGCACTCTACACTCTCTCTACACTCACTCTACACTCACTCTACACTCTCTCTACACTCTCTCTACACTCTCTCTACACTCTCTCTACACTCACTCTACACTCACTCTACACTCACTCTACACTCACTCTACACTCACTCTACACTAGCTCTACACTCACTCTACACTCTCTCTACACTCTCTCTACACTCTCTCTACACTCTCTCTACACTCTCTCTACACTCACTCTACACTCACTCTACACTAGCTCTACACTCACTCTACACTCACTCTACACTCACTCTACACTAGCTCTACACTAGCTCTACACTCACTCTACACTCACTCTACACTCACTCTACACTAGCTCTACACTCACTCTACACTCACTCTACACTCACTCTACACTAACTCTACACTCACTCTACACTCACTCTACTCTCTCTACACTCTCTCTACACTCTCTCTACACTCTCTCTACACTCACTCTACACTCACTCTACACTCTCTCTACACTCTCTCTACACTCTCTCTACACTCACTCTACACTCACTCTACACTCACTCTACACTCACTCTACACTCTCTCTACACTCTCTCTACACTCACTCTACACTCTCTACACTAGCTCTACACTCACTCTACACTCACTCTACACTCACTCTACACTAACTCTACACTCACTCTACACTCACTCTACTCTCTCTACACTCTCTCTACACTCTCTCTACACTCACTCTACACTCACTCTACACTCTCTCTACACTCTCTCTACACTCTCTCTACACTCACTCTACACTCTCTCTACACTCTCTCTACACTCTCTCTACACTCTCTCTACACTCACTCTACACTCTCTCTACACTCTCTCTACACTCACTCTACACTCACTCTACACTCTCTCTACACTCTCTCTACACTCTCTCTACACTCTCTCTACACTCACTCTACACTCACTCTACACTCTCTCTACACTCACTCTACACTCGCTCTACACTCGCTCTACACTAGCTCTATGCTCACTCTACGCTCACTCTACACTCACTCTACACTCACTCTACACTCACTCTAAACTAGCTCTACGCTCTCTAAACAAATTCAGGTAACACTAAATATAAATAAAATATAACATTATTTATTCAAGTAACAGTACCAACTATAAACTCTCTAACAAGTAAACTCTTTCTCTCACACGCTTATCTAAAACACTCTTACCGCTAAACCTAACCTTATCGATACTGTTATTTCCCGGTTCTTTCTCCTCTCCTAATCTGGTCTGCTGCGATTGAACTTTGTTGCGGATTGCCGCTGATGGTGAAGTTCGTAGGTTCTAAACCCAAGTATGATTGTTCCTCTTTGTCGGTGGTAGATCAAAATGGTCTCTACGTGATCAGGATAGACTGCACCAAATATGATCCATGGGATCACTGGACAACGGCCTCTAGCTGCGACCGACGACTTACATGCACGTTATCAAGGTGATGTCGACGTGATCAGTGGGACTACGTCAATATGATGAATGGGATGACTGAAAGATTGCCTCTATAAACTACTGACGACTTGTAATAACGACCACTACATACTATGAGGGTAGTTACCTTGCTCACTGCGTGTCTATCTCAACTGCCTTTCTCCGTCGCCTAAATCTCAACTCAAATCTGCCTCATCTCTATTTCCTTCGGTCTCCTCTAAAGTCCTAAGTCGACCGCTCTCAACTGCATATCTCGGTCGAATTCGTCTCTGGTCACGTCTTTTCTCTTCGCTGCCTGCTCTCAACTGAGCGTCTCTGTGGAATCTCTTCTCAAGTAATGCCCTCACGTCTCTACCAGGATTTATATTCGATCTGCCTCCCCAGATCACGTGATTTCCAAAATGGCGCGCGTTTTTGTTCGTCTGCTTGCCATTAGCCTCCATCTTGATGGCGTGGTGTCCAGACGAAGCGGGTTTGTCGGTGGCAACAAGTCTACCACCACTGTCTTTCCAGGTGTAGACACATGGCCCGTAACTTACGTCAGGTTACGAATGTTTACCAAAGCTCCCATCTAGTGGTTCGAGACGAAGCGTACGTTTCAGTTACTCAAATTCTGGCCCGACTGAGTTCAGCTGCACTAACATCCCACAAAAAAGATGGTTGTCTAAACTCCTATCTTCCTCCCAACTGTTACATGTTACAACATGTCTAAGCTCCTACCTGTATATTGTCTCTACAGCTAAGATCTGTTACAGCAGTCATATGGAGATGTATGCAGTTATGGAGTAGTGTGTGCAGTTGTGGAGTGGTGTGCGCAGTTGTGGAGTGGTGTGGTGTGTGCAGTTGTGTAGGGGTGTGCGCAGTTGCGGAGTGGTGTGTGCAATCAGCGGTGGAATCAGCTATATGGAGGGGTGTATGCAGTTATGTGAGGTTTGACACTGACTTGCGCTTTCATTCAATGTAAGTAAGGAAGGTGTTCGCCCATCGTAGCCCTTCTGAACTACCGTGACCCGGTGGTCGAGACGACTGGGAAGGGTACACAATGCAGATTATTAGTTCTCTCCTGCCCACGTCCAGGAGACTTTAGTAGGAATCTCATTTCTGCATGTTTTTGTAGCAACAGTCTAAGACTGTTTTCGATTTTCATCTGCCATAGTTCTTTTAAAAGCGCAGGGTGTACACGACCCCTCTGAGTTTATCGTTCGTCTCCAATAGGACTAGGCCATCAAATCTCACTTTCCGCGACACCAAACGGCTCTTGAAGCTTGACAAGCAGGCGCCATACCTGTCAGCTGGCAACACCCGTAGTCGCATGCTGATCACGGGAAGGGCGTGGGCTAGTGGTTAAGGAACACGGCTCAATAACCTCAAGGTTCTGGGTGTGCTCCCCAACGTCTGCAACGGCCGTTCTCGCGGGGAAGCAAACCCTTAGACAATGCAAGGAGAAGCCACCTTGACATAACATGCATGCCGACGTCGGATGCTACTCGACCAACAGGCGTAGTCCACCGCTCGTCGCCTGGGGGATAGAGAACATAAGGCCAGCTCTCACACAACAATCATACATATCTAGTCACATATCTGACCTATGGAGCTTCAGTTGTCTGACCCACACATCTGACCTAAACCACATATGTAGTCACATTTTTGAATATTTGAGAGCTATAAATCTGACCCCTAAATCTGATTGGAAGATGATTGTGAGGGCTGGGTAGGGGGTAGGAAGCAGGTAGGACGTTTTCACGCAGCCATATGTCACGTGGGTGAGTGTCCGGACATGTACTTCGGCGGTTATGACCTGGTAGGAGCGGGTAGGAGATGGGACCGCCACGTGATGCTTGGCTGATGCTATTAGTTGCCTTGTTGAGTCTGATGGTTCTGTGTGGGGATAGACTTGGGAGAAACACGTTCTCTGTGGGGATAGACTTGGGAGAAACACGTTCTCTGTGGGGATAGACTTGGGAGAAACACGTTCTCTGTGGGGATATACTTGGGAGAAACACGTTCTCTGTGGGGATAGACTTGGGAGAAACACGTTCTCTGTGGGGATAGACTTGGGAGAAACACGTTCTCTGTGGGGATAGACTTGGGAGAAACACGTTCTCTGTAGGGATAGACTTGGGAGAAACACGCTCTCTGTGGGGATAGACGGGAGAAACACGTTCTCTGGGGGGATAGACTTGGGAGAAACACGTTCTCTGTGGGGATAGACTTGGGAGAAACACGTTCTCTGTGGGGATAGACTTGGGAGAAACACGCTCTCTGTGGGGATAGACTTGGGAGAAACACGTTCTCTGTGGGGATAGACTTGGGAGAAACACGTTCTCTGTGGGGATAGACTGGAGAAACACGTTCTCTGTGGGGATAGACTTGGGAGAAACACGCTCTCTGTGGGGATAGACTTGGGAGAAACACGCTCTCTGTGGGGATAGACTTGGGAGAAACACGTTCTCTGTGGGGATAGACTTGGGAGAAACACGTTCTCTGTGGGGATTAGACTTGGGAGAAACACGCTCTCTGTGGGGATAGACTTGGGAGAAACACGCTCTCTGTGGGGATAGACTTGGGAGAAACACGTTCTCTGTAGAGATAGACTCGGGGAGAAATACGTTCTCTGTGGGCTCATGACACGTTCTCTGTGGGCTCATGACACGTTCTCTGTGGGCTCATGGCACGTTCTCTGTGGGCTCATTGAATATTTATTTAATTTTGCGCTCGCCTTATTTCTCTAATCCCCAAGGCGGTGTGCGTTACACTGTGGTTTTATTTTGCGCCTATTGGCCCAGTGCATCCGACTTCAGCATGCATTTTATGTAAGGATCTGCTTCCTCCTGCATTTTCTAAGGGTTTGCTTCCCCGGGGTAACGGCGGTGTTGTGATGGGGATCGAAGCCAGCACCTTCGGGTTGTGAGCCGTGCCACTTAACCACTAGGCCACGCCGCCCCCGGCTCATTGAATGATGTGGCTCCCTAGGGATAAACGTTTGCTACACTCCTACCACAGAACATGGCCACAAAATAATTGCTTGTTGACAAATGCTTAGAAAGGTAACCAAGTGTTGCGGTGGGTGAACCGGGGCCTGAAAGGAGAGCACAAATGAGTAACACTGTAACCAGCCAAACATATCTAAGGTAGGCAACTAAATGAGATCGAGCATGGGGCTGGTTGTCTCGTAGGAACGTTCAGCCGCACATCTACAGCAAATATGAACGTCAACTTGGCGCGTGTTTGTTCAAGCCCTGTGCTCCATGTGCAGCTGAATATGGTATGGTGATTATGGCGTTCTCTCAGTGGTGCCCAGGGTGCTACCTTTCAAACATGTATAAGGTGGTTTAAGAGGGCTGTTTATGGTGTTAGCAACATCATCATGATATTAAAACCACTACTGCAATGCTATCTGTAACGGGAGCTAGCTGAGGTTGTGACCCTATACTTCGCATGGATCGAGAAAACGAAACAGCCAGGTTATGGAGTTTATATCCATTGTTGGTTTAGAATTGAGGAATAATGGCTGCCTGTCCCCCGTATTGTGCAGGCTAGTTTACAATGTCAGCGCTAGTAGAAAGAAAACGTCAAACCAATGTTTCGAACCCTCCCCTCTTGGTCAGGAAAACGTATCCGAACTGCTCGACCACATGCCTCTCACTTGATACATATTCTTGTAATACCCCACAATCATGTGCCGGGCCTGTTGACGTGCCGGGCCTGTTGACGTGCCGGGCTTGTTGGCGTGCCGGGCTTGTTGGCGTGCCGGGCCTGTTGACGTGCTGGGCCTGTTGATGTGCCGGGCCTGTTGATGTGCCGGGCCTGTTGATGTGCCGGGCCTGTTGACGTGCCGGGCCTGTTGACGTGCCGGGCCTGTTGACGAGCTGGGCCTGTTGGCGTGCCGGGCCTGTTGACGTGCCGGGCGTGTTGACGTGCCGGGCCTGTTGGCGCTAACGTGTGGGGCCTGTTGACGCTAACGACCAACCTCTCAACCGTATGACATCACTTCTAATGTCGTTTTGCCAACCATTTCAGATTTCCAAACATGATCACCATTGTCAGTTCTCGAGGCTAGCCCAAGTTGTATGCCTTGCTACTCATTACTGCCCGCACTAGGGTCGTGGGCACAGATCAGTTCTCGAGGCTAGCCCAAGTTGTAGGCCTTGCTACTCATTACTGCCAGCACTAGGGTCGTGGGCACAGATCAAGCAATCGGAGAGCACAATTTGAACTTTTGGCGCATCAGCTGTACCCACTGCTGGAACACCATAACATGAAAATGTCCACTTTAAGACGGTTGATGACCAACAGTACTGAAGGAATCTACGCTGTGATCAAAGTAAACGGAGAGGATCTTGACACAGTGAGCAGGGCTTGGTAGCGGGTAATTGAGAATGAACGAGGCAACAGCAGAATAGATGTCAAACATGAAGAGATTACGAGATGAGGTGATTGAGGACATGATGAGCGGCCATTATGGCATGACAAGAGGGATGGCATCCATCAAAGCCTGGGATCATTGCACCGGAAACGGGGCTAGGAAGATAATCTAGTAGTTCAGTCATCTAATAAGATATAATCTAGTGGTTCAGTCATCTAATAAGATATAATCTAGTAGTTCAGTCATCCAATAAGATAATCTAGTGGTTCAGTCATCTAATAAGATATAATCTAGTAGTTCAGTCATCCAATAAAATAATCTAGTGGTTCAGTCATCTAATAAGATATAATCTAGTGGTTCAGTCATCAAATAAGATAATCTAGTGGTTCACAGCTGTCGTGTCATCCCATGATACACCTGCCACACTGCTGCCGACTAACACGTCGCTTTCTTCTCCATTTCAGAACAGCATCAAACGTCACAGGTCCTATCATGGCCCCAACAGCTTGGCCACCAAGTTTCGTCACAACAGAGCAGTGAGACGGCCCTCTGGATCCTTCACTTACGTCAAGTAGGTCATTTTTTGTGTCCTTGTGCTCACAGGCCAGTCTCTCTTACAGCTGTGCTCACAGGCCAGTCTCTCTTACAGCTGTGCTCACAGGCCAGTCACTCTTACATGTGTGCTCACAGGCCAGTCTCTCTTACATGTGTGCTCACAGGCCAGTCTCTCTTACAGCTGTGCTCACAGGCCAGTCTCTCTTACAAGTGTGCTCACAGGCCAGTTTCTCTTACAGGTGTGTTCACAGGCCAGTCTCTCTTACAGGTGTGTTCACAGGCCAGTCTCTCTTACATGTGTGCTCACAGGCCAGTCTCTCTTACAGGTGTGTTCACAGGCCAGTCTCTCTTACAGGTGTGTTCACAGGCCAGTCTCTCTTACATGTGTGCTCACAGGCCAGTCTCTTACAGCTGTACTCACAGACCAGTGTCTCTTACAGCTGTACACACAGGCCAGTGTCTCTTACAGCTGTACACACAGATCAGTCTCTCTTACAGCTGTACACACATACCAGTCTCTCTTACAGCTGTACACACAGACCAGTCTCTCTTACAGCTGTACACACAGACCAGTCTCTCTTACAGTTGTACACATAGACCAGTCTCTCTTACAGCTGTACACACAGACCAGTCTCTCTTACAGCTGTACACACATACCAGTCTCTCTTACAGCTGTACACACAGACCAGTCTCTCTTACAGTTGTACACATAGACCAGTCTCTCTTACAGCTGTACACACAGACCAGTCTCTCTTACAGCTGTACACACAGACCAGTCTCTCTTACAGCTGTACACACAGACCAGTCTCTCTTACAGCTGTACACACAGACCCTCTCTTTCAACTATCCACACAGACCAGTCTCTCTTACAGCTGTACACACAGACCAGTCTCTCTTACAGCTGTACACACAGACCCTCTCTTTCAACTATCCACACAGACCAGTCTCTCTTACAGCTGTACACACATACCAGTCTCTCTTACAGCTGTACACACAGACCAGTCTCTCTTACAGTTGTACACATAGAACAGTCTCTCTTACAGCTGTACACACAGACCAGTCTCTCTTACAGCTGTACACACAGACCAGTCTCTCTTACAGCTGTACACACAGACCCTCTCTTTCAACTATCCACACAGACCAGTCTCTCTTACAGCTGTACACACAGACCAGTCTCTCGTACAGCTGTACACACAGACCAGTGTCTCTTACAGCTGTACACACAGACCAGTGTCTCTTACAGCTGTACACACAGACCCTCTCTTTCAACTATCCACACAGACCAGTCTCTCGTACAGCTGTACACACAGACCAGTCTCTCTTTCAACTATCCACACAGACCAGTCTCTCTTACAGCTGTACACACAGACCCTCTCTTTCAACTATCCACACAGACCAGTCTCTCTTACAGCTATCCACACAGACCAGTCTCTCTTACAGCTGTACACACAGACCAGTCTCTCTTACAGCTGTACACACAGACCAGTGTCTCTTACAGCTGTACACACAGACCCTCTCTTTCAACTATCCACACAGACCAGTCTCTCGTACAGCTGTACACACAGACCAGTCTCTCTTTCAACTATCCACACAGACCAGTCTCTCTTACAGCTGTACACACAGACCCTCTCTTTCAACTATCCACACAGACCAGTCTCTCTTACAGCTATCCACACAGACCAGTCTCTCTTACAGCTGTACACACAGACCCTCTCTTTCAACTATCCACACAGACCAGTCTCTCTTACAGCTATCCACACAGACCAGTGTCTCTTACAGCTGTACACACAGACCCTCTCTTTCAACTATCCACACAGACCAGTCTCTCTTACAGCTATCCACACAGACCAGTGTCTCTTACAGCTGTACACACAGACCCTCTCTTTCAACTATCCACACAGACCAGTCTCTCTTACAGCTGTACACACAGACCAGTGTCTCTTACAGCTGTACACACAGACCCTCTCTTTCAACTATCCACACAGACCAGTCTCTCGTACAGCTGTACACACAGACCAGTCTCTCTTTCAACTATCCACACAGACCAGTCTCTCTTACAGCTGTACACACAGACCCTCTCTTTCAACTATCCACACAGACCAGTCTCTCTTACAGCTATCCACACAGACCAGTGTCTCTTACAGCTGTACACACAGACCCTCTCTTTCAACTATCCACACAGACCAGTCTCTCTTACAGCTGTACACACAGACCAGTCTCTCTTTCAACTATCCACACAGACCAGTCTCTCTTACAGCTGTACACACAGACCCTCTCTTTCAACTATCCACACAGACCAGTCTCTCTTACAGCTATCCACACAGACCAGTCTCTCTTACAGCTATCCACACAGACCAGTGTCTCTTACAGCTGTACACACAGACCCTCTCTTTCAACTATCCACACAGACCAGTCTCTCTTACAGCTATCCACACAGACCAGTGTCTCTTACAGCTGTACACACAGACCCTCTCTTTCAACTATCCACACAGACCAGTCTCTCTTACAGCTGTACACACAGACCAGTGTCTCTTACAGCTGTACACACAGACCCTCTCTTTCAACTATCCACACAGACCAGTCTCTCTTACAGCTGTACACACAGACCAGTCTCTCTTACATGTGTGCTCACAGACCCTCTCTTTCAACTATCCACACAGACCAGTCTCTCTTACAGCTGTACACACAGACCCTCTCTTTCAACTATCCACACAGACCAGTCTCTCTTACAGCTATCCACACAGACCAGTCTCTCTTACAGCTGTACACACAGACCCTCTCTTTCAACTATCCACACAGACCAGTCTCTCTTACAGCTGTACACACAGACCAGTCTCTCTTACATGTGTGCTCACAGACCCTCTCTTTCAACTATCCACACAGACCAGTCTCTCTTACAGCTGTACACACAGACCAGTCTCTCTTACATGTGTGCTCACAGACCCTCTCTTTCAACTATCCACACAGACCAGTCTCTCTTACAGCTGTACACACAGACCCTCTCTTTCAACTATCCACATTTAATTCGCTCCTGATAGAAGGGAAAAGAGAGACATGTCTTGTTGGGTTCCAAACTCTTTCCTCATTGGAAAGGGAGACCAGCATACAAACAACTCAACCAACTGTCCTTATATTAACAAATGAGAGAAATTGTGTAGGTTTTTGTAGATAACCGGCACAGTGGTAGATCTCACGCCTTTCACGACAAAGGCACGAGATTCTGCTATCACTATCGGTAGCTCCGGTAGTCCCAGCTGTAAATGGATACCTGGCTGACGGCTAGCGAAGGAAAAGCAGTCAGGAAGGGAACCGGTCACTTCACAAAGCTGTGGCTTAGTGCAATGACGTTTCTAACACACTTCTAAAAAAAGATTCAAACATAAGTCGTTTATTTTTGCAGACATATTTCTCAACATCATCTCCATCAATATTGATGTACTTTAGGATGGGGCACTATGCCCATTTCTGGTAGACATGCAAGCCGTCAATTCATCTCATCCACTGCTCTTTCCCCCGCTGCTCTCCTCCCGCGGCTCTCCTCCGCCGCTCTCCTCGCGAAGTATAAGGGCTACCATTAGATAACCATTTGCTAGAACCTACGACCGCAGCATTTTGTCTGGTCTTATGTCAGTAGCTTCTGTAGTCATTAGTTTGACATGATGATGCTGCTAGGTATCCCATATGAGCGAGCAGTGTCAGATGTTTACAATTATCCTGCTGCATACCGCCTTCATGAAAAGCACTGTGCGTTTGTAGCAATAGTTTTCCATAATGGGATTAGAAGCACCCATCCACAACCCCCTTTGGTCACTTTTGACCACATAAGGAGATGGCGTGGACCTATTCTTTCCTCCTCAATAAGAGCCCATGTAAACTAGGCAAGTCATTTACCTGAAAGGTGAGCGTTTTGTCGGAGCTACCAGATATCTGACAGCTGTCTGACCCAGCTAAGCTGGCTGCCAAGATGCCCGGAGATGTGAGGCCTGGCAGGAAGCCATTGTTACATCAGTCTGTCAGCTGAAGTTTGTTAGGACCATCTGAGTGACAGGTGGTAAAGCTCTTGCTTCACATGCCGGAGGTGCCGAGTTCTGTATCCGTTTATGACACTCTCCAGTCTACCCAGCCTTCAGATACGTGTCCTGCCTTTCTGCTAGAGAGGGTAATGCATCTCTCGCGTCTTTCATCCCACTACCAGACTGTTCTTGTATCTGTCGTGTTGAATGTCCACTCTCACGACAGATAGACTGTTCTTGTATGTCATGTTGAATGTCCACTCTCACGATAGGTAGACTGTTCTTGTATCTGTCGTGTTGAATGTCCACTCTCACGACAGGTAGACTGTTCTTGTATCTGTCGTGTTGAATGTCCACTCTCACGACAGGTAGACTGTTCTTGTATCTGTCGTGTTGAATGTCCACTCTCACGACAGGTAGACTGTTCTTGTATCTGTCGTGTTGAATGTCCACTCTCACGACAGGTAGACTGTTCTTGTATCTGTCGTGTTGAATGTCCACTCTCACGACAGGTAGACTGTTCTTGTATGTCGTGTTGAATGTCCACTCTCACGACAGACTGTTCTTGTATGTCGTGTTGAATGTCCACTCTCACGACAGGTAGACTGTTCTTGTATCTGTCGTGTTGAATGTCCACTCTCACGACGGGTAGACTGTTCTTTTATGTCGTGTTGAATGTCCACTCTCACGACAGGTAGACTGTTCTTGTATCTGTCGTGTTGAATGTCTACTCTCACGACAGATAGACTGTTCTTGTATGTTGTGTTGAATGTCCACTCTCACGACAGGTAGACTGTTCTTGTATCTGTCGTGTTGAATGTCCACTCTCACGACAGGTAGACTGTTCTTGTATCTGTCGTGTTGAATGTCCACTCTCACGACAGGTAGACTGTTCTTGTATCTGTCGTGTTGAATGTCCACTCTCACGACAGGTAGACTGTTCTTGTATCTGTCGTGTTGAATGTCCACTCTCACGACAGGTAGACTGTTCTTGTATGTCGTGTTGAATGTCCACTCTCACGACAGACTGTTCTTGTATGTCGTGTTGAATGTCCACTCTCACGACAGGTAGACTGTTCTTGTATCTGTCGTGTTGAATGTCCACTCTCACGACGGGTAGACTGTTCTTTTATGTCGTGTTGAATGTCCACTCTCACGACAGGTAGACTGTTCTTGTATCTGTCGTGTTGAATGTCTACTCTCACGACAGATAGACTGTTCTTGTATGTTGTGTTGAATGTCCACTCTCACGATAGATAGACTGTTCTTGTATGTCGTGTTGAATGTCCACTCTCATGACAGGTAGACTGTTCTTGTATGTCATGTTGAATGTCCACTCTCATGACAGGTAGACTGCTCTTGTATGTTGTGTTGAATGTCCACTCTCACGACAGGTAGATAGACTATTCTTGTATATGTCGGGTTGAATGTGCACTCTCACGACAGGTAGATAGACTGTTCTTGTATCTGTTGTGTTGAATGTCCACTCTCACGACAGGTAGATAGACTGTTCTTGTATGTCGTGTTGAATGTCCACTCTCACGACAGGTAGACTGTTCTTGTATCTGTCGTTTTGAATGTCCACTCTGATGACAGATAGACTGTTCTTGTATCTGTCGTGTTGAATGTCCACTCTCACGACAGGTAGATAGACTGTTCTTGTATCTGTCGTGTTGAATGTCCACTCTCACGACAGGTAGACTGTTCTTGTATCTGTCGTGTTGAATGTCCACTCTCACGACAGGTAGACTGTTCTTGTATGTCGTGTTGAATGTCCACTCTCACGACAGGTAGATAGACTGTTCTTGTATGTCGTGTTGAATGTCCACTCTCACGACAGGTAGACTGTTCTTGTATCTGTCGTGTTGAATGTCCACTCTCACGACAGGTAGACTGTTCTTGTATGTCATGTTGGATGTTCACTATCAGGACATGTAGACTGTTCTTGTATCTGTCGTGTTGAATGTCCACTCTCACGACAGGTAGACTGTTCTTGTATGTCATGTTGGATGTTCACTATCAGGACATGTAGACTGTTCTTGTATCTGTCGTGTTGAATGTCCACTCTCACGACAGGTAGACTGTTCTTGTATGTCATGTTGGATGTTCACTATCAGGACATGTAGACTGTTCTTGTATCTGTCGTGTTGAATGTCCACTCTCACGACAGGTAGACTGTTCTTGTATGTCATGTTTGATGTTCACTATCAGGACATGTAGACTGTTCTTGTATCTGTCGTGTTGAATGTCCACTCTCACGACAGGTAGACTGTTCTTGTATGTCATGTTGGATGTCCACTCTCACGACAGAAAGACTGTTCTTGTATGTCGTGTTGAATGTCCACTCTCACGACAGGTAGACTGTTCTTGTATGTCATGTTGGATGTTCACTATCAGGACATGTAGACTGTTCTTGTATCTGTCGTGTTGAATGTCCACTCTCACGACAGGTAGACTGTTCTTGTATGTCATGTTGGATGTTCACTATCAGGACATGTAGACTGTTCTTGTATCTGTCTGGTTGAATGTCCACTCTCACGACAGGTAGACTGTTCTTGTATGTCATGTTGAATGTCCACTCTCACGACAGGTAGACTGTTCTTGTATCTGTCGTGTTGAATGTCCACTCTCACGACAGGTAGACTGTTCTTGTATCTGTCGTGTTGAATGTCCACTCTCACGACAGGTAGACTGTTCTTGTATCTGTCGTGTTGAATGTCCACTCTCACGACAGGTAGACTGTTCTTGTATCTGTCGTGTTGAATGTCCACTCTCACGACAGGTAGACTGTTCTTGTATGTCGTGTTGAATGTCCACTCTCACGACAGACTGTTCTTGTATGTCGTGTTGAATGTCCACTCTCACGACAGGTAGACTGTTCTTGTATCTGTCGTGTTGAATGTCCACTCTCACGACGGGTAGACTGTTATTTTATGTCGTGTTGAATGTCCACTCTCACGACAGGTAGACTGTTCTTGTATCTGTCGTGTTGAATGTCTACTCTCACGACAGATAGACTGTTCTTGTATGTTGTGTTGAATGTCCACTCTCACGACAGGTAGACTGTTCTTGTATCTGTCGTGTTGAATGTCCACTCTCACGACAGGTAGACTGTTCTTGTATCTGTCGTGTTGAATGTCCACTCTCACGACAGGTAGACTGTTCTTGTATCTGTCGTGTTGAATGTCCACTCTCACGACAGGTAGACTGTTCTTGTATCTGTCGTGTTGAATGTCCACTCTCACGACAGGTAGACTGTTCTTGTATGTCGTGTTGAATGTCCACTCTCACGACAGACTGTTCTTGTATGTCGTGTTGAATGTCCACTCTCACGACAGGTAGACTGTTCTTGTATCTGTCGTGTTGAATGTCCACTCTCACGACGGGTAGACTGTTCTTTTATGTCGTGTTGAATGTCCACTCTCACGACAGGTAGACTGTTCTTGTATCTGTCGTGTTGAATGTCTACTCTCACGACAGATAGACTGTTCTTGTATGTTGTGTTGAATGTCCACTCTCACGATAGATAGACTGTTCTTGTATGTCGTGTTGAATGTCCACTCTCATGACAGGTAGACTGTTCTTGTATGTCATGTTGAATGTCCACTCTCATGACAGGTAGACTGCTCTTGTATGTTGTGTTGAATGTCCACTCTCACGACAGGTAGATAGACTATTCTTGTATATGTCGGGTTGAATGTGCACTCTCACGACAGGTAGATAGACTGTTCTTGTATCTGTTGTGTTGAATGTCCACTCTCACGACAGGTAGATAGACTGTTCTTGTATGTCGTGTTGAATGTCCACTCTCACGACAGGTAGACTGTTCTTGTATCTGTCGTTTTGAATGTCCACTCTGATGACAGATAGACTGTTCTTGTATCTGTCGTGTTGAATGTCCACTCTCACGACAGGTAGATAGACTGTTCTTGTATCTGTCGTGTTGAATGTCCACTCTCACGACAGGTAGACTGTTCTTGTATCTGTCGTGTTGAATGTCCACTCTCACGACAGGTAGACTGTTCTTGTATGTCGTGTTGAATGTCCACTCTCACGACAGGTAGATAGACTGTTCTTGTATGTCGTGTTGAATGTCCACTCTCACGACAGGTAGACTGTTCTTGTATCTGTCGTGTTGAATGTCCACTCTCACGACAGGTAGACTGTTCTTGTATGTCATGTTGGATGTTCACTATCAGGACATGTAGACTGTTCTTGTATCTGTCGTGTTGAATGTCCACTCTCACGACAGGTAGACTGTTCTTGTATGTCATGTTGGATGTTCACTATCAGGACATGTAGACTGTTCTTGTATCTGTCGTGTTGAATGTCCACTCTCACGACAGGTAGACTGTTCTTGTATGTCATGTTGGATGTTCACTATCAGGACATGTAGACTGTTCTTGTATCTGTCGTGTTGAATGTCCACTCTCACGACAGGTAGACTGTTCTTGTATGTCATGTTTGATGTTCACTATCAGGACATGTAGACTGTTCTTGTATCTGTCGTGTTGAATGTCCACTCTCACGACAGGTAGACTGTTCTTGTATGTCATGTTGGATGTCCACTCTCACGACAGAAAGACTGTTCTTGTATGTCGTGTTGAATGTCCACTCTCACGACAGGTAGACTGTTCTTGTATGTCATGTTGGATGTTCACTATCAGGACATGTAGACTGTTCTTGTATCTGTCGTGTTGAATGTCCACTCTCACGACAGGTAGACTGTTCTTGTATGTCATGTTGGATGTTCACTATCAGGACATGTAGACTGTTCTTGTATCTGTCTGGTTGAATGTCCACTCTCACGACAGGTAGACTGTTCTTGTATGTCATGTTGGATGTCCACTCTCACGACAGATAGACTGTTCTTGTATGTCGTGTTGAATGTCCACTCTCACGACAGGTAGACTGTTCTTGTATGTCATGTTGGATGTCCACTCTCACGACAGATAGACTGTTCTTGTATGTCGTGTTGAATGTCCACTCTCACGACAGGTAGACTGTTCTTGTATGTCATGTTGGATGTCCACTCTCACGACAGATAGACTGTTCTTGTATGTCGTGTTGAATGTCCACTCTCACGACAGATAGACTGTTCTTGTATGTCGTGTTGAATGTCCACTCTCACGACAGGTAGACTGCTCTTGTATGTCGTGTTGAATGTCCACTCTCACGACAGGTAGACTGCTCTTGTATCTGTCGTGTTATATATTCGTTTCGTTTACTTCCAAATGTTTTGACTCTTTTCATAAATCCCGTTTGGAGTTCTCTGTGTGGCCCGTTTGGTGTTCACTGTATGGCCCGTTTGGTGTTCACTGTATGGCCCGTTTGGTGTTCTCTGTGTGGCCCGTTTGGTGTTCGCCGTGCATGACCTGTAAGAATAGCGGAGTATGTAATGCCATGTGTTGGTGCGTGTTCTACACTAGAAGATTGCAGAAGCGGGTTGAATGATTATTCTGTCTTCTGTGTATTCTGTGAACTGGGGTCTACTAAATCTATCCCCACCATTGTACATCTCATTGTGTTGATCCACACCGAGCATAAGGTCACCCCTGCAGCTTCTCACTGAAGATGGTGCTTGGTCAGAAGTACTGCCCGGCGCCTCATGCGTTAGTGATTACGATAGCAATGTGTTTTTACATGGTGTAGTTGCTGGCACCACGCACAACCCTTCTTTGTCCGACTCTTACGTCGTACTTGCAAGATGACAGTGGACCTATGCCCTCTGAATTCACCATTGGAGAGTTTGTAACAACAGACTGGTATGTCTGGAGAGCTTGTAACAACAGACTGGTATGTCTGGAGAGCTTGTAACAACAGACTGGTATGTCTGGAGAGCTTGTAACAACAGACTGGTGTGTATGTCTGGAGAGCTTGTAACAACAGACTGGTGTGTATGTATGGAGAGCTTGTAACAACAGACTGGTATGTCTGGAGAGCTTGTAACAACAGACTGGTATGTCTGGAGAGCTTGTAACAACAGACTGGTGTGTCTGGAGAGCTTGTAACAACAGACTGGTATGTCTGGAGAACTTGTAACAACAGACGGGTATGCCCCGTGTGGAAGGTATGTGAGACTCACATGTGGGTAGCCTCCTCTCAGCACCGTGCTCCATCCGTTGACGTTAGCGTGCTCGCTAGTGTGCGTGTGCGACTTTCTCATCGTCACCTGACCTTTGTTATACTTCATCCCCGATGGCAGAGTGCTTGCTTCTCGTGGGGAAAGTACTGATTTCGATGCACATTATCCATACGATCCAGTCAACCTAGCTGTATAACGTGTACTCACTTTGTTTACTGTTAGTGAATGAAATGCATAGAGGGAAAGACTCCACACAAATAGATGGTCTAGTACAGTCAGACCTCTAGCACTCCATCCCCGACAGCATTGTCTGCTATATGACTACCCTTACATTTTCCGACCATCCGGTTGCTGTTTGTAAGTTCCCTGTGCCATCAGATCGAGTACTACAGCAGTGCTGTGTGAGCGGCGTGTTGTTGTTAGATGAGTAGGTCAGCACGTGTGCCCGGCGTGCCAGAACGCGCGCTTACGTAACGTGTAGCAACTTGAGAGGTCGGGGTATCGGACTTTATCTGCCTTGTGTTGGTCTCAGAGAGGATGTGGATGGTGGGAGGGAGTGCTTCAATTATAAGATCTGCCTTGTGTTGGTCTCAGAGAGGATGTGGATGGTGGGAGGGCGTGCTTCAATTATAAGATCTGCCTTGTGTTGGTCTCAGAGAGGATGTGGATGGTGGGAGGGCGTGCTTCAATTATAAGATCTGCCTTGTGTTGGTCTCAGAGAGGATGTGGATGGTGGGAGGGCGTGCTTCAATTATAAGATCTGCCTTGTGTTGGTCTCAGAGAGGATGTGGATGGTGGGAGGGCGTGCTTCAATTATAAGATCTGCCTTGTGTTGGTCTCAGAGAGGATGTGGATGGTGGGAGGGCGTGCTTCAATTATAAGATCTGCCTTGTGTTGGTCTCAGAGAGGATGTGGATGGTGGGAGGGAGTGCTTCAATTATAAGATCTGCCTTGTGTTGGTCTCAGAGAGGATGTGGATGGTGGGAGGGAGTGCTTCAATTATAAGATCTGCCTTGTGTTGGTCTCAGAGAGGATGTGGATGGTGGGAGGGCGTGCTTCAATTATAAGATCTGCCTTGTGTTGGTCTCAGAGAGGATGTGGATGGTGGGAGGGAGTGCTTCAATTATAAGATCTGCCTTGTGTTGGTCTCAGAGAGGATGTGGATGGTGGGAGGGAGTGCTTCAATTATAAGATCTGCCTTGTGTTGGTCTCAGAGAGGATGTGGATGGTGGGAGGGCGTGCTTCAATTATAAGATCTGCCTTGTGTTGGTCTCAGAGAGGATGTGGATGGTGGGAGGGAGTGCTTCAATTATAAGATCTGCCTTGTGTTGGTCTCAGAGAGGATGTGGATGGTGGGAGGGAGTGCTTCAATTATAAGATCTGCCTTGTGTTGGTCTCAGAGAGGATGTGGATGGTGGGAGGGCGTGCTTCAATTATAAGATCTGCCTTGTGTTGGTCTCAGAGAGGATGTGGATGGTGGGAGGGAGTGCTTCAATTATAAGATCTGCCTTGTGTTGGTCTCAGAGAGGATGTGGATGGTGGGAGGGAGTGCTTCAATTATAAGATCTGCCTTGTGTTGGTCTCAGAGAGGATGTGGATGGTGGGAGGGCGTGCTTCAATTATAAGATCTGCCTTGTGTTGGTCTCAGAGAGGATGTGGATGGTGGGAGGGAGTGCTTCAATTATAAGAGACTGGCGTCATTACTGCCATCTTTCCGAGAGTAGAACACAGGCCCCCAACTGGGGGGGGGGGGGGGTGGGGGGGGGACATTCGCTTTCGAGGAGGAGAAATATGTTTGAGTTTAGTATGTTAAGTTGGGGGATTATTCAGAGCTCTGTCACCGGCACATTCAACAATTAACGGGACTGCGCAAATGTGGGCGCCAATCTGTAATAAAGGCGTCTGCCTCTTCTGTGAATCTTCTTCTTCTTCGTACGCAGTCAGACAGTAACCATTATTTTTTCGAAAAAAGCAGCGGTCATCCTGAGGCTGTCGACACTGCCATAGAGCTTGTCTAGTGTTGCCACTGTTGATGGCCACATCTGCTCTCTCTGATCCTCGTATGTCGGGCAGTTCTGCAGCAAATGCTCACCGGTCATTTTCCCGGAAGCACACGGGCATTCGTCAGTGCCACCTATCTTCAATTTGTTGAATAGGTGGTACCTCAGTCTATTGTGGCCAGTGTGAAGTCTGAAGACAACTACCTGCTCTCTTCTGTTCAACTGGTAATAGGCATCGTTTTTTGTTTAGCCAGTGTGTTCGGTTTCCCATTTGGTCATGTATCTAGCTCTTATAAGCCGTTTTGACACTTCGTATGTCACACTAGTATCTGGTTGTGGCAGTGTTGCACCTTCTTTTGCCAGTCTGTCTGCCTCCTCGTTGCCTTGGATGTTGCAGTGAGATGGAACCCACTGTACCACTACTCTTTTTGGTGCGGACTGCTGGCATAGTTGACACAGTACTGCTCTTAAATCATTAAGTTCAGTATTTTTCTGGCGTTTTAGTGCTGTGACTACGGCCAGGGCATCTGTAAGGAGGACTATATGGCTTTCATTCCTTTTACCTGTCACCATTTCTTCCACTGCCGCCCTCAGTGCCTCTTGCCTCTGCTCTGAAATTGCTTGTGTTTTTTCCAGTAGCGAATGACAGTGTTATTTTTCTGCCATTCTTCTGTAATAAAGGCGTCTGCCTCTTCTGTCAATCATTTCCCATTAGTCAGTTGAGTCGTTAGTTAGCATTATTTCAGACAAATACTTTTTGACAGGTTCTACAATCTAAGAACATTGTATGTGTCAAACGTTAACGAGTAATCCAAGTCCGTGTACGCATATAGACAGCATACACGGTGGTTAATACTGTGTTTGGTGTGTCAGACAATCTTGGATAGGGGGAGATGAAATTATGACATATGGTGCAAATCAATCCAAGCCCGTCGCTCCTGTCGGCGACAAGTCGTTTACCTCATCTCACCTGCTTACACGATCTTGGACTACTCTTTCTCCAGGTGTGTCCATGTAATTGTAGTTCCATCTCGCATTCACTTAGTGGAGTTTTAGGTCTGTTCCTCTGTCATTACCCCTGCGGATTCCATGTCAGAGCCTGCCATGTTGGAGTATGCCTTCCTCGTATGTCCTGTCATCCCCATCATCTTCGCTGAATTGCCCCTGTGGCTACTGTTGGCTCATTTGCCCACAAGTCGTCATCCCTCACCATGTCCTGTCACTTTGTGTCCACTACTTAGTAGGCATCTGCTAACGAAGGCCTGGAGTCTTAGTTGTATGACCTTGGTCGTTGTCCATGTTTCCGATCTATACAGCAACACCGACTTGACACTGGCGTTAAATTTTCTAACTTTGGTGTGAATCTTGATTTCTCTGGATACCCATTTATTGTTTAGTTTCAGGAATGTCTCTCTTGCCTTTCCCGTCATGATCCTCACATCTACTTCTGTGCCTCCTGATCCTCACATCTACTTCTGTGTCTCCTGATCCTCACATCTACTTCTGTGCCTCCTGATCCTCACATCTACTTCTGTGTCTCCTGATCCTCACATCTACTTCTGTGTCTCCTGATCCTCACATCTACTTCTGTGCCTCCTGATCCTCACATCTACTTCTGTGCCTCCTGATCCTCACATCTACTTCTGTGCCTCCTGATCCTCACATCTACTTCTGTGTCTCCTGATCCTCACATCTACTTCTGTGTCTCCTGATCCTCACATCTACTTCTGTGTCTCCTGATCCTCACATCTACTTCTGTGCCTCCTGATCCTCACATCTACTTCTGTGTCTCCTGATCCTCACATCTACTTCTGTGTCTCCTGATCCTCACATCTACTTCTGTGCCTCCTGATCCTCACATCTACTTCTGTGCCTCCTGATCCTCACATCTACTTCTGTGTCTCCTGATCCTCACATCTACTTCTGTGCCTCCTGATCCTCACATCTACTTCTGTGTCTCCTGATCCTCACATCTACTTCTGTGCCTCCTGATCCTCACATCTACTTCTGTGCCTCCTGATCCTCACATCTACTTCTGTGTCTCCTGATCCTCACATCTACTTCTGTGCCTCCTGATCCTCACATCTACTTCTGTGCCTCCTGATCCTCACATCTACTTCTGTGCCTCCTGATCCTCACATCTACTTCTGTGCCTCCTGATCCTCACATCTACTTCTGTGTCTCCTGATCCTCACATCTACTTCTGTGCCTCCTGATCCTCACATCTACTTCTGTGCCTCCTGATCCTCACATCTACTTCTGTGCCTCCTGATCCTCACATCTACTTCTGTGTCTCCTGATCCTCACATCTACTTCTGTGCCTCCTGATCCTCACATCTACTTCTGTGCCTCATGATGTGTCTGTTGTGCTGTCCATCTTCGTGGGGCAGGAGAGCAGAAGAGTTGGAAGAGCCCTGACCTGGAAGGTGGATGTCGATCTTGGGACCCATTCTAGATGTGTGTCGTGGTACGTCACTCAGTAAGAGCACAGTCAGGGGCCTATCGCATGTTGTGTTCAAAAGATTGACATTCTGCACCCTGGGCAGACACATAGGTGTGGCTAGTTATACATATCAGATCAACATATGACTGTGTCAGGTAAGGTACGGATCATTTCTTTTTCCCCTCTTCTTCCTTCTCTCTTCTTCTCCACTCCTTCCTCTATTGTCCTTCTACCACCCTCTTCCTTTTCCCACCTTTCCCATCCTCTTCCTTCTACCACCCTCTTCCTTCTACCACCCTCTTCCTTCTGCCACCCTCTTCCTTCTACCACCCTCTTCCTTCTACCACCCTCTTCCTTCTACCACCCTCTTCTTTCTACCACCCTCTTCTTTCTACCACCCTCTTCTTTCTACCACCCTCTTCTTTCTACCACCCTCTTCCTTCTACCACCCTCTTCCTTTTCCCACCTTTCCCACCCTCTTCCTTCTACCACCCTCTTCCTTCTACCACCCTCTTCCTTCTACCACCCTCTTCCTTCTACCACCCTCTTCCTTCTACCACCCTCTTCTTTCTTCTGCCACCCTCTTCTTTCTACCACCCTCTTCTTTCTACCACCCTCTTCTTTCTACCACCCTCTTCCTTCTACCACCCTCTTCTTTCTTCTGCCACCCTCTTCTTTCTTCTGCCACCCTCTTCTTTCTACCACCCTCTTCTTTCTACCACCCTCTTCTTTCTACCACCCTCTTCCTTCTACCACCCTCTTCTTTCTTCTGCCACCCTCTTCTTTCTACCACCTTCTTTCTTCTGCCACCCTCTTCTTTCTACCACCTTCTTTCTTCTGCCACCCTCTATTTACCTTCCTTCACTGAATGTTTCTATGGAAGAGGGTTACAGTGGCTCTTCTTACATCCTGAAGCAGACCTGAGAGGGTCTGGTCAGATTATGTTAGGGTCAGGTGAAACGAACTGATCAAGCGATGTTAGTCAGGGTCAGGTGAAACGAACTGATCAAGCGATGTTAGTCAGGGTCAGGTGAAACATACTGATCAAGCGATGTTAGTCAGGGTCAGGTGAAACATACTGATCAAGCTATGTTAGTCAGGGTCAGGTGAAACAAACTGATCAAGCTATGTTAGTCAGGGTCAGGTGAAACATACTGATCGAGACTCCACCACTTCCACTCAGTCAGACGGTTCCACGACAGTTTGTCAAACGAGGTGGGAATCGACGTGATCCCCATAGTATTGAGCGTCACGCAGATAAAGCCAAGCATAGCACAACATCCTAGAGCCCCGAGACACCTTCTTCAGCACGCTGGAGATGCGATAATAGCCACCGCCATTAACGCTTTTGTCAGGTCCACGAAAGAGTAAGCATACTCATGGTGTCCATTCAGCACTATCATACTAGAGAAACGTTATCCTCTCAGACGGAAGAGCCACAATGGTACCAGCTGGAACAGCCCACACATACTGGTCTTGTCCGATGTACTTCTCCTGTTTGTCTGTATATTATCATTTTCTTATTTGTGCAGTTATTGTAGTTACCAGCACTTGATGAAGGCGACCAGAGCAGGAAGAGTTAGCAAACACTTTTGAATATGTCATGTCAGATGGGCGTGACTAGACTAAATCTAAGTCTCTTCCTTATCCAGCTGGCATCCCTTTTCCGCCATTTCCAACTACGCGCTCTTTATTATTTGTTTGTCAACGGCTCATCTGTGTTTTGTTCATTGAATCTGTGAATTCTTCCAGGCGTGGCTGGGACAGGTCATCTCTGTATTCAGTGGATCTGTGAATTCTTTCATGCGTGGCTGGGACAGGTCATCTCTGTGTTCAGTGGATCTGTAAATTCTTCCAGGCGTGGCTGGGACAGGTCATCTCTGTGTTCAGTGGATCTGTGAATTCTTTCAGGCATGGCTGGGACATTTCTGTGTTCAGTGGATCTGTGAATTCTTTCAGGCATGGCTGGGACAGGTCATCTCTGTGTTCAGTGGATCTGTGAATTATTCCAGGCGTGGCTGGGACAGGTCATCTCTGTGTTCAGTGGATCTGTGAATTCTTCCAGGCGAGGCTGGGACAGGTCATCTCTGTGTTCAGTGGATCTGTGAATTCTTCCAGGTATGGCTGGGACAGGTCATCTCTGTGTTCAGTGGATCTGTGAATTCTTCCAGGCATGGCTGGGACAGGTCATCTCTGTGTTCAGTGGATCTGTGAATTCTTTCAGGCGTGGCTTTATGTGGCCCGTTCGGTGTTCTCTATGTGGCCCATTTGGTGTTCTCTTTGTGGCCTGTTTGGTGTTCTCTATGTGGCTCATTTTGGTGTTCTCTTTGTGGCCTGTTTGGTGTTTTTCTTTGTGGCCCGTTTTGGTGTTCTCTGTGGCCCGTTTTGGTGTTCTCTATGTGGCCCGTTTTGGTGTTCTGTATGAGGCCTGTTTGGTGTTCTCTATGAGGCCTGTTTGGTGTTGTCTATGGGGCCCATTTTGGCGTTCTCTATGGAGCCCGTTTGGTCCACTATATTTACTCTAGTATGGCTTTCACTAATTGTGCTGACTCTAGTATGGCTTTCACTAATTGTGCTGACTCTAGTATGGCTTTCACTAACCATACTGACTCGTGCTCTCTATCACCGCACTGACTCATGCTCTCTCAAACCGTACTGACTTGTGCTCTCTACCACCATACTGACTCGTGCTCTCTCAAACCGTACATGACCTGTGCTCTCTCTAGCCGTACTGACTCGTGCTCTCTCTATCCGTACTGACTCGTGCTCTCTAGCCGTACTGACTCGTACCCTCTCTAGCCGTACTGACCCGTACCCTCTCTAGCCGTACTGACCCGTGCCCTCTCTAGCCGTACATGACCCGTGCACTCTCTAGCCGTACTGACCCGTACCCTCTCTAGGCGTACTGACTCGAGCCCTCTCTAGCCGTACATGACCCGTGCCCTCTCTAGCCGTACATGACCCGTGCCCTCTCTAGCCGTACTGACTCGTGCCCTCTCTAGCTGTACTGACTCGTGCCCTCTCTAGCCGTACTGACTCGTGCTCTCTCTAGCCGTACTGACTTGTGCTCTCTCTAGCCGTACTGACTCGTGCTCTCTCTAGCTGTACTGACTCTAGTATGACTTCTCCTTGTGATGGTGGTAAGGGTCGCCCGAAATTAGTTATCTAATCTGACACCAGCCATCCGCGACTGTCTAGATAACAGACCAACATTTTTCTGCACGTGGAGCCTTGGTTGAATTCCAAGGCCTGTTGACACAGTTTCTGTCCAATCAATGGAGATCGATTAGCCCTGATCACTGGTCTGGTTCACACAAGCATATTGTGCTCTTCCCCCTACGTTTGAATAGGGCGGGCCCTCGGTCGTTTTCTGTTTTTGTTTTCTATTTCGCCATCAGCCAGGCACAGACTGGCACAGACGAGTGAGTCGGTAATCGATGACGCATTAGCTGAGGCCAGACAAGCGCTTGTTTCGTCACAGAGTCCGGGGCCCAAGTACCGAGACTTCGCTCGTCCCAGGATATGTGGGGATCCTACCATCCGGCCAACTGTAACCTTCAGTGGTCCTACAGCCGTGAGGTGGTTGAGTTTGTTGACGCTGCCTCCTCAAATACGTAACGGGATTTCTATTGATTAGCCCAGGATAGCCTATCATTTGTTTTGTGCGAGGTTTCTCCGAGAAATGTGCCGGCAGCGACATTCTTGTAGGGCAGATATAGTGTACTTGTTGCTTTCCTCTGTCCATGTTTACAACCTTCTTTCCTGGAAGGTGAAGATTCTTCATTTGTGTGGTGTTGCGTTGGCAGTTGTACATGCGTGTGACGGACATTTGTGTGCTCGCCTCGGCAGTGATATTAGCAAACCCCCCAACAGGTAGATGTGAATATGAGATATAGGCTTTCCTCGTCGATCATGATGATGATGATATAACCCCTTTAGATGTAGCTCTCGCCAGTCCAATTCCCCCCCCCCCCCCCCCCCGGACAAAACCTCATGTCTTAGTCAGCTGGAGTTCACAAATAGTCCATTGTCCTAGAGGCCTCGTCATATAGAAGGGGAGGCTATAGATGCATCTTTAGGGTATCCCCGAAGGGAGGCCAGGTCCCAGTATCTTCCAGGGGCGTACATCACACACGTTTTGGTTGGGCATCTCATCATTTCTCATCTCAGTCGTTCGTGCCAGTTTGTGACGTGTAGTGACGGCACGTCTGACCTGCCCCGCCATCCTGGAAGATCGTCACTAACGGACAGAGTTTTCTGGCCTGCGTGTCGCCGTCCATTCTTGGGAATAATGAATGGAGGACAAACAAAACCAAGAACTAATCAAGAATACATTGAACCCATCGAGGGGATGGATTGGTGCAGCCCCTAGCAGATGCCACTCTCCGGTGGGTTTTGTAGCTACATTACAGGTTTCCACTTACCCCTCGTGCAATGAGTCTGACCGCCGCTGACCAAGGACCTGCCAGGCTACGGTGACCAGGAGTACCATCCCCGCCGACATGGCTCTGCCCGTTGTGTGGTCGCTATATTATTCATGTATTTGTTATTATGGATTATGTAAAGCACGTGTGTTTGTATTGTCTCTATTATATCATCAATCCATGCAACTCGTTGTCTTTGTGTTCTTTCTGTCCTCCTATACATGTAATACCGGAAGTAGTTTTACCATGATTCCTCACGCCGGTATGTTACTAATTCCGTCTGTTCCACTGGCATTGATCACTTACTCAAACGTTGTCATTTCCTATGCCCTTGACGGGATCGTATTAGCCGCTGAGTATTGTTACACTTCTGCTGTTTATCGTCATCTTACCCATCCGTTCTATCGTCATCTCTCCTGTCTGTTCAATCGTCATCTCACCTGTCCACGTCTATCATCTCACCTGCCAACGTCTATCGTCATCTCACCTAACCACTTCTATCATCTCACCTGCCCACGTCTATTGTCATCTCACCTGTCCGTTCTATCGTCATCTCACCTGTCCGTTCTATCGTCATCTCACCTGTCCGTTCTATCGTCATCTCACCTGTCCGTTCTATCGTTATCTCACCTGCCCATGTCTATCGTCATCTCACCTGCCCACGTCTATCGTCATCTCACCTGCCCACGTCTATCATCTCACCTGCCCACGTCTATCATCTCACCTGCCCACGTCTTTCATCTCACCTGCCCACATCTATCATCTCCCTTGTCCACGTCTATCATCTCCCTTGTCCACGTCTATCGTCATCTCACCTGCCCATGTCTATCATCTCACCTGCCCACGTCGATCATCTCACCTGCCCACGTCGATCATCTCACCTGCCCACGTCGATCATTTCACCTGCTCACGTCTATCATCTCCCTTGTCCACGTCTATCATCTCCCTTGTCCACGTATATCGTCATCTCACCTGCCCACGTCTATCGTCATCTCACCTGCCCATGTCTATCATCTCACCTGCCCATGTCGATCATCTCATCTGCCCACGTCGATCATTTCACCTGCCCACGTCGATCATTTCACCTGCTCACGTCTATCATCTCCCTTGTCCACGTCTATCATCTCCCTTGTCCACGTCTATCGTCATCTCACCTGCCCACGTCTATCGTCATCTCACCTGCCCACGTCTATCATCTCCCTTGTCCACGTCTATCGCCATTTCACCTAATCACGTCTATCATCTTCCTTGTCCACGTCTATCATCTCCCTGGTCCACGTCTATTATTTCACCTGCCCATGTCTATCGTCATCTCACCTGCCCACGTCTATCATCTCCCTTGCCCACGTCCATCGTCATCTAACCTGCACATGTCTATCGTCATCTCACCTGCCCACGTCTATCATCTCACCTGTCCGTTCCGTTCTATCGCCATTTCACCTAACAACGTCTATCATCTCACCTGCCCATGTCTATCGTCATCTCACCTGCCCATGTCTATCGTCATCTCACCTGCCCACGTCTATCATCATCTCACCTGCCCACGTCTATCATCTCCCTTGTCCACGTCTATCGTCATCTCACCTGTCCACGTCTATCGTCATCTCACCTGTCCACGTCTATCATCATCTCACCTGCCCATGTCTATCATCACACCTGCCCACGTCTATCGTCATCTCACCTAACCACGTCTATCGTCATCTCACCTAACCACGTCTATCATCTCACCTGCCCACGTCTATCATCTCCCTTGTCCACGTCTATCATCTCCCTTGTCCACGTCTATCGTCATCTCACCTGCCCACGTCTGTCGTCTTCTCACCTTCACATGTCTATCGTCATCTCACCTGCCCACGTCAATCATCTCCCTTGTCCACGTCTATCGCTATTTCACCTGCCCACGTCCATCGTCATCTCACCTGCACATGTATATCGTCATCTCATCTGCCCACGTCTATCATCTCACCTGTCCGTTCTATCGCCATTTAATTTAACCACGTCTATCATCTCACCTGTCCACGTCTATCGTCATCTCACCTGCCCACGTCTATCATCTCACCTGCCCACGTCTATTATCTCCCTTGTCCACGTCTATCGTCATCTCATCTGCCCACGTCTATCATCTCACCTGCTCACGTCTATCATCTCAACTGCCCACGTCTATCATCTCACCTGCCTACGTCTATCATATCACCTGCCCACGTCTATCAACTCATCTGCCTACGTCTATCATCTCACCTGCCTACGTCTATCGTCATCTCACCTGCCCACGTCTATCATCGCACCTGCCCACGTCTATCATCTCACCTGCCCACGTCTATCATCTCACCTGCCCACGTCTATCATCTCACCTGCCCACGTCTATCATCTCCCTTGTCCACGTCTATCATCTCATCTGCCCATGTCTATCGTCATCTCACCTGCCCACGTCTATCGTCATCTCACCTGCCCACGTCCATCGTCATCTCACCTGCATATGTATATCGTCATCTCACCTGCCCACGTCTATCATCTCACCTGTCCGTTCTATCGCCATTTCACCTAACCACGTCTATCATCTCACCGGCCCATGTCTATCGTCATCTCACCTGCCAGCGTCCATCATCTCACCTGTCCGTTCTATCGTCATCTCACCTGCCCACGTCTATCATCGCACCTGCCCACGTCTATCATCTCACCTGCCCACGTCTATTATCTCCTTTGTCCACGTCTTTCGTCATCTCACCTGCCCACGTCTATCATCTCACCTGCTCACGTCTATCATCTCAACTGCCCACGTCTATCATCTCACCTGCCCACGTCTATCATCTCACCTGCCCACGTCTATCATCTCACCTGCCTACGTCTATCATCTCACCTGCCCACGTCTATCATCTCACCTGCCTCGCATATAATCTCGCCTGTCCACGTCTATCGTCATCTCACCTGTCCACGCATATAATCTCGCCTGTCCACGTCTAACCTCATCTCACCTGTCCACGTCTATCGTCATCTCACCTGCCCACGTCTATCATCTCACCTGTCCGTTCTATCGCCATTTCACATAACCACGTCTATCATCTCACCTACCCACGTCTATCTTCATCTCACCTGCCCAAGTCTATCATCTCCCTTGTCCACGTCTATCGTCATCTCACATGCCCACGTCTATCATCTCACCTGCCCACGTCTGTCATCTCCCTTGTCCACGTCTATCGTCAACTCACCTGTCCACGTCTATCATCTCACCTGCCCACGTCTATCATCTAACCTGCTTACGTCTATCATCTCAACTGCCCACGTCTATCATCTCACCTGCCCACGTCTATCGTCTCACCTGCTCACGTCTATCATCTCACCTGCCTACGTCTATCATCTCACCTGCCTACGTCTATCGTCTCACCTGCTCACGTCTATCATCTCACCTGCCCACGTCTATCATCTCACCTGCCCACGCATATAATCTCGCCTGTCCACGTCTATCATCTCACCTGCCCTCGCATATAATCTCGCCTGTCCACGTCTATCGTCATCTCACCTGTCCACGCATATAATCTCGCCTGTCCACGTCTATCCTCATCTCACCTGTCCACGTCTATCGTCATCTCACCTGCCCACGTCTATCATCTCACCTGTCCGTTCTATCGCCATTTCACATAACCACGTCTATCATCTCACCTACCCACGTCTATCTTCATCTCACCTGCCCAAGTCTATCATCTCACATGCCCACGTCTATCATCTCACCTGCCCACGTCTGTCATCTCCCTTGTCCACGTCTATCGTCAACTCACCTGTCCACGTCTATCATCTCACCTGCCCACGTCTATCATCTCACCTGCTTACGTCTATCATCTCAACTGCCCACGTCTATCATCTCACCTGCCCACGTCTATCATCTCACCTGCCTACGTCTATCATCTCACCTGCCCACGTCTATCATCTCACCTGCCCACGCATATAATCTCGCCTGTCCACGTCTATCATCTCACCTGCTCACGCATATAATCTCGCCTGTCCACGTCTATCGTCATCTTTCCTGCCCACGCATATAATCTCGCCTGTCCACGTCTACCCTCATCTCACCTGCCCACGTCTATCGTCATCTCACCTGCCCACGTCTATCGTCATCTCACCTGCCCACGTCTATCGTCATCTCACCTGCCCACGTCTATCGTCATCTCACCTGCCAAGGTCTATCATCTCACATGCCCACGTCTATCGTCATCTCACCTGCCCACGTCTATCGCCATCTCACCTGCCCACGTCTATCATTTCACCTGTCCGCGTCTATCGTCATCTCACCTGTCCACACCTATCGTCATCTCACCTGTCCACGCCTATCGACATCACTCTGCCCACGTATATCATCTCAACTGTCCACGTCTATCGTCATCTCACCTGCCCAGGTCTTTCGTCATCTCACCGTGCCCACAACTTTCGTCATCTCACCTGCCCACGTCTTTCGTCATCTCACCTGCCCGCGTCTTTCGTCATCTCACCTGCCCACGTCTTTCGTCATCTCACCTGTCCTATTGACTAGTAGAATATGCCGTCCCGTGTCTGCCTCTCTACACTTGCATCTGGCTATTCGTAGTGGGTTAGTGACTGGTTTCTTTCCGAGTTTTTCTAGGCTATGGGACGGTGCGTCTCCCGGCTGGCCTTGGTATGGAGAGAACACATCTCCCGGCTGGCCTTGGTATGTAGAGAAAACATCTCCCGGCTGGCCTTGGAATGGAGAGAACACATCTCCCGGCTGGCGTTGGTATGGAGAGAACACATCTCCCGGCTGGCCTTGGTATGGAGAGAACACATCTCCCGCCCCGGCTGGCCTTGGTATGGATAGAACACATCTCCCGGCTGACCTTGGTATGGAGAGAACACATCTCCCGGCTGGCCTTGGTATGGAGAGAACACATCTCCCGGCTGGCCTTGGTATGGAGAGAACACATCTCCCGCCCCGGCTGGCCTTGGTATGGAGAGAACACATCTCCCGGCTGGCGTTGGTATGGAGAAAACACATCTCCCGGCTGGCGTTGGTATGGAGAAAACACATCTCCCGGCTGGCCTTGGTATGGAGAGAACACATCTCCCGGCTGGCCTTGGTATGGAGAGAACACATCTCCCGACTGGCTTTGGAATGGAGAGAACACATCTCCCGGTTGGCGTTGGTATGGAGAGAACACATCTCCCGGCTGGCGTTGGTATGGAGAGAACACATCTCCCGGCGAGACTATCAATAACCACGTGTGAATGATCAACTGTTATGTCTACATGGCAATCCCCCGGTGATTGCGGACGTTCAGGGCAGGGTAGCGGGTGTTTTTGGACGTCCAGGGCTTGGTAGCGGGTGTTTGTGGACGTCCAGGGCTTGGTAGCGAGGGTTTGTGGACGTTCAGGGCTTGGTAGCGGGTGTTTGTGGACGTCCAGTGCTTGGTAGCGAGGGTTTGTGGACGTTCAGGGCTTGGTAGCGGGTGTTTGTGGACGTCCAGTGCTTGGTAGCGAGGGTTTGTGGACGTCCAGGGCTTGGTAGCGGGTGTTTGTGGACGTCCAGGGCTTGGTAGCGGGTGTTTGTGGACGTCCAGTGCTTGGTAGCGAGGGTTTGTGGACGTTCAGGGCTTGGTAGCGGGTGTTTGTGGACGTCCAGGGCTTGGTAACGGGTGTTTGTGGACGTCCAGGGCTTGGTAACGGGTGTTTGTGGACGTTCAGGGCTTGGTAGCGGGTGTGAGAGAACGTCCAGGGCTTGGTAGCGGGTGTGAGAGAACGTTCAGGGCTTGGTAGCGGGTGTTTGTGGACGTCCAGGGCTTGGTAACGGGTGTTTGTGGACGTCCAGGGCTTGGTAGCGGGTGTGAGAGAACGTCCAGGGCTTGGTAGCGGGTGTGAGAGAACGTTCAGGGCTTGGTAGCGGGTGTGAGAGAACGTCCAGGGCTTGGTAGCGGGAGTGAGAGAACGTCCAGGGCTTGGTAGCGGGAGTGAGAGAACGTCCAGGGCTTGGTAGCGGGAGTGAGAGAACGTCCAGGGCTTGGTAGCGGGTGTGAGAGAACGTCCAGGGCTTGGTAGCGGGTGTGAGAGAACGTCCAGGGCTTGGTAGCGGGTGTGAGAGAACGTCCAGGGCTTGGTAGCGGGAGTGAGAGAACGTACGAAGAAGAAGAGAAAGAATGCTGTAGCGTGATAAAGCTGGAAAGAAAAGTGTGGTGTCTGTCATTGATGTGGGAGAGGCGACCGGAATAAAAATTCGTGCGTAAATCGGATGTGCTCTGCCGAGATACGAGAAACTATAAAATTATGCAGGAAACATTAAACGGTAAAACACACACGCCGATATCTCTGCATATACCCTGGTACTGGGTGTCTCCTTATAGTATTTGACTGAACGCTACACGGCACTAGGGCGCGGTCTGGTGCTATCCATCGCTACTGCTAGCAAGCGCAAACAGTGGTAGTGTCAATAAACTGAAGAGGTGTGCAGGGCCTATCAGCCACGTCATTCTGTCATGACTGATGACGTCAAACGGGCGCTTGTCAGTTGGATCTGCTTGTGACTGTTGTTCTAGCTGCCAGCAGTTGTTGCTATCGCCCTGATCGTGCGACCTCATCTCGGATGTGCTGTGCTTACATGGTTGTTAGTGTTACAATTGGGAACTGGACAGCCAAGACGCGGGGTCGTGAGAGTTTATGATTGCCTAGCGGATAGCTGCTTGTCTAATGGTGTTAGCGTGATTGTAGTTTGTGTGTGCGCGCGTGTGTGTGTCATGCTGTGATGTTGTGTAGAATCACGTTTGGGAAAGTTGGGCTGTGATATATCTATCTGAAACGTCTTTGATCGTCGATATGTGGTATGTCTTTGTCTGAAGTCATGTCCTTCATCGTCGTGCTGTGATAGGGTAGATTGACGTCCTTCATCGTCGTGCTGTAATAGGGTAGATTGACGTCCTTCATCGTCGTGCTGTGATAGGGTAGATTGACGTCCTTCATCGTCGTGCTGTGATAGGTTAGATTGACGTTCTTCATCGTCGTGCTGTGATAGGGTAGATTGACGTCCTTCGTCGTCGTGCTGTGATAGGGTAGATTGACGTCCTTCATCGTCGTGCTGTGATAGGGTAGATTGACGTCCTTCATCGTCGTGCTGTGATGGGGTAGATTGACGTCCTTCATCGTCGTGCTGTGATAGGGTAGATTCACGTCCTTCATCGTCGTGCTGTGATAGAGCAGATTCACACCTTAGATACGTCGTTCTGTGATAGGATAGATTCACGCCAGAAGGACGTCGTTCTGTGATAGGGTAGATTCACGCCTTAGGGACGACGTTCTGTGATAGGGTAGATTCACGCCTTAGGGACGACGTTCTGTGATAGGGCAGATTCACGCCTTAGGGACGACGTTCTGTGATAGGGCAGATTCACGCCTTAGGGACGACGTTCTTTCTGTGATAGGGTAGATTCAAGCATTAGGGACGACGTTCTGTGATAGGGTAGATTCACGCCCGAAGGACGTCGTTCTGTGATAGGATAGATTCACGCCTTAGGTACGACGTTCTTTCTGTGATAGGGTAGATTCACGCCTGAAGGACGTCGTGCTGTGATAGGATAGATTCACGCCTGAAGGACGTCGTTCTGTGATAGGATAGATTTACGCCTGACGGACGTCGTTCTGTGATAGGGTAGATTCACGCCTGAAGGACGTCGTTCTGTGATAATGTAGATTCACGCCTGAAGGACGTCGTTCTGTGATAGGGTAGATTCACGCCTGAAGGACGTCGTTCTGTGATAGGGTAGATTCACGCCTGACGGACGTCGTTCTATGAAATTTTTACTTTGTGTGTGGTTATTTCTGGAAACGTAGGGCTGTGGACTTGTCCACCTTTGGCTGTGATCCTCCAATCACACATACCAAAAGCTGACCACGTATGCTATAAAATGTATTTAGCGAGGGCCATAGAACCGATATACCATTAGGGATACATAAATAAGTAGGTTAGAAGCAACGCGTTTCCCATGGGACGGTTAGGGTTTGAGATCCTGGCTTGGACGGGCTGTCTTCTGGCTGTGATGGGGGTACACCATTGGAGATATGGCTTTGTGGGAAGTGCAGGATTAGGGATGTGGCTTTGTGGGGGAGTGCATGATTAGGGATGTGGCTTTGTGGGGAGTGTAGGATTAGGGATGTGGCTTTGTGGGGGAGTGCAGGATTAGGGATGTGGCTTTGTGGGGGAGTGCAGGATTAGGGATGTGGCTTTGTGGGGAGTGTAGGATTAGGGATGTGGCTTTGTGGGGGAGTGCAGGATTAGGGATGTGGCTTTGTGGGGGAGTGCAGGATTAGGGATGTGGCTTTGTGGGGAGTGTAGGATTAGGGATGTGGCTTTGTGGGGGAGTGCAGGATTAGGGATGTGGCTTTGTGGGGAGTGTAGGATTAGGGATGTGGCTTTGTGGGGAGTGCAGGATTAGGGATGTGGCTTTATGGGGAGAGCAGGATTAGGGATGTGGCTTTGTGGGGAGCGCAGGATTAGGGATGTGGCTTTGTGGGTAGTATCCTCCATGGAGTTGAAATCTTGTGGCTTTGTTTAGAGTATACGACTGCGGCTGTGGCTTTGTGCGACTTTGCTAAGTTGAGATGTCGTAATAGAGGTGTCATTACTCTACAATGTGGGACTCAGACGGCGCCGGTATTCCTGTCGATGGAACAGCTGACTGTCTGTGGATACCCCTGGATATTGAAGATAGGTAAGACACATTGATTGAGTAGATACATGTTGTGTTGGTCAGGTAGGACTGTCCTGAGGGTTGTGTTGGTCAGGTAGGACTGTCCTGAGGGTTGTGTTGGTCAGGTAGGACTGTGCTGAGGGTTGTGTTGGTCAGGTAGGACTGTCCTGAGGGTTGTGTTGGCCAGATAGGACTGTCCTGAGGGTTGTGTAGGTCAGGTAGGACTTTCCTGAGGATTGTGTTGATCAGGTAGGACTTTCCTGAGGGTTGTGTTGGCCAGGTAGGGGGAGAGACAGACACACACATCTGCATATAAGTATCCAAAGTATTATATATGAACACAAATCAGTGAGGGAAGCGTCAGTGATACGTGAATGAGGTCAATGTGAAACAGGCCCCAGTGTGATGGAAGCGTCAGTGGTACGTGAATGAAGTCTAATGTAAAACAGGCCCAATTGTCTACCATGTAAATTGAAATCAGTAGGATCTATGGTGACCCTCATTTTTAATTCAAACAAAATAAACACATGGGACATTGCTATACATATCTAGACCATTAATAACTGGGCTGCAACGAATACACAATAAACAGGGAAAATGTTGACTTTTTACCCTCGCCAAACAAGATATCAGTTGTTTTAAAAAGTTACCAAAAATGATGCCATTTGACAAACACGAAAAATAATTGCCAAACGGTTTGAAAAGTGACCAAATTTCGGGAATTTGGCCGCTAAGTTGTCAATATGGCAACCCTCTCTGATACACAAACGCTCTCGCGCACAAAAGCGCTTGAAACACTTTCTTTCTCTTTCTTTTTTTCTCTTTCTATCTCTTTCTCTCCCTCTCTCTCGTTCTTTCTTTCTTTCTCTCTCTGTCTGTCTTTATCCCTCTTTCTCCCAATTAAAACGACGTCAGCAGACTTCTATATGACAGCGAGACTTGGACAAGTTATGCCAAACAAGAGCACAGACTTAACACCTTCCATCTACGGCGCCTGCTATCCATTCTTAGAATTTTATGGAGGGACAGAGTGAGAAATGCAGATGTACACTCTCGCACTGGTCTTCCAAGTATGTTCACTCTACTTAGGCAGCGAAGACTACGATGACTTGGTCGTGTTCGTCGCATGGAAGATGGTCGTGTTCGTCGCATGGAAGATGGTCACATTTTCACAGATATCCTCTATGAACAGTTTGCGGATGGCACGAGAACAGCCGGCCGACCACAGTTGAGGTTCAAAGATGTGAGCACGCGTCATATGAAGGCCCTGAACACGCATCTGACATCCTGGGAAGATGAAGCTGCAGACCTATCCATGTGGTGATGTGAACAACCACCTCACCTTTGGTGAAGAGAAGGTCTAACAGCTCATAAGTGAAAAGGCAACACAGAAGTGAAAGGACAACACAGAGAAATGAAAGGACAACACAGAGAAATGAAAGGACAACACAGAGAAATGAAAGGACAACACAGAAGTGAAAGGACAACACAGAGAAATGAAAGGACAACACAGAAGTGAAAGGACAACACAGAAATGAAAGGACAACACAGAGAAATGAAAGGACAACACAGAAGTGAAAGGACAACACAGAAGTGAAAGAACAACACAGAGAAATTAAAGGACAACACAGAAGTGAAAGGACAACACAGAAGTGAAAGGACAACACAGAAGTGAAAGGACAACACAGAGAAATTAAAGGACAACACAGAAGTGAAAGGACAACACAGAAGTGAAAGGACAACACAGAAGTGAAAGGACAACACAGAGAAATGAAAGGACAACACAGAGAAATGAAAGGACAACACACAGAAGTGAAAGGACAACACAGAAGTGAAAGGACAACACAGAAGTGAAAGGACAACACACACACGTGAAAGGACAACACAGAGAAATGAAAGGACAACACAGAGAAATGAAAGGACAACACACAGAAGTGAAAGGACAACACAGAGAAGTGAAAGGACAACACAGAGAAGTGAAAAGACAACACAGAAATGAAAGGACAACACAGAGAAGTGAAAAGACATGACAGAAAGAAGCTACTATAGTCAGTCATCATTTATATAGCATGTCCTGTGCAGAACGTCGCTCAGTCCGACTGATAGGTCTATATATTAACACTAATCGATCAGAGATCCTGGCCACGGACTATCGATCTTATCAGGCTGCCTATTGACCTGGCACTCACATAAAACATTCACACTTCTAGTCGTTGGTGGGAACTGATGGCCTACAACTTGGGTACGTGCTGGTCGGGGAGCGCTTTCTGCCTGGACCGTCAGTCGGCACATGCTCTGGTATTAGTGTCAGCTTGTACCAGCCATTATTGTCTGCCATGGGGTTTATGGCGCCGCTGGAACACGGGTTGGTGAAGTGCTTGAGGTGGTTGGGGTCATGCTGTATACGAGCCGTCTTCTTCTACCGGTCATGGCTAAAACACGGTATTCATAGTATTTCCTGTATGCTCGTGTCACACGGGGGCTAATGTTTCTATAGCTTTCCTGTTTTCCCGTATAGTAAATAGGCTATTGTTTCTATAACTTACCTGTATTCCCCTATCGTAAATGGGCTAATATTTATATAGCTTACCTGTATTCCCCTATCGTAAATAGGCTATTGTTTCTATAACTTACCTGTATTCCCCTATCGTAAATGGGCTATTTGTTATTCCAATCCCAGAAGGCTACACTTCACACTCAGCTGGTTATTGGTGGGTGTAAATATTGCGGTGGTTGGGGCCATGAGTTGGAGAATATTCTACCCTAGAGAGGTTAGACTGGACTTTGATTCGCTTCTTACGTGTTCTCGTGGTGGCAGTGGACCTATTCTCGTCTCTGTCACAGAAACCTGTCTGGTCAGGCGAGATGGCAGGCTTCCTGTCCTGCTGGCAAAGTCCTTACCGAACAGCATGTCCAAGTCATCCACTTGCTAACGAGCGTCCTTGCCCAACCGATCATAGAATCCCATTTTCTTACTAAAGTCTCGGCATTCCTCGCACGGGGAATCTTGCTCCCCTAATTTCTTTCTTCTCCTTCCTCTTAGAGACCTCTGGAATCATTTTGTGTTGGTTTCTTGTCAGTTTCCTATTTCCAATTTGTGTTTCGATAATTCATTTATTAGACTTCCATTTTCTTCTCGCTGGCTCTCGTGGGCTATCCTCAATGGGGCGGGAAAAATGGTGGTTCTGTCACATGTTGGTTCTGTCACATTGGTGGTTCTATCACATGGTGGTTCTGTCACATGTTGGTTCTGTCACATTGGTGGTTCTATCACATGGTGGCTCTGTCACATTGTGGTTTTGTCACAATGGTGGTTCTGTCACATGGTGGCTCTGTCACAATGGTGGTTCTGTCACAATGGTGGTTCTGTCACAATGGTGGTTCTGTCACAATGGTGGTTCTGTCACATGGTGGTTCTGTCACAAGGGGGCACTGTCACATTCAAAGTTGTGAATTTCATGTTGATTCTCTTCTGACAGACTCAGACCAAGTATGTCACAACCACAGTTGGATCACTTTGTTCTTACATTTCTGGCAGATTCTTCGTGCAGATCATTGTAAGATGTTCGGTTAATAGCACCTTATAAACAGCCTTCGGTGACGTAATGCAAGTTATGTTTAGCTTCTTCCGCTTAGACGCAAGCTAATAATAGCTGCACGTTAGAACATCTTCCAGACGATATCAACTGTTGTAAGCATTGAATGTACTATAGGCGTGTAGAACTCTTCCCGGTCTCCGACCGGGACGTTGTAGAATGGCACGAGACACGAACAGACATGACCAAACCTTGTTCGAGGGCTCACACACAGACGACCGGCGTGTCGTGTGTCTCTGTGGCTGTTGTATTTGGTAAGTATAGTGTCGTACAGTTCCCCATGCCAGCAGGCAGGCATCGTTCTGTTGTGATTGCTGCTTGCAATGAGTTTCGTGCATGAACCGGCTGCATACATCACGGGAAATGGTAAAGTCACGGCACAACGCCGAGAGCTGTAGGATACAAGAGAACCCAACACAAGGAATGGGTCGCTAGAGGCGGTATATATAAAAAACGAAAGCTATACTCAACAATTGCCCGAACCCAAGCCATCAAAGCAGAAACACAGAGTAATTATACTGTTACAGACAAAGAGGTCAAGACATGTATAAAGAAAAATAAAAGCAAACAAATTGACAAGCTGGCACAAGAGGCAGAAGAGGCAGCTGAGAGAGGAAATATGAGATATCGCTACTCAGTAACAAAGAAAATGGCAAATAGATATATCAAGAGACAAAACAATCAAAGATAGAGATTGCAGGGAATTGACATCGGAGGACCAGGGCAGGGTGTTGACATCAGAGGACCAGGGCAGGGTGTTGACATCGGAGGACCAGGGCAGGGTGTTGACATCGGAGGACCAGGGCAGGGTGTTGACATCGGAGGACCAGGGCAGGGTGTTGACATCGGAGGACCAGGGCAGGGTGTTGACATCGGAGGACCAGGGCAGGGTGTTGACATCGGAGGACCAGGGCAGGGTGTTGACATCGGAGGACCAGGGCAGGGTGTTGACATCGGAGGACCAGGGCAGGGTGTTGACATCGGAGGTCCAGGGCAGGGTGTTGACATCGGAGGTCCAGGGCAGGGTGTTGACATCGGAGGACCAGGGCAGGGTGTTGACATCGGAGGACCAGGGCAGGGTGTTGACATCGGAGGACCAGGGCAGGGTGTTGACATCGGAGGACCAGGGCAGGGAGTTGACATCGGAGGACCAGGGCAGGGTGTTGACATCGGAGGACCAGGGCAGGGTGTTGACATCGGAGGAACGACAGAAACGATGGACTGAGTGTTTCAGAGAAAGGAAATGGAGCAACATGAACCGATGCAACAACTTAGGCAAGAAAGACGACACTCCCCACGCGGCACAAGTGGACGGCAGAAGTCCTGCACGTCAAAATTTAAGAACTTGGGCATGGGTTCTCCTGGTTGCAGGTCGGTGCACGGTTTCTCGTGGAAAAGTGTCAGCCCCCTTCCTGATGGCCAAGCTGCTGCAGCCCAGCCTGTTTCCAGATCCACGGCCGTGGAGTGGGGTCTTGGTTCACATGTTACGTCCGCCATTGACGTGAGGCGGTGTCTGGATCAGTATGTGACCTTGACCTTAGGCGGTGTCTGGATCAGTATGTGACCTTGACCTTAGGCGGTGTCTGGATCAGTATGTTGCACATGGCCTTGACGTGGTCAGTATTTCACATGACCGCAACGACTGGCCACCCTCGAGAGAATGAAGTCGCAGGGCCAGAAGTCACGCGGTCAGAAGTCGCAGGGTCAGAAGTCACAGGGCCAGAAGTCGCAGGGCCAGAAGTCGCAGGGCCAGAAGTCGCACGGTCAGAAGTCACACGGCCAGACGTCACAGGGCCAGAAGTAACGCTGCCAGAAGTCTCACGGCCAGAAGTCACACAGCCAGAAGTCACACAGCCAGAAGTCACATGGCCAGAAGTTGCGTGGTCAGAAGTCACAGGGCCAGAAGTCACAGGGCCAGAAGTCGGATGGTCAGAAGTCACAGGACCAGAAGTCACAGGACCAGAAGTCGAACGGCCAGAAGTCGCACGGCCAGAAGTCGCAGGGCCAGAAGTCACAATGACAGAAGTCACAATGACAGAAGTCACAATGCCAGAAGTCACAGGGCCAGAAGTTACAGGGCCAGAAGTCGCAGGGCCAGAAGTCACACGGCCAGAAGTCACACGGCCAGAAGTCGCAATGCCAGAAGTCACACGGCCAGAAGTCGCACGGCCAGAAGTCGCACAGCCAGAAGTCACACGGCCAGAAGTCACAGGGCCAGAAGTCACATACCAGGAGTGAGAAGTATAACTGTTGGCCGACCTCGGCATCTGGCTGTCAATAACCCAAGCACGCAGCAGCTGTTGAGCGCCCCACATGGCTCTAACCGAACATGGCCTAGCCCTGTGTGTCACGGAGCGCAACCCGTGGCTGGGCACAGCTGGCTCTCAGGGATTGAGTATAACTGCGACATTACCGTGAGCTTATTCCGCGTCTGGTTGTTCGTCATGCAGCATCTCGCCTCGAGATTCAAACCTTCACTCTAACCCACGTCTCCATCCCCAGTGTGGTAGTAGCTGTGGCAGGTTTTGGACGACACCATATGTGCTCACTGTTCTGGAACCACGGAATGTCAGACCGTCTGCTTCTCGTATTTGCAGTATTGTGTGCTTCCAACGATCAGTGCCACAGATAGCGTTACACCTGGTCTGGGGGATTCATTCCTCAGGCGGCGGTCAAGGTAAGATATGATTCAAGGTTAGACAAGTAGCCGTCCACAGATTCTTGCTGTCTCTCGACAAGTAGCCGTCCACAGATCCCTGCTGTCTCTCGACAAGTAGCCGTCCACAGATCCCTGCTGTCTCTCGACAAGTAGCCGTCCACAGGTCCCTGCTGTCTCTCGACAAGTAGCCGTCCACAGATCCCGGCTGTCTCTCGACAAGTAGCCGTCCACAGATCCCGGCTGTCTCTCCATATTCTTGTCTCATTTCTGTGTACTTCCTCCTCCTCTTCGCTCGTCACGAAAGGGACGTTGTATCGTAGTTTACAGCGAGGCTGTGAAGCCTGCGTATTTCGTCCAGACGTATCCGATGTCCGCTAGCTTGATTAGATACCTGGTCCACCTTCCCACTGCCATCCCTCCTATCCGTTAGCCAGACTATACTAGCGACTAACTTTACTGGTTTCGTAGACTCTGCAGAGTCTGTATACAACCAGTTTCTTTTACTTTGTTTGTTTATTATTGAATGTATTAATTGACTCTGCATCCACTGTTTCCCGTGGCAATGCATTCCAACTATTCAAGACTTGATTATTTAAAAAAATATTTTCTGGTATTTAGTGCAGCTTGTTTCCAGTGGTCTCTCGTGGAGGTGAAATATCCCTTAAACTTGTGTCCCATCTGTTACCCGGGTTGATAATACTGTAACCTCTCATGCGTGCTGTTTAACATGATTATAGCGGTTTGCGGATGAGACTAGCAACCTCGTCATGTAATCTATTGAAAACATCACGCAGATGCTTGTATACATGCTTCCTGGGAAATCATATGTAGTTGTGGCACCATGCTCCATTTGGGGGAAAATGGCAAACAACAAAGTTCAAGGTCATCCCAGAAGTCAACATCGTCGTGGATCAAGTGGTAAAGACTTCATTGTACCCGTACTCAGCTTGTGTATGGGGTGGGTTGACTCGCACTCTGGTCTTCTTCTCTTATTTAACATGCATATAGACAGCTGGGTTAGCTGGAGTGTGTCGATAACGGGGATTTAAGCCAGTAGCATTTATTAAGCGAGCGATCTAACACTCAGCCTTTCCAACGCTCTGGACTAGCTTAACAACATAGAGTCGGTCCGTGTGCAGAAGGGCTAGGCAACCACACACATCAAGGGTTTGTTAACAAGGATGTATTGAAGAAGGTTAGTACTCTCTCTCCCCCCCCCCCCCCCCCATCCAACCCCCTTTCTCAGAGACGTTATGGACTTGCTAACAGCAACCATGTGAATGTTGATGTCGGACGGCCATTTTTATTCTGTTACAACTGTTACCTAAATGTCTGTCTGTGTGGATGGATGAGGGATGCACTGTGTGGCCCTGACAGAGGCGATGGGTAGACTGTCAGTTATATGAGGGTTGTAGATGTGGTTATTGAGGGAGAAGGGAAGGGGAGGCTGAGACAGGCCGCTAGTTATTGGGGAGAAGGGAAGGCTGAGACAGGCCGCTAGTTATTTGGGAGAAGGGAAGGGAAGGCTGAGACAGGCTAGTTATTGGGGAGAAGGGAAGGGAAGGCTGAGACAGGCTAGTTATTGGAGAGAAGGGAAGGGAAGGCTGAGACAGGCTAGTTATTGGAGAGAAGGGAAGGGAAGGCTGAGACAGACTAGTTATTGGGGAGAAGGGAAGGGAAGGCTGAGACAGGCTAGTTATTGGGGAGAAGGGAAGGGAAGGCCGAGACAGGCGACTAGTTATTGGGGAGAAGGGAAGGCTGAGACAGGCCGCTAGTTATTTGGGAGAAGGGAAGGGAAGGCTGAGACAGGCTAGTTATTGGGGAGAAGGGAAGGGAAGGCTGAGACAGGCTAGTTATTGGAGAGAAGGGAAGGGAAGGCTGAGACAGGCTAGTTATTGGAGAGAAGGGAAGGGAAGGCTGAGACAGACTAGTTATTGGGGAGAAGGGAAGGGAAGGCTGAGACAGGCTAGTTATTGGGGAGAAGGGAAGGGAAGGCCGAGACAGGCGACTAGTTATTGGGGAGAAGGGAAGGCTGAGACAGGCTAGTTATTGGAGAGAAGGGAAGCGAAGGCTGAGACAGGCTAGTTATTGGAGAGAAGGGAAGCGAAGGCTGAGACAGGCTAGTTATTGGAGAGAAGGGAAGGGAAGGCTGAGACAGGCTAGTTATTGGAGAGAAGGGAAGGCTGAGACAGGCTAGTTATTGGGGAGAAGAGAAGGCTGAGACAGGCTAGTTATTGGGGAGAAGGGAAGGCTGAGACAGGCGACTAGTTATTGGGGAGAAGGGAAGGCTGAGACAGGCTAGTTATTGGAGAGAAGGGAAGGGAAGGCTGAGACAGGCTAGTTATTGGGGAGAAGGGAAGGGAAGGCTGAGACAGGCTAGTTATTGGGGAGAAGGGAAGGGAAGGCTGAGACAGGCTAGTTATTGGGGAGAAGGGAAGGCTGAGACAGGCTAGTTATTGGGGAGAAGGGAAGGCTGAGACATGTGGCAAGAAAGGAAGCTGAGACGAACTGCCAGTTGCATGAGGGAAGTATGTGTTATTTGTGGATCGAACGGTTAAGTCAGCCCCACCACTTGGTACATGATGCTAGATACCAGCTGTCAGAGGATCACACTGGTTGCTACTAATGGTTTGCATGCGATATCCACAGTTGGAGTATATAGCATTGCCTAGTTAACTGTTAATGCATGTGTGATGTACGTGTGTGCTGTGTGTGTCGTGTTGTACGTGTGTGTGCTGTGTGGTTCGTGTTGTACGTGTGTGTGCTGTGTGGTTCGTGTTGTACGTGTGTGTGCTGTGTGGTTCGTGTTGTACGTGTGTGTGCTGTGTGTGTCGTGTTGTACGTGTGTGTGTCGTGTTGTACGTGTGTGTGCTGTGTGGTTCGTGTTGTACGTGTGTGTGCTGTGTGTGTCGTGTTGTACGTGTGTGTGTCGTGTTGTACGTGTGTGTGCTGTGTGGTTCGTGTTGTACGTGTGTGTGTCGTGTTGTACGTGTGTGTGCTGTGTGTGTCGTGTTGTACGTGTGTGCGCTGTGTGTGTCGTGTTGTACGTGTGTGCGCTGTGTGTGTCGTGTTGTACGTGTGTGCGCTGTGTGTGTCGTGTTGTACGTGTGTGTGCTGTGTGTGTCGTGTTGTACGTGTGTGTGCTGTGTGTGTGTCGTGTTGTACGTGTGTGTGCTGTGTGTGTCGTGTTGTACGTGTGTGTGCTGTGTGTGTCGTGTTGTACGTGTGTGTATCCGTGTCAGTGACCGTCCCTTTATCTCTTGTAACCAATCTGGAATGCGTGTCAACACGAATCTGATAAACTGATACACGTTTAGTCAATACAATCTGATAAGACAGGTCGAGATAACAAGTGCGTTCCTGTGTGTACTAACTCTCCCTACACGAGCATAACCTGTCCGTGTGTCTGTTGATTCGTTTGTTGGACAGCTGGCATGTAGGTCAACAATCAGCTGTTCCCATTCTGGATGTACGTCTTCTCATTCGGCAGGAATTCCCATCTTTGATATTTCCCGGAACTGACTCACAATACATAAACACCACAATAGTGAAGTCCCGGTTGCAATGAATAACCTTCCAAGTAGTAGTAAAGGCAACCAAAGAAGGGTGTCCATGGAACTAGCAACCGCATCATGTAAAACATGTGAGTGCCCACAATGAACAGGGTGACTCTTTCTGGGGAACCTGAAAGTTCAGTGGTGGGTTGCTGAAGCATTTCTCACATCCCGAGCGCGCTGATGAAGGTGGAGCGGGGTTCTCCACGCGGTTGTGCTACGCCTGTCTTCATCCGCGTGCCGTTCACTACTACGGGTATCACGTCGATCCCCCACCCCGTTTGCCAGACTGCCAAGAACAGCCAGTTTCCAGGGAGGACTACGTGGACGTCCAGTTCTTGGTCTGTAGACTTTGCCTGACCAGGATAAAGCCATTGCTGTGATACAGGCACCCCACGGGGGCAGGGTACAGTTGTACGGGGGTCACCACACCAAAAGTGGTAGAGGCAGTCAAAACCAGACATAGGGAAGAATTTTTGCGACACATGGATAGGAAAGGACATAAATCGGTGGACAGGGATGGAATGGGTGCCTCAGGAGATGAAAGAGTTCTCGTTCTTAGCGACCTGTGCTGGGGTGGACAGAGAGCCGAACGGTTTTGATATCGATCCAGTCGTCCTGTTCTGTGCTCTCTAGTTTTTGTTTTTTGCGTTCGCCTTATTTCTGAATTCCCCAGGGCGGTGTGCTTTGCACTACGATTTTTATTTTGCGCCTGTCGGCTCAGTGCATCCGACTTCGGCGTGCATTTTATGAAAGGTTCTGCTTCCATCTGTATTTTCTAAGGGTTTGCTTCCCCGTGACTAGGATGACGAATAGAAGAGAAAGAATTGGACGAAGAAAAGAACAAGTCAGAGAAATACAAGAAGTGGTGAGGAAGAGCAATACGAATATAACGAAGCGGGTATAAAGGAAGATGTGAAACCACTGCTAGACCTCAAGAGACGGCGAACAAATGGTTCAGTCGCTTGACACGCCAAACACCAGATAGTTACCATCAGAAAGCAATGCTACACAGATACAATGGATACTATGGATACTATCGCAGTCAAGCTATAAACTAGTGACACAACGCATTTCGTTCTCTGGACTACATCCTGCTACTTGCAAAGCCCTGTCCAGGGCTTGGTAGCGGGAGATTGAGAACGTTCAGGGCTTGGTAGCGGGAGATTGAGAACGTTCAGGGCTTGGTAGCGGGAGATTGAGAACGTTCAGGGCTTGGTAGCGGGAGATTGAGAACGTTCAGGGCTTGGTAGCGGGAGATTGAGAACGTTCAGGGCTTGGTAGCGGGCGATTGAGAACGTTCAGGGCTTGGTAGCTGGAGATTGAGAACGTTCAGGGCTTGGTAGCGGGAGATTGAGGACGAACGCAGAGGAATACAATGGAAACAAGGTGAAGGGCTGACTGTATAAACGATGGATAGCAGAATAACAGAATCGGTTCACCTCCGCGTGTTTTATAACCTGACCCTGAAAGAGACAAGCACATACTAGGACCCTGTCAAGAAACCTCTTCATAACCTGACCCTGAAAGAGACAAGCACATACTAGGGCCCGGTCAAGAAACCTCTTCATAACCTGACGCTGAAAGACACAAGCACATACTAGGACCCGGTCAAGAAACCTCTTCATAACCTGACGCTGAAAGACACAAGCACATACTAGGACCCGGTCAAGAAACATCTTCATAACCTGACGCTGAAAGACACAAGCACATACTAGGACCCGGTCAAGAAACATCTTCATAACCTGACGCTGAAAGACACAAGCACATACTAGGGCCCTGTCAAGAAACCTCTTCATAACCTGACGCTGAAAGACACAAGCACATACTAGGGCCCTTCCAAGAAACCTCTTCATAACCTGGCGCTGAAAGGCACAAGCACATACTAGGGCCCTTCCAAGAAACCTCTTCATAACCTGGCGCTGAAAGGCACAAGCAGGACTAAACGCGTTAAGAAAGAAGAAGAAGATGGGGGTGATGATGACGGTAATGACAATATAGCAGAGGAGGAGGCTTCAAGCTATGTTCACCCCACCTAGTCGGCGGATGTTCATTGAAACGTTCGGAGGGACTGTAATCCCTCATCACAGTAATGAGCCGAAGCGAATGGACTGACGTGGGCCGACTGGCTGAAGTCAAGTCACGTTTACCGCTGGTCTAGTCACAGACAGACAGACGAGCGAGTACGTCTATCAGTGGCGTCCTCCATCGACTTGTAGTCTAATCCTGGCCTGGCACGACACGTGTGACTCACGTGTCACATGGTGACTAACCTCCCACCAAGGACAGGCTATTTTTAGCTACTCCGTTACGCCAATTACCCCCTAAGCCTCTCTCGTGATGTTTTCACGACTTGGCTTTTGATTTCATTGGAAGACTGCACACGTGCCTTTCAACCCATGCCTGGTTTGGTCAGTCTTCTTGACTTGAATCAAGTAGATTAATGTACATTGATCTAATATGGAACATAATTACAGAATGGGCAAGGAGTATATTAGAACGATATATATAAGGAAAAGGACCTAGGGGTTATAATAGATCATACAGGTAAGGTGAGTGAGCAAGTTAAGGTTATAATAGATCATACAGGTAAGGTGAGTGAGCAAGTCCAGGTTATAATAGATCATACAGGTAAGGTGAGTGAGCGAGTCCAGGTAGCAGTGAAAAAGGCAAATGCAATGTTAGGTATGATTAAAAGAAATATTAAACATAGGAGCAAGGAAGTGATCGTCAAACTGTATAAAGCTTTAGTTAGACCTAGATTGGAGTACTGTGTACAGGTGTGGAGTCCTCATCATAGAGGGGACATAAACATGCTGGGAAGAATACAAAAGAGAGCGACAAAGATGATAGTGGGATTCCAGAATTACAGTTATGAGGAACGACTCAGAAAAACCGGCCTACAGTGTCTCGAAGAGAGAAGAATTCGTGGTGACTTAATACAGGTTTATAAGATGATCAGAGGAATGGATAAATTAGATTATAACAAGTTTTTCTTATAATACAACCACCTACAAGAACAAGAGGGCATAGCTACAAGTTATATTGTTTTAGCCAGAGAGTGGTGAATGATTGGAATGCATTGCCACAAGAAGTAGTGAAGGCAGGGACAATTAATGCATTTAAGAATAGATTGGATGCACATATATATTTGTAGATCAAGTGTACTAGCTACACTAGCTGGGGCAGAAATAAGAGCTTCACTATTCGGAGCCCGTTGTGACGCGTTAATTGTCGGAGCCCGTTGTGACGCGTTGAGTGTCGGAGCCCGTTATGACGACGCGTTGAGTATCGGAGCCTGTTGTTGTGACGCGTTGAGTGTCGGAGCCCGTTGTGACGCGTTGAGTATCGGAGCCTGTTGTTGTGACGCGTTGACTGTCGGAGCCCGTTGTGATGCGTTGAGTGTCGGAGCCGGTTGTTGTGACGAGTGTCGGAGCCGGTTGTTGTGACGAGTGTCGGAGCCCGTTGTTGTGAGGAATGTCGGAGGCCGTTGTTGTGACGAGTGTCGGAGCCGGTTGTTGTGACGAGTGTCGGAGCCGGTTGTTGTGACGAGTGTCGGAGCCGGTTGTTGTGACGAGTGTCGGAGCCGGTTGTTGTGACGAGTGTCGCAAGGTGTAGTCACCAACTGTAAAGGCTGGAACCATCAAGCATCCACACACTTCGCAAATAGCTGAGCGCCTAAGGGTCTACCCGGACTGCTGTGATGCCGGCGGTGGTTGACGTGCCACAACATACCATAGACGCGTGTACAGCTGTTGTACACACATTCCATCTGGCGTGCCTGCTTTGTTGGGTGTACCATCGATTACCTGCCTGCCTGCCAGGGCTATCAGCTGTTTCCCTCTGTCTCTCTCTCGTCCCTCTCTCATTCCTGTCTCGCTCCCCCCCCCCTCTTCCCTCCTCCATATGTTTCTCCTCCCCCCTCTCTCTACCACTCTCCGTCATGTTTCTTCCTTCTGTCTCTCCCTCTCTGGTCCCCTTCCTCTCCATCTCTCTCCTTTCTCCCCCTCTCACTACTCTCCTTCCTGTCTCCTTCCTGTCTCTTCCCTCTCTCTCTCGCTCTCCTGTCTCTTCGCTCTCTCCTGTCTCGCCCCCTCCTATTTCCCCTACTCTCCATCTCTCGTATGTTAGATGCTTACTATGTATTTCTGTTTAACACATGGTCTGGGTGTCTGTGTGTGTTCGCGTATGTGTGTGTGTGTTCGCGTATGTGTGTGTATTCGCGAATGTGTGTTTTCGCGTATGTGTGCGTTCGCGTATGTGTGTGTGTGTTCGCGCGTGTGTGTCTGTGTGTTCAGGTCCGTGCCACTCTTGTTTCTTCTTCTTCTTACGCTGTCAGATGTCAACCTTTATTTTTTCGAAAAAGGCAGCCGTCATCCTGAGGCTGTCGACACTGCCATAGAACTTGTCTAGTGTTGCCACTGGTGATGGCCACATATGCTTTCTCTGATCCTCGTATGCCGGGCAGTTTTGCAGCAGATGTTGAGCGGTCATTTTACCGGTACCACACGAGCATTCGTCAGTGCAACCTATCTTCAATTTATTGAATAGATGGTACCTCAGTCTATTGTGGCCAGTGCGAAGTCTGAAGACCACGACCTGCTCTCTTCTGTTCAACTGGTAATAGGCATCGTTTTTTGTGTAGCCAGTATGTTCGGTTTCCCATTTGGTCATGTATCTAGCTCTAATAAGCCGTTTTGACTCTTCGTATGTCACACTAGGATCTGGTTGTGGCAGTGTTGCACCTTCTTTTGCCAGTATGTCTGCCTCCTCGTTGCCTTGGATGTTACAATGGGATGGGACCCACTGTACCACTACTCTTTTTGGTGCGGACTGCTGGCATAGTTGACAGAGTACTGCTCTTAAATCATTAAGTTCAGTATTTTTCTGGCGTTTTAGTGCTGTGACTACCGCCAGGGCATCTGTAAGCAGGACTATATGGCTTTCATTTCTTTAGCATGTCAGCATTTCTTCTACTGCAGCCCTCAGTGCCTCTGCCTCCGCTCTGAAATTGCTTGTGTATTTTCCAGTTGCCACTGACAGTGTTATTTTCTACCGTTTGTTAGGCTCAGGAATAACCCTGCCCCTCCGTTCTGTGTTGTGTTTGTTACAGAACCGTCGGTGTATGCATAGGTCCAATCCATGCTTGGGTAGTTTTTCATTATGTACCTCAGGGTTATGTCTCTTCTTTCTTTTTCAGTCTGTCTGTTCTTTTTTCCAATACCTGGTATATTTTCTACCACCTCTGGAAATATATGCTGCCTCCAGGTAGGTTTGCGTACAGTAGGGATGGGCTTTGGTGTTGTTAGTGCGTTCATAGGGTCTTCGTTCATCTTTGCTTTGGCTATTTCTGCAAAGTTTCTCCGCTTTAGTTTCCCATTTCCAAAATTATTTAGTATCTTATGCATTGGATGGTCAGTCAGTCTTCTGAGTTTCTCTGCTTGCTGCTGGGATCTGCAGTCTCTTCTGTCGGTCATGGGTTGCAGATTTGTAATCTTTTCAAGTTCTACAATTGGCGGTGACTTCATGCCTCCTGTTATAACTCTCATGGCTTGGTTTTGGAGTTTGCTAACTTTATCGAAGCTCGCCTTTGCTGCTGTTGTCCATGCCGCAATGCCATACTCGAGAACTGGTCTCCCTCTTTTAGTGTACAGTTTCTTTAGTATACTTTCGTCTGCTCCCCAGCTTGTGCCAGCAAGTTTCCTCATGATTGCCATTCTTTCTCTGGCTCTCATTCGGTTTCTCTCGATCTGACTTTTCCATGTCATGCGCCGATCAAATGTGACTCCCAGGTAGTTTGGGTTGTCGTTTGGCTGCAGGTATTTGCCGTTAAGACTTATTTTGGTGTTTTGGGGTTTGAATGAAAGCCAGAATATCGTACATATTGTTTTTTTCCTCATTTATTTTGACCAGCCATGAGTTCGCCCACTCTTCCAGCGATGTTAGGGCCTGCTGCATCCGATTGCTTGCTATGGTGAGATTCTTTTCAGAGGTCCACATAGCCAGATCGTCTGCAAACATGGAGCTATGAACTCTTCTTGGTATATTCTCTGCCATGTTATTTATATACACCAGGAAGAGTGTGGGTGACAGTACTCCTCCCTGGGGTACTCCCTGCTCAAGTGTCACCTTTTCGCTCATATGCCCTTGTACTTGAACTCTGGCTGTTCTGTTTTTGAGATAGATGCTGATCCATCAGTACATTTTTCCACAAATTTCACTTCTTCGTAGCTTGACTAAGTCCCTCTTTCCAGACCTTGTCAAATGCCTTTTCTAGATCCACCCACACTGCTACTGTGTGTTTTTTCTCCTGGTAAGCATCCTCTATTTTCTGGGCTATGAGAGTGATCTGGTCCTCAGTGGATCTGTGCTGTCTAAAGCCTGCTTTGCTGTGGAATTAGTATGTGTTTTTCTTCCAGAAGCCACATCAGTCTGGTGTTTATCATACGCTCCATCAGTTTTCCTACACAGAAGACTGATAGGCCTGTATCCATTTGGATCTGTTCTATCTTTTTCTTTCTTTGGTACTGGTATAAGTACAGCGTCTTTCCATGCCTGAGGTGCAATGCCCCTTTTCCGGCTTTGGTTCAGGACTGATAGTAACTTTCTTTTTGCTGTTTGCCCCAGCCCCATCAGCATTTCGTATGTTACCCCATCTTTTCCGGGCGATTTCTTTTTCTTTAGAGTTCTCATGGCCTCTTCCATTTCATTCATTGTTAGTTTTGCCATCATGTGCTCCTCTGATGCCATATTGATGTTGTCGTGGCTCTTTTGTTCTTCACTAATGTCTGTGTGCCTGTCTGTAGGGACATCAATGTGGTTTGCTCTGGCATAATGTTCTATAAAGGCGTTTGCTGCTTTTTCTCCAGTGAGCATGTTGTCGCCCTGCTTGATGGTAATTTGTTTGTTTGATGGAGTTTCGTCATTCATGGCTCTGACTAACTTCCATAGTTTGTTCACTTCTTTATCTGAATTGAGGCTTTCTGTTTTGTTTTTCCCGCTCTCTTGTTATTTGGTTTAGAGTGTATTTGTATTTCGCCGAGATGGCTTTGAGAGTGATATTTGCCTCCATAGATTGTTCTCTCTCTGCCATGTTCCTAGCATTTGAGACTTCGTCTTCCGTTTTCTGCAATTCCAATATGGCTTGTAGTTTTTCCTTGCCCCTCTTGGGATGGTCCGGTGGCTGCTTGCATTATTGCTTTGCTGTTTCTTCCTTCTCTCTCTCTACTTCTCTGGTCCCCTTCCCCTCCATCTCTCTCCTTTCTCCCCCTCTCACTACTCTCCTTCCTGTCTCCTCCCTCTATCCTTCCTGTCTCTTCACTCTCTCTCTCGCTCTCCTGTCTCTTCGCTCTCTCCTAACTTAACTTAACATCTTTATACTGGTTTAGAAGACCCTGCAGAGTCTGTATACAACCAGTTACATTTACATCCCCTTGCTCTAAAAGCTATGCGCATCCAGTTTATTCTTAAATGCATTAACTGTCCCCTCCTCCACTACCTCCCCTGGCAATGCATTCCAAGCAGACACCACTCTCTGACTAAAAAAATATTTCCTAATATCTAACCTGGACCTCTCTTTAGTTAACTTGTAGCTATGCCCTCGTGTTATTGTAGGAGGCTGTGTTTCCCCATCTATTTCCCCTACACCCCCATCTCTCGTATGTTACATGCTTACGATGTATGTCTGTTTACCATATGGTCTGGGTGTCTGTGTATTTTCGCGGGTGTGTGTTCGCGTATGTGTGTGTGTTTGCGTATGTGTTTGCGTATGTGTATGTGTGTGTGTCTGTGTGTGTCTCTGTGTGTGTGTGTGTCTGTGTGTGTTTTTCTGTGTGTGTCTGTGTGTGTCTCTGTGTGTGTGTTTGTGTCTGTATGTGTGTGTGTGTGTCTGTGTCTGTGTGTGTGTGTCTCTGTGTGTGTGTCTGTGTGTATCTGTGTGTGTTTGTGTCTGTGTGTGTTTGTGTCTGTATGTGTGTGTGTGTTTGTGTCTGTGTGTGTGTGTCTGTGTGTGTGTGTCTGTGTGTGTGTGTTTGTTCAAATCCGTGCCACTCTTGTTTAAGTACGAGGACCTGGTCCCGATGTTAGTCTGTTGAAAGTAGGTTTACCTGATCATAAGGCAGCTCTTATTGTCCCACCTGTAGCCCAGATCTTGTTGTCCCACCTGTAGCCCAGCTCTTGTTGTCCCACCTGTAGCCCAGCTCTTGCAGTCCCACCTGTAGCCCAGCTCTTGCAGTCCCACCTGTAGCCGAGCTCTTGCAGTCCCACCTGTAGCCCAGCTCTTGCAGTCCCACCTGTAGCCCAGCTCTTGCAGTCCCACCTGTAGCCCAGCTCTTGCAGTCCCACCTGTAGCCCAGCTCTTGCAGTCCCACCTGTAGCCGAGCTCTTGTTGTCCCACCTGTAGCCCATCGCCCCACCCTTGTCGTCTCCAATTGTTGTAGATTGTTTTTGGTAGCTCTTTGGTTGGATGTTGGATTCTGGCTTGTTTGTTCCTCTTGTTGCCAGAGTATCAGCACTCCCATTGTCTGTGTAGTCTGGTATCCCCTGAAGGGTGGGGGGGGGGGGCGCTGATGCCACAGCACGCAAGTACCGTCATAGAGTTCCGCATATTTATTGGGGTTTTCTAGGATGCAGCTTTCAAGAGACTTAGTGTGTTAGGTGGAGTAATAGTTAAACATTTAATAACAGCTGTCCATCGCAAGCGATTATAACAGCAGTCAGACATGATGTGTTGTACCTCACTGGAGACTCCGGGAGTGGCTGTATAGTCCAATCCTGGCACGGAAATCCCTTCCACATACGTAGCATTTAATGTCGAAGTTGGACATGTGTCAGTTTTCTATTGACAATGCACGTTTTCTCTTTGTTTCGGGGACCAGGCGTTCCTCGGTAATGGGAACGCCTCTGATGGTCGTTCTACGCTATGCCTAGACGTCCCGTGTGAGGCATTTTCACGAGTTTCAATGGGAACGCCTCTGATGGTCATTCTACGCTGTGCCTGAACGTCCCGTGTGAGGCATTCCCACGAGTTTCCAACGACGTTGAGGCGTGTGAGAGAGTCTTTGAAGCGGTTCTTTTGTCCACCGACCAGACACAGGCCCTCTTTCTGCTCACCATACATTTGTTGTTTGGGGGATGCGGCTGTCTGGCATGCGCACGGCGTGGCTGACCCACCTAATCTGGGTTTTCTGTAACAGTGTGTGGACGCTCGGCATTGTGGCCTCCGTCAGGATCTCTATCCTGCCACTCTATCCTGCCACTCTATTTTGAACAATCTACGGATGCAGCTTTTATGGTACAGCTGGTGTTGGGTGTGCTGTCAAGGTTGTTGGGTGTACTGTCAAGGTTCAAGGTTGTTGGGTGTACTGTCAAGGTTGTTGGGTGTACTGTCAAGGTTGTTGGGTGTACTGTCAAGGTTGTTGGGTGTACTGTCAAGGTTGTTGGGTGTACTGTCAAGGTTGTTGGGTGTACTGTCAAGGTTGTTGGGTGTACTGTCAAGGTTGTTGGGTGTACTGTCAAGGTTGTTGGGTGTACTGTCAAGGTTGTTGGGTGTACTGTCAAGGTTGTTTGTTGTACTGTCAAGGTTCAAGGTTGTTTGTTGTACTGTCAAGGTTGTTGGCTGTACTGTCAAGGTTGTTTGTTGTACTGTCAAGGTTTAAAGTTGTTGGATGTACTGTTAAGGTTGTTGGCTGTACTGTCAAGGTTGTTGGCTGTACTGTCAAGGTTGTTGGGTGTACTGTCAAGGTTCAAGGTTGTTGGTTGTACTGTCAAGGTTGTTGGTTGTACTATCTTGGTTGCTGGGTGTACTTTCAAGGTTGTTGGGTGTACTATCTTGGTTGCTGGGTGTACTGTCAAGGTTGTTGGTTGTACTGTCAAGGTTGTTGGTTGTACTGTCAAGGTTGTTGGGTGTGCTGTCAAGGTTGTTGGTTGTACTGTCAATGTTGTTGGTTGTACTGTCAATGTTGTTGGTTGTACTGTCAAGGTTGTTGGGTGTACTGTCAAGGTTGTTGGGTGTACTGTCAAGGTTGTTGGGTGTACTGTCAAGGTTGCTGGTTGTACTGTCAATGTTGCTGGTTGTACTGTCAAGGTTGCTGGTTGTACTGTCAAGGTTGTTGGGTGTACTGTCCTGTGCGCTGAGCAGAATGATTGACAAGGTAGAGATAGTTGGCTGGTTGTTTCCTCTTGAAACATTATCCATAAGCCAAATCCTACGTCAAGGACTGGATGGGTTCAAGTGATGCTAGCCTGACTGTGCTGGGGTCGTTTGACTTGCTCATGGCTGAGATGTTGACGTGTGGTACGTGTGGATGTTGACGTGTGGTACGTGTGGATGTTGACGTGTGGTACGTGTGGATGTTGGCTTTGATGGGCAGGTGAACAGTTTTCTAGTTCCCCTCTATCTTATCTGTCTCTCGCTGTCTCTCTTGCTCTCTCTCTCTCGCTTTCTCTCTTGCTCTCTCTCGCTTTCTCTCTTGCTCTCTCTCGCTCGCTCTCTCCTGCTCTCGCTCTTTCTCTCTCTCTCTTTCTCTCGATGTTGCCTGGCATCAAGTATTTGTGTATGTGTTGTGTATGTCCATTTGTCTCGACCGGAAGTCTGTTGGGATGACACAGACCCATGCGTCTTTATCTTTCACCGGTTTTGTTTCCATCCCTTTCTGATGTCAAGTGGTTCCATGCTAACATCGATCTCTATTGGTTACGGAAACCCTTTGATGATGTTGTCAACAGGCCAAGTTTCTGGTCCATTAAGATGGGATGTGTCCTATGTATAGCAGCCTGTCAGCCATCTAGGGCCACTTACAAGCCGCCTGAATGCCTTTTCTCCAGTATTCTTGTGCCTGTTAAAGGTTAGTTTGCAGTCAAGCTGAGCTCAGGTATGCTGGGATTTTCTTCGTGATCAATGTCACGGCCATCCAGGTGTAGATCTGACCCACTTGTCCATCCATCCAGGTGTAGATCTGACCCACTTGTCCATCCAGGTGTGGATCTGACCCACTTGTCCATCCATCCAGGTGTGGATCTGACCCACTTGTCCATCCAGGTGTAGATCTGACCCACTTGTCCATCCAGGTGTAGATCTGACCCACTTGTCCATCCATCCAGGTGTGGATCTGACCCACTTGTCCATCCAGGTGTGGATCTGACCCACTTGTCCATCCAGGTGTGGATCTGACCCACTTGTCCATCCAGGTGTAGATCTGACCCACTTGTCCATCCAGGTGTAGATCTGACCCACTTGTCCATCCATCCAGGTGTGGATCTGACCCACTTGTCCATCCAGGTGTGGATCTGACCCACTTGTCCATCCAGGTGTGGATCTGACCCACTTGTCCATCCATCCAGGTGTAGATCTGACCCACTTGTCCATCCAGGTGTGGATCTGACCCACTTGTCCATCCATCCAGGTGTAGATCTGACCCACTTGTCCATCCAGGTGTAGATCTGACCCACTTGTCCATCCAGGTGTAGATCTGACCCACTTGTCCATCCAGGTGTAGATCTGACCCACTTGTCCATCCAGGTGTGGATCTGACCCACTTGTCCATCCATCCAGGTGTAGATCTGACCCACTTGTCCATCCATCCAGGTGTAGATCTGACCCACTTGTCCATCCAGGTGTAGATCTGACCCACTTGTCCATCCAGGTGTGGATCTGACCCACTTGTCCATCCATCCAGGTGTAGATCTGACCCACTTGTCCATCCATCCAGGTGTAGATCTGACCCACTTGTCCATCCAGGTGTAGATATGACCTCTCCCCACCCACAGAGAATACCCCCCCACCCACAGAAATACCCTCCACCCCCACCCACAGACAATACCCTCCACCCCCACCCACAGACAATACCCTCCACCCCCACCCACAGACAATACCCTCCACCCCCACCCACAAACAATACCCTCCACCCCCACCCACAGACAATACCCTCCACCCCCACCCACAGACAATACCCTCCACCCCCACCCACAAACAATACCCTCCACCCCCACCCACAGACAATACCCTCCACCCCCACCCACAGACAATACCCTCCACCCCCACCCACAGACAATACCCTCCACCCCCACCCACAGACAATACCCTCCACCCCCACCCACAGACAATACCCTCCACCCCCACCCACAGACAATACCCTCCACCCCCACCCACAAACAAAACTCTTCTGTCTGACTTGTGTGTACTCAGCTATCTCCTTTGACCAGGGCACGAGGCCACGCGGACCCTGCGCGTGAGAGGTCGATGAGGCTGGGAGTATCCAGCCTCCTGGAAGCCAGCCTCTGGCCTGGCTGGAGGTCACAATTGAACCAGCAGCCGTTACTGATTGTCACCTTGTCTCATGATTGATTGACACCGACTCCTGTCAGCCAACCCGCCTCACAGCCGGATCTTTTTCTGTTTGTCTTTCATCTCATTTTAGTTGTATCCTCCCTCTCGCCCTCTCACTTCCACTCTCTCTCCCTTTCTCTCTCTCCCTCTATCTCCCTCTCCCACTCTATGTCCCTCTCCCCCTCTCTCTCCCTCTCCCCCTCCCCCTCTCTCTCCCCCTCTCTCTTCCCCTCTCTCTCCCCCTCTCTCTCCCCCTCTCTCCCTCCCTCTTCCTCTGCCTCTCTCGCGCCGTCTTTCTCTTCCTGTCTTTTTCCTCTCTCTTTCAGTAGCTCTGTCTGGCTTTCTCTTCATCTCTCTCTCTTTCTCTGCCTCTCTCTCTCTCCCCCCACCATATCATACTCTCCCTCAAATAGCCACATCTATCCCCATTGACACTGACCCGTCTGCCTCAAGCTCACGTATGCCCCAAACTCACGTCTGCCATAAGCTCACATCTGCCCCAAACTCACATCTGCCTCAATGGCCCGTCTGCTCTAAGCTCCCATCTGCCTCAATGGCCCGTCTGCCCTAAGCTCACATCTGCCTCAAACTCCCGTCTGCCCCAAGCTCACATCTGCCTCAATGGCCCGTCTGCCCTAAGCTCACATCTGCCTCAAACTCCCGTCTGCCCTAAGCTCACATCTGCCTCAAACTCCCGTCTGCCCCAAGCTCACATCTGCCTCAATGGCCCGTCTGCCCTAAGCTCACATCTGCCTCAAACTCGCGTCTGCCTCAATGGCCCGTCTGCCCTAAGCTCACATCTGCCTCAAACTCGCGTCTGCCTCAATGGCCCGTCTGCCCTAAGCTGACATCTGCCTCAAACTCCCGTCTGCCTCAATGGCCCATCTGCCCTAAGCTCACATCTGCCTCAAACTCCCGTCTGCCTCAATGGCCCGTCTGCCCTAAGCTCACATCTGCCTCAAACTCCCGTCTGCCTCAATGGCCCGTCTGCCTCAAGCTCACATCTGCCTCAATGGCCCGTCTGCCCCAAGCTCACATCTGCCGCAATGGCCCGTCTGCCCCAAGCTCCCGTCTGCCCCAAGCTCACAAATACCTCAAACTCCCATGCCGATCAGACAATGTTTCTTTTATTATAATTCGACATGAACAGGGCGATACGTTAGCACGTCCACACCGACAGGACAACAGGCAGACAATCAAGTAAAAACTGGCAGTTTGACGTAGCCAAGCATGCATACAAAGCACGTTTTGTTACACTGCTGCCAGCTCAATGAAGGCCGGTGTCTCGCACAAAACGTGCCGATTGGGCCAGGTTTGCCTTTTCGTTTCGGTTCCAATTCTCTCATCCGGGTTGCACAGGTGTAGTCTGGTTCCATGGTCGCCTAGTGGATGCGGAATAGGGTCTTGGTCATCTCTGGTCTGTTGACCCTGGCGCAAGAAATTAAGCTACGCGTCTCCGGCTGCTGCCAGCTCATTGGCTGCTACTCCGTCAACCAATATACATACAGAAGGCAGTGGGGGCACACATATACGCATGGGGGCACATATACGCGCATGGGGGCACGCACACACATGGGGGCACATACACACATGGGGGCGCATACACACATGGGGGCGCATACACGCATGGGGGCACGCACACACATGGGGGCATGCACACGCATGGGGGCACACATACACGCATGGGGGCACATATACACATGGGGGCATGCACACACATGAGGGCACATACACGCATGGGGGCACGCATACACATGGGAGCACGCATACACATGGGGGCATGCTTACACATGGGGGCACATACACACATGGGGGCACGCATACACATGGGGGCACATACACGCATGGGGGCACGCACACACATGAGGGCACATACACGCATGGGGGCACGCATACACATGGGGGCACGCTTACACATGGGGGCATGCTTACACATGGGGGCACATACACACATGGGGGCACGCATACACATGGGGGCACATACACGCATGGGGGCACGCACACACATGAGGGCACATACACGCATGGGGGCACGCATACACATGGGAGCACGCATACACATGGGGGGCATGCTTACACATGGGGTCATGCTTACACATGGGGGCACATACACACATGGGGGCACGCATACACATGGGGGCACATACACGCATGGGGGCACGCACACACATGGGCACACAGACGCACGATTATTTGTGGGGACAGACACCCGAACAGAACAAACCAGAGAGCGCTTGGAATGTCCAGGCTATTTTTGCTGATCTAATAAATCATCCATTGTTTCAAATGTTGAAATGATCAAATCGTACGGCCAGAGATTGCACTTTCATGTTGTCTGGCGAGCGAGCTAGCATGTACACCCACACACACACACACACAGAGAGAGAGAGAGAGAGAAAGAGAGAGGCAAATGTAACCACAACAACCAATGCATTAGTTGTTAAGTTTGGTGAATGACGGGAAGGCATTCTGTGCACATCTGTCAGTGTGTTCGCTGGCTCGCTCTGTGCCGGTCACACAGCCCCACGTGCTGGGCACTTCATTCCGGCTGCTTACTTCTTCTCTCACTCCTCTTGTTCCTTCCATTCATTTTCTCTCTTCTTGGTCTCTGCCTCTCTCTCCCTCTCTCTCTCCAACTCTCTCCTCTAACTCTTCCTCTCTTTAGCTCTCCCTCTCTTTTACTTCCCACCCCCTTTTACTCTCTCCCTCTTTTACTCTCTCCCTCTTTAACTCTTTCCCTCTTTTACTCTCCCCCTCTTTTACTCTCTCCCTCTTTTACTCTCCCCCTCTTTTACTCTCTCCCTCTTTTACTCTCCCCCTCTTTTACTCTCCCCCTCTTTTACTCTCTCCCTCTTTTACTCTCTCCTCTCTATCTTTCAGTATGTTTCATCTGGTGCAAATTCCTGAATCAGGTACCCATTTAAATCTGGATAGATTGGAGCTCGTTAGATCGTGAATAGAATTACTTTCCTTTGCCGCAAGAGACGACACTCTAACCAATGAGCCATTCCGGCGTTCCATGATTAACGTGCTGTCCCGTAGGGGTCAGCTGGAGACACGCATGTGTAGTGGTGGTTTGTGACTGGTCTCATGTCTGTGTGTGTGTAGTGGTGGTTTGTGACTGGTCTCATATCTGTGTGTGTGTGTGTGTAGTGGTGGTTGGTCACTGGTCTCATGTCTGTGTATGTGTGTGTAGTGGTGGTTGGTCACTGGTCTCATGTCTGTATGTGTAGTGGTGGTTGGTCACTGGTCTCATGTCTCTGTGTGTAGTGGTGGTTGGTCACTGGTCTCATGTCTGTATGTGTAGTGGTGGTTGGTCACTGGTCTCATGTCTGTGTGTGTAGTGGTGGTTGGTCACTGGTCTCATGTCTGTGTGTGTGTGTAGTGGTAGTTGGTCACTGGTCTCATGTCTGTGTGTGTGTGTAGTGGTGGTTGGTCACTGGTGTCTGTGTGTGTGTAGTGGTGGTTGGTCACTGGTCTCATGTCTGTGTTTGTGTGTAGTTGTGGTTGGTCACTGGTCTCATGTCTGTGTGTGTGTGTGTAGTGGTGGTTGGTCACTGCTCTCATGTCTGTGTGTTTGTAGTGGTGGTTGGTCTCATGTCTGTGTGTGTGTAGTGGTGGTTGGTCACTGGTCTCATGTCTGTGTGTGTAGTGGTAGTTGGTCACTGGTCTCATGTCTGTGTGTGTAGTGGTAGTTGGTCACTGGTCTCATGTCTATGTGTGTGTGTAGTGGTGGTTGGTCACTGTTCTCATGTCTGTGTCTGTGTAGTGGTGGTTGGTCACTGGTCTCATGTCTGTGTGTGTGTAGTGGTGGTTGGTCACTGCTCTCATGTCTGTGTGTGTGTGTAGTGGTGGTTGGTCACTGGTCTCATGTCTGTGTGTGTGTAGTGGTGGTTGGTCACTGGTCTCATGTCTGTGTGTGCAGTGGTGGTTGGTCACTGGCCTCATGTCTCGGTGTGTAGTGGTGGTTGGTCACTGGCCTCATGTCTCTGTGTGTAGTGGTGGTTGGTCACTGGCCTCATGTCTCTGTGTGTAGTGGTGGTTGGTCACTGGTCTGCTGTCTGTGTGTGTGTAGCGGTCGAGAGGCGGGTCGTCGCCCAGGTGTAGGGTCTGTAGTTCTGATAGCATAGAGTGGCAGACGCTGTGTGGTAGTTGTGGAGTGGCAGACGCTGTGTGGTAGTTGTGGAGTGGCAGACGCTGTGTGGTAGTTGTGGAGTGGCAGACGCTGTGTGGTAGTTGTGGAGTGGCAGACGTTGTGTGGTCGTTGTGTAGATGTGGTTGTGATGTCCGAATACTACATCACTAGGTTAGCATGTCGTGATCAAGACTTTAGGCTCACAGCTATGTAAGATGACCTTAGGCTCACAGCTATGTAAGATGACCTTAGGCTCACAGCTATGTAAGATGACCTTAGGCTCACAGCTATGTAAGATGACCTTAGGTTCACAGCCATGTAAGATGACCTTAGGCTCACAGCTATGTAAGATGACCTTAGGCTCACAGCTATGTAAGATGACCTTAGGCTCACAGCTATGTAAGATGACCTTAGGCTCACAGCTATGTAAGATGACCTTAGGCTCACAGCTATGTAAGATGACCTTAGGTTCACAGCCATGTAAGATGACCTTAGGCTCACAGCTATGTAAGATGACCTTAAGCTCACAGCTATGTAAGATGACCTTAGGCTCACAGCTATGTGGGATGCCCTTAGGTTCACAGGCATGTAGGATGTCTTTAGGTTGACAGCCATGTAGGATGCCCCTGGATATTCCAAGCTGGAGACTTCCAACTCCTGTCCTGCCAGGGTCTTCCTTCCCGCCTTGTTGTCCCAGTTTTAGCGAGTGGGTGCCCCATCCAACACCAGGGTGGTAGTGTTGGTTAAACCATGACGTGTTGGCCATCTTGATTGTGGAGTGTCCGGCGTTAGCCATGGCTTGTGCAAATTCTCTAACGTGACGACATACTGAACATACAAGCACGACGTCATCCAGAACATACAAGCGCGACGTCATCCAGAACATACAAGCGCGACGTCATCCAGAACATACAAGCGCGACGTCATCCAGAACATGCCAGCGCGACGTCATCCAGAACATGTCAAGGTGACGTCATCCAGAACATGCCGAGGTGACGTCATCCAGAACATGTCAGCGTGACGTCATCCAGAACATGTCAGCGTGACGTCATCCAGAACATGTCAGCGTGACGTCATCCAGAACATGCCAGCGATCAAACACAACACGGTCCACAGATCAGACCTCACTCGTGCAGTTCTCGGGCTCTGTCGTGTTGCTGTCTCTCTCACACACCTTTGGCATGCCAACACATTGTTACACACACGTCCGTACACACATCTTTCTCTGCCACCCTCCTCCCTCTAGGTAAAATCCCGTAATGAGGTCCTCACTCCAGTCTGCGGTTGGGGTTCATTTCACAAGATGTGTAGCCATTTGTTGATTGTGGGGATTTGATGGTCCGGGTAGACATTTGTTGGGATTTGATGGTCCGGGTAGACATTTGTTGTTTGTGGGGATTTGATGGTCCGGGTAGACATTTGTTGTTTGTGGGGATTTGATGGTCCGGGTAGACATTTGTTGGGATTTGATGGTCCGGGTAGACATTTGTTGGGATTTGATGGTCCGGGTAGACATTTGTTGATTGTGGGGATTTGATGGTCCGGGTAGACATTTGTTGTTTGTGGGGATTTGATGGTCCGGGTAGACATTTGTTGGGATTTGATGGTCCGGGTAGACATTTGTTGGGATTTGATGGACCGGGTAGACATTTGTTGGGATTTGATGGTCCGGGTAGACATTTGTTGGGATTTGATGGTCCGGGTAGACATTTGTTGATTGTGGGGATTTGATGGTCTGGGTAGACATTTGTTGATTGTGGGGATTTGATGGTCCGGGTAGCCATTTGTTGATTTATGGGGATTTGTTGATTGTTGTTGTGTGTCGGGGGGGGGGGGGGGGGTGCAAGACCTGTTTCACTGGCTGTAATAACTCGGTTGGTACTTTGTTTCGGTAGTTGCTCGTGTTTGTGATACAGTGTTGTGGTTGTTTCCGTGTGTCGTAGGGTTCAACACTTCAATCAATCACTCCTGACATCTCTGCCCATCACTGGAGTCTTCTCCCTTTCCTCTGTCTCTTACCTCGAGTCTTCCTTTCCTCTCTTACCTGGAGTCTTCCTTTCCTCTCTTACCTCGAGTCTTCCTTTCCTCTCTTACCTCGATTCTTCCTTTCCTCTGCCTCTTACCTCGATTCTCCCTTTCCTCTCTTACCTCGAGTCTTCCTTTCCTCTCTTACCTCGAGTCTTCCTTTCCTCTCTTACCTCGAGTCTTCCTTTCCTCTCTTACCTCGATTCTTCCTTTCCTCTGTCTCTTACCTTGACCTTCTCTTCGTCAATGTCCACTTCATGAAAAGTATTTTTACTTCATGTAGTCGTCCTCTGTCTTTACTTTCATCCTATCTCGCTCGCTCTTCCTCTCTCTCTCTTCTCTCTCTCTCTCTCTCTCTCTATCAATATGCTGTGGTCCTTTGCATTTTGGCTGACGTGGCTCTCTCTCTCTCTCTCTCTCTGCAGGTACTGCATGAACATGGCTGTTTATTTGCTTGAGGTGAATTCTTTCACTCGCTCTCTCGCACTCTCTCTCTCTCTCTCCGTCTCTCCGTGTGTACTAGTGCCTGACATTTGCTTGATGTTGTTCTGTTTTCATCTGTAATCTCTCTATCTTCCCGTGGGTGCTGTGCGGATGTGGACCCGTGGGTGCTGTGTGGATGTGGACCCGTGGGTGCTGTGTGGATGTGGACCCGTGGGTGCTGTGTGGATGTGGACCCGTGGGTGCTGTGTGGATGTGGACCCGTGGGTGCTGTGTGGATGTGGACCCGTGGGTGCTGTGTGGATGTGGACCCGTGGGTGCTGTGTGGATGTGGACCCGTGGGTGCTGTGTGGATGTGGACCCGTGGGTGCTGTGTGGATGTGGACCCGTGGGTGCTGTGTGGATGTGGACCCGTGGGTGCTGTGTGGATGTGAACATTATGTAGATCTCACTGTCTCTTCTGTTCTGGATGGAAATGACAAATGGCTCACAGAACCGGCATCATTATGCCTGGGCGCCCCCACCTGTGTACAGCCCCTTCCATTGCACCTCTGCGCCCCCACCTGTGTTCAGCCCCTTCCATTGCATCTCTGTGCCCCCACCTGTGTTCAGCCCCTTCCATTGCATCTCTGCCCCCACCTGTGTTCAGCCCCTTCCATTGCACCTCTGCGCACCCACCTGTGTACAGCCCCTTCCATTGCACCTCTGCGACCCCACCTGTGTTCAGTCTCTTCTATTGCACCTCTGCGCCCCCACCTGTGTACAGCCCCTTCCATTGAACCTCTGCGCCCCCACCTGTGTACAGCCCCTTCCATTGAACCTCTGCGCCCCCACCTGTGTTCAGTCCCTTCCATTGCACCTCTGCGCCCCCACCTGTGTTCAGTCCCTTCCATTGCACCTCTGCGCCCCCACCTGTGTTCAGTCCCTTCCATTGCTCGAGGTGCCAACGACAGAGCAGCGACTCCGTAGTTCACGCGACGGCTCAGAAATGTTCTTCCCGTCTTCCTCAGGTACCCATTTACACCTGGGTCAACTGGTTGAAAGGCTATACGATAAAAATATTTGCACAACATGCCTGATCAGTAAGCATGCCAGGTCAGTAAGCTGAACACGACTGGGTTGGAACCTGGCACTTCGGAATTGCAAACCAAGCTCACAATCCCTAGACCACGAGTCTTGTCTCAATCATCTCTCTCACTCGCTGTCTTTACACTGATGTTCATGGCACACACACTTGACTGATGTTCATGGCACACACACTTGACTGATGTTCATGGCACACACACTTGACAGATGTTCATGGCACACACACTTGACAGATGTTCATGGCACACACACTTGACAGATGTTCATGGCACACACACTTGACAGATGTTCATGGCACACACACTTGACAGATGTTCATGGCACACACACTTGACAGATGTTCATGGCACACACACTTGACAGATGTTCATGGCACACACACTTGACAGATGTTCATGGCACACACACTTGACAGATGTTCATGGCACACACACTTGACAGATATTGGTGTCGCCTCCCCCAGGTGTGACAAGTGTAAAATGAACGTCCCTCACCGAGTACTGACCCCGGATGACCCCATCAAATCAATGTCGAGGTCACTGGAAAGTGGAGAGCACGCCGGGGATTACCTAGCGGCCCCCCAGTCAAGCTTCCAAGACGTGAGTACACCCATGTCTGTCTGTGATGTGTGTCTGTCTGTGTTGTGTGTCTGTGTCTGTCTGTGTTGTGTGTCTGTGTGTGTGTGTTGTATGTGAGGGCCTAGCTCAGACAAATGTGTTCAGAGAGCCAGGCACAAACTGCTAGAAGCCAACTACGGCGATGGAGGAAGAGGTCCTCCTATTATGTAACAGGCCAGAGGGTATAGATGATTTTGTTCTCGACAATCTGATTCTCATCGTGCAAATGTCAGCTTCCCTTCTAAGTAATACTGATTTATTTCTGCCATTTCTTATTTCTGTTTCACCATTTTCTGACGTCCGCAAGTCTGTGACCTTGAGGTTTCCACTGGATGAGAGGGTGACTAGGCGGGAAGATTTTGGGTTTACGGGATATAATGGGGGGGGGGGGGGGGGTACGAGGTTGGGATATGCATGAGGTGGGTGGGGTGGGGGATATACATGAGGTGGGTGGGGTCGGGGCTACATGCAAAACTGTTGAAATATTAAGCACCACGGCAACAGTTCTAGGCAACCTGGCACCAGGAATTTGTCGTGTCCTGCACTGGAGCCTTGTCTGGGCAAGTGAGACATGAAGCCTTGTCTGGGCAAGTGAGACCTGGAGCCTAGTCTGGGCAAGTGAGACCTGGAGACCTGGAGCCTTGTCTGGGCAAGTGAGACCTGGAGCCTTGTCTGGGCAAGTGAGACCTGGAGCCTAGTCTGGGCAAGTGAGACCTGGAGCCTAGTCTGGGCAAGTGAGACCTGGAGCCTAGTCTGGGCAAGTGAGACCTGGAGACCTGGAGCCTTGTCTGGGCAAGTGAGACCTGGAGACCTGGAGCCTTGACTGGGCAAGTGAGACCTGGAGCCTTGTCTGGGCAAGTGAGACCTGGAGCCTAGTCTGGGCAAGTGAGACCTGGAGCCTAGTCTGGGCAAGTGAGACCTGGAGCCTTGTCTGGGCAAGTGAGACCTGGAGCCTAGTCTGGGCAAGTGAGACCTGGAGCGTAGTCTGGGCAAGTGAGACCTGGAGCCTAGTCTGGGCAAGTGAGACCTGGAGCCTAGTCTGGGCAAGTGAGACCTGGAGACCTGGAGCCTTGTCTGGGCAAGTGAGACCTGGAGCCTTGTCTGGGCAAGTGAGACCTGGAGCCTAGTCTGGGCAAGAGAGACCTGGAGACCTGGAGCCTAGTCTGGGCAAGTGAGACCTGGAGCCTTGTCTGGGCAAGTGAGACCTGGAGCCTAGTCTGGGCAAGTGAGACCTGGAGACCTGGAGCCTTGTCTGGGCAAGTGAGACCTGGAGCCTAGTCTGGGCAAGTGAGACCTGGAGCCTTGTCTGGGCAAGTGAGACCTGGAGCCTTGTCTGGGCAAGTGAGACCTGGAGACCTGGAGCCTTGTCTGGGCAAGTGAGACCTGGAGCCTAGTCTGGGCAAGTGAGACCTGGAGACCTGGAGCCTAGTCTGGGCAAGTGAGACCTGGAGCCTTGTCTGGGCAAGTGAGACCTGGAGCCTAGTCTGGGCAAGTGAGACATGGAGCCTTCTCTGGGCAAGTGAGACTTGGAGCCTTGTCTGGGCAAGTGAGACCTGGAGCCTAGTCTGGGCAAGTGAGACCTGGAGCCTAGTCTGGGCAAGTGAGACCTGGAGCCTAGTTTGGGCAAGTGAGACCTGGAGCCTAGTCTGGGCAAGTGAGACCTGGAGCCTAGTCTGGGCAAGTGAGACCTGGAGCCTAGTCTGGGCAAGTGAGACCTGGAGCCTAGTCTGTGCAGGTGAGACCTGGAGCCTAGTCTGGGCAAGTGAGACCTGGAGCCTAGTCTGGGCAAGTGAGACCTGGAGCCTAGTCTGGGCAAGTGAGACCTGGAGACCTGGAGCCTAGTCTGGGCAAGTGAGACCTGGAGACCTGGAGCCTAGTCTGGGCAAGTGAGACCTGGAGCCTAGTCTGTGCAGGTGAGACCTGGAGCCTAGTCTGGGCAAGTGAGACCTGGAGCCTAGTCTGTGCAGGTGAGACCTGGAGCCTAGTCTGGGCAAGTGAGACCTGGAGACCTAGAGCCTTGTCTGGGCAGGTGAGATCTGGAGCCTTGTCTGGGCAGGTGAGACCTGGAGCCTAGTCTGGGCAGGTGAGACCTGGAGCCTAGTCTGGGCAGGTGAGACCTGGAGCCTAGTCTGGGCAGGTGAGACCTGGAGCCTTGTCTGGACAGGTGAGATCTGGAGCCTAGTCTGGGCAGGTGAGACCTGGAGCCTTGTCTGGGCAGGTGAGACCTGGAGCCTTGTCTGGGCAGGTGAGACCTGGAGCCTTGTCTGGGCAGGTGAGCCCTAATGTCCTGCGGCTCTACCTTCATTGTTGGCCTATGTTCTCCCCCCCCCCCCCCCCTATATATGTTGGGTCACTGCTATGAGCTCGTGGTGGCCCATCACGAGATAATTACATACTTACTTTCCATGCCCCGCAACCTGACCCACAAAACCAGTCACTGTCAGTACTCTTACATTTGTCACCACCAGGTCCTCCACTGTCAGTACTCTTACATTTGTCACCACCAGGTCCTCCACTGTCAGTACTCTTACATTTGTCACCACCAGGTCCTCCACTGTCAGTACTCTTACATTTGTCACCACCAGGTCCTCCACTGTCAGTACTCTTACATTTGTCACCACCAGGTCCTCCACTGTCAGTACTCTTACATTTGTCACCACCAGGTCCTCCACTGTCAGTACTCTTACATTTGTCACCACCAGGTCCTCCACTGTCAGTACTCTTACATTTGTCACCACCAGGTCCTCCACTGTCAGTACTCTTACATTTGTCACCACCAGGTCCTCCACTGTCAGTACTCTTACATTTGTCACCACCAGGTCCTCCACTGTCAGTACTCTTACATTTGTCACCACCAGGTCCTCCACTGACAATACTCTTACGTCTAACTTTCACTGTTACTATTACGACTACTTTATGTCAAGTCTAACTTTCACTGTTACTATTACGACTACTTTATGTCAAGTCTAACTTTCACTGTGACTATTACCACTACTTTATGTCAAGTCTAACTTTCACTGTGACTATTACGACTACTTTATGTCAAGTCTAACTATCACTATGTGACTATTGTGATTCTGGTATTGCCTCTGCCCAACCATCTCCCCCCCCCCCCCCCCCTCCATTCCTGTTTACCTATAAAATCGTTGAAGTCTGCCGAGCCAACACCTTTGATCCTGTTTGATTTTACCGCCGTTTTCGTCTGTTTTCGACGTCTCCTCGGACGTTCAAACACGAGCTGAGCGACGAAACTAGTCCTGTTGTTTGCTCTCGGTGGACGAGTCTCGGAAGGGGTAGGAGATTAGCCTGTTTACTTGGGCCCTGGAAGAAGTGTCTATAAGGGCGGTGTTCTCAGACTGCGCGGCCAGAGACGTCAGAAGCTATTGACGGCGAGGCGACAGCTTGACGATAGGATAGACTTGTGTGTGATCAGTGACTCAATCAATGTGTGCGCGCCCAGAATAGACAGAATCTCATTGTCTTGTCCACTGCTGCAGGGGGCGCTGTTGTGATAGAGGTCAGTGCAGTGGCGGCTTATGTCGGAGGAGGAGACTCGCATTTTTGGCTAAGGGAGCTGTCTGTGGCTGCAGCGATTATCTTTTAAAGAAAAGAAAGGGGGGGGGGGGCGTGAGAGCAACTGGTCTCGAAGTAAGGTGTCCGCCTCGAGTATCGGAGGTTGCGGGTTCGAATCCTGGTGGAGACAGTGAATCTTCCACCTGAATATTCTGATAATAAGGTCGAAATCCCCTGATCTCTGGGTAGTGAGGTCGGACCCCTGATCTCTGGGTAGTGAGGTCGGACCCCTGATCTCTGGGTAGTGAGATCGGACCACTGATCTCTGGGTAGTGAGATCGGACCCCTGATCTCTGGGTAGTGAGATCAGACCCCTGAACTGGGTAGTGAGATCGGACCCCTGATCTCTGGGTAGTGAGATCGGACCCCTGATCTCTGGGTAGTGAGATCGGACCCCTGATCTCTGGGTAGTGAGATCGGACCCCTGATCTCTGGGTAGTGAGATCGGACCACTGATCTCTGGGTAGTGAGGTCGGACCCCTTATCTCTGGGTAGGGAGATCGGACCCCCGTGTACAGTGTCGAGCACGTTAAGAATTCATTGGCAGTTAGAAATCGAAAAGAGTATTATTAACGGCCACTGCCCGGACAAACCTTCCAGTTACAAATCTATCCAAATTATTGCTACCTTCCCCCAGGCCTAGTAAGCCGCCGGAAGTTGTCAAATACCTACTACACTTAGCCGAAGCCTTCGGCTACCTGGTAACAGACATTAACATGCCTGTTTGAATACCAAAATTCCAAGCAAAGGAACTAGGTCCATATCATGGCACGTAACAGTCTACCCAGATGTAAATGGATATCTGACTTAGGAACAAGAGGAAAGGGCTGCTCACGCCACAGGAAGAAAGTTGAGACCCATTACAATCAAGAGTAGCCACTTCACCCATGCCACAGTATAGTATATAGAAGTAGTAGCCCCTGTCAGTGTAATATATAGAAGTAGTAGCCCCTGTCAGTATAGTATATAGAAGTAGTAGCCCCTGTCAGTGTAATATATAGAAGTAGTAGCCCCTGTCAGTATAGTATATAGAAGTAGTAGCCCCTGTCAGTATATTATATAGAAGTAGTAGCCCCTGTCAGTATAGTATATAGAAGTAGTAGCCCCTGTCAGTGTAGTATATAGAAGTAGTAGCCCCTGTCAGTATAGTATATAGAAGTAGTAGCCCCTGTCAGTATAGTATATAGAAGTAGTAGCCCCTGTCAGTATAGTATATAGAAGTAGTAGCCCCTGTCAGTATAGTATATAGAAGTAGTAGCCCCTGTCAGTATAGTATATAGAAGTAGTAGCCCCTGTCAGTATAGTATATAGAAGTAGTAGCCCCTGTCAGTATAGTATATAGAAGTAGTAGCCCCTGTCAGTATATTATATAGAAGTAGTAGCCCCTGTCAGTATATTATATAGAAGTAGTACCTATCAAACGCCTTCATATCACCAAAGGCATGTCTTTATGTGTTTGTCATGTTACAGTTTATGTCTCACCACTTTTGCTTGTTCTGTAGGTGTTGCTTTCATCTCCCTGTCCATTCTATGGTCATCTGTAGATAGACCTCCTCAATGGATTCTCTGGGGCGTCTCAGACAGCTGAATTCTATGTGGCCCACCAGACAGCTGAATTCTATGTGGCCCACCAGACAGCTGAATTCTATGTGGCCCTACCAGACAGCTGAATTCTATGTGGCCCCCACCAGATAGCTGAATTATGTGGCCCTAGCAGACAGCTGAATTTTATGTAGCCCCACCAGACAGCTGAATGTTATGTGGCCCCACCAGACAGCTGAATTTTATGTGCCCCCCCCCCCCCCCCAGACAGCTGAATTCTATGTTCCCCGCCCCCTCAGACAGCTGAATTCTATGGGGCTTCCCAGACAGCTGAATTCTATGTAGCCCACCAGACAGCTGAATTGTTTGGGACCCTCCAGACAGCTGGATTCTATGGGGCCCACCAGACAGCTGGATTCTATGGGGCTTACCAACTGAATTCTCTCATTACCTCCCAGCTGAATTCTCTCATACCTCCCAGCTGAATTCTCTCATACCTCCCAGCTGAATTCTCTCATACCTCCCAGCTGAATTCTCTCATACCTCCCAGCTGAATTCTCTCATTCCTCTCAGCTGAATTCTCTCATACCTCCCAGCTGAATTCTCTCATACCTCCCAGCTGAATTCTCTCATACCTCCCAGCTGAATTCTCTCATACCTCCCAGCTGAATTATCTCATACCTCCCAGCTGAATTCTCTCATACCTCCCAGCTGAATTCTCTCATTCCTCTCAGCTGAATTCTCTCATACCTCCCAGCTGAATTCTCTCATACCTCCCAGCTGAATTCTCTCATACCTCCCAGCTGAATTCTCTCATACCTCCCAGCTGAATTATCTCATACCTTCCAGCTGAATTCTCTCATACCTTCCAGCTGAATTCTCCCATACCTTCCAGCTGAATTCTCCCATACCTTCCAGCTGAATTCTCTAAGTAACCGAAGGTCTGTGTTTCAGATCTGGAGATGTAGTCAGAGAGACATTGGACGATTCATTTCCCTCGCCTTCACAAGATACGCCCATGTTATGGAAGATTGTCGTGGGAATAAATGTTATAAACACCATCCAACGTTTCAACCAAAATGTCTTCGTCAGAGACAACCAACAAGACCCTGACCTAGAATTATTGTTCCCTGAAGTAACATAGGTTGTTCACACGTAAATGTTCGCACGTAGACCTGAGACATATCTGCTTCTATTGGTAATTACATTTGGTTCTGGGTTGAACTAGACAACCTGAGATCGCAAGGGCCCAACCCAACACCCCACACATTCTCTACGCGCGCATCTGTCAGCTTTAAGCGTTAACCTCCCACCCGTCGTTAGACAGTTCGAGTCTGGAAGGGTTCGGTTCGCTAACCAGGCCGTATCTTGGTACGTTTATTATTTGTGGGGGTGTTTGTGTGGATGTCTCTTTCTGTGCTTGTCTGTGTGGCTGTGTATGTGTCTTCTGTGTAATGGCCATGTATATGCATCTCTCTCTCTCTCTCTCTGTCTCTGTGGATCTGTGGATGTCTTTTTCTGTGCTTGTCTGTGGGACTGCTAGTGTGTATCTGTAATGTGTATGTGTATGCCGGTGTGTGTGTGTGTACATGTATGTGTGCATGTGTGTATGTGCGTGTGTGTGCATGTATGTCTGTGTGTGCATGTGTATGTGTTCATGTGTGTGTGTGTGCATGCGTGTGTGTGTGCATGCGTGTGTGTGTGCATGTGTGTGTGTTCATGTGTGTGTGTGCATGTGTGTGTGTGCATGCGTGTGTGTGTTCATGTGTGTGTGTGTGGTCATGTGCGTGTGTGTGTTCATGTGTGTGTGTGTGTGCATGTGTGTGTGTGTGTGCATGTGTGTGTGTACATGTGTGTGTGTACATGTATGTGTGTGTGTGCATGCGTGTGTATATGTGTGTGTGTACATGTATGTGTGTGTGTGTGTCCATGTGTGTGTGTCCATATGTGTCCGTTGTGTGTCTGGATCGTTTAAGTCGCAGGGCGAGTACACATATCGTCTCTGGCAACCTAGGGCGCGCGAGTCTAAACACGCTCCAGTCTACGCTGTTGTAAATGTGTACATTGTCTTACGGTTGGGGAAGGCTGGGCGGGGAGAACGCGACACCAGATACACTGATTCTCTAACACTCCATCCCAGACGGCAGTCTCTGATTTTCACAAGGACGTAAACATTTCATGTGTTTACTGGGTTGATGTATATGGCTCATAAAAAGGCAGCTCGTCATGTAGTCACCACGCAGTGTGCAGATTAGGTTTCGTTTTTACCATTGATAGAAAATACATCTTGCCATACTATAGTTTTGAACACGTGTCCCCTTTGTCACGAGCATGATATGCTAGTCCTCGACTACCAAATTCTCGCTATAGTAGCCACTCTATCATCCACTCCTCGTTAGGGTAGCCACTAGACCACCCACTCCTCACTATGGTAGCCACTCGACCACCCACTCATTAAGGTAGCTACTAGACCACCCACTCATTAAGGTAGCTACTAGACCACCCACTCATCACTATGGTAGCCACTCGACCACCCACTCATTAAGGTAGCTACTAGACCACCCACTCATTAAGGTAGCTACTAGACCACCCACTCCTCACTATGGTAGCCACTCGACCACCCACTCATTAAGGTAGCTACTAGACCACCCACTCATTAAGGTAGCTACTAGACCACCCACTCCTCACTATGGTAGCCACTCGACCACCCACTCATTAAGGTAGCTACTAGACCACCCACTCATTAAGGTAGCTACTAGACCACCCACTCCTCACTATGGTAGCCACTCGACCACCCACTCCTCACTATGGTAGCTACTCGACCACCCACTCCTCACTATGGTAGCCACTAGACCACCCACTCCTCACTATGGTAGCCACTAGACCACCCACTCCTCACTATGGTAGCTACTAGACCACCCACTCATTAAGGTAGCTACTAGACCACCCACTCCTCACTATGGTAGCCACTCGACCACCCACTCATTAAGGTAGCTACTAGACCACCCACTCATTAAGGTAGCTACTAGACCACCCACTCCTCACTATGGTAGCCACTCGACCACCCACTCATTAAGGTAGCTACTAGACCACCCACTCATTAAGGTAGCTACTAGACCACCCACTCCTCACTATGGTAGCTACTCGACCACCCACTCCTCACTATGGTAGCCACTCGACCACTCACTCCTCACTATGGTAGCCACTAGACCACCCACTCCTCACTATGGTAGCCACTAGACCACCCACTCCTCACTATGGTAGCTACTCGACCATCCACTCCTCACTATGGTAGCTACTCGACCACCCACTCCTCACTATGGTAGCCACTCGACCACCCACTCATTAAGGTAGCTACTAGACCACCCACTCCTCACTATGGTAGCCACTCGACCACCCACTCCTCACTATGGTAGCCACTCGACCACCCACTCCTCACTATGGTAGCCACTCGACCACCCACTCCTCACTAAGGTAGCCATTTGACCACCCACTAAAACTTAACTATCCACTACCACCTAGCTATCCACACATCCACTACCACCTAGCTATCCACTACCACCTAGCTATCCACACATCCATTACAACCTAGCTATCCACACATCCACTACAACCTAGCTATTCACAAATGCTGAATACAGTTTAGTGAAGTACGTTGAGCTCATGATGAAAGTGACTTGAGAAGACACGGCCGTGGTGCATGTTGGGAAGTCCACTGTAACCTTTGATGGTAGAGCGGTAACATGCCAAGTGTCGCACACAGGCCTCGGCGAAAACACTCGTAATGTGTGCTGCTGTTTTATCTTTAGCTGAAACCGAGTTACCTGTGACTGAAGAGCTGACTGTTCTTGAAGGTATATTAGGTCACACGTGTGATCAAGACGAGTCGGCCCGTCACCGTGTCGTTCCCGTGTTCCAATCTTTCGTTGGTCGTGTTTTGCCTACACCTGCCAGACTATCAATCCTGAGCCCGACTGAGGGCGGTACACGTCAACATTCCTGCAGGACTGGACGCCAGATAACATAAAATAGAGGAAGTCTTCTAGCCCACTGGCATACCCGACTTCCGCTGTGATTGTGACCTGAGGACTATTCCTTCTATAACGTTGTGTGAGATTATTCTGGGAAAGTGATATTCTGTGCCGAGAAGGATATAACCATCGCCATAACTTGTCTGAGACAGGTAATCTCATAGTTCAGGGGATGACAGGTTTGTTTAGGATCAGAGTAGCCTGGTTAAGAACTGTGGGGTCTAGCCTGGTGTTGGAGGCAAGATGCGAGTAAATACGACACTCAGCCTGAAATGTTAGGTGCCTGGCATAATTTCTAGGCGCCATAGCGATCGGGATTTGTCGAGCTTTGAAGTAGATTCAGTAGGTAAGGCACTCGTCTCTCAAAGTGATGAACGGAAACGGCGTAGGTTCGAGCCCCGCAGATTTCAAGCGAAACGTGGTCTTAAAGGAGGGTAGGACAAGCGTACCTGCATTCAGAATTACCTCAAGTCGTTGTAACTCATGTCTTGCAACTGGTTCAAGGTAGCTCGGGACCAGAGAGGGAGGTTGATAACCAGCGCAGCCTCTTCCTCAATAAAATCAAATACAGGGCACGTTACGTCATCAAGACAAAACCGTCTGATGTCGCCATCTTCGCTTGCGACGGGCTACTCACTTAATTTGCCTTAATGGGAAAAGTCTTGGATACTGTTGAGGATCGAGATGTTGGGTAGTGTATGAGCTGCAGCGGTCAGCGATCCATAGCTGACTGCTAGCGTCAGGGCCAGCGACCCATAGCTGACTGCTAGCGTCAGGGCCAGCGACCCATAGCTGACTGCTAGCGTCAGGGCCAGCGATCCATAACTGACTGCTAGCTTCAGGGCCAGCGATCCATAGCTGACTGCTAGCGTCAGGCCCAGCGACCCATAGCTGACTGCTAGCGTCAGAGCCAGCGATCCATAGCTGACTGCTAGCGTCAGGGCCAGCGATCCATAGCTGACTGCTAGCGTCAGGGCCAGCGACCCATAACTGTCTGCTAGCTTCAGGGCCAGCGATCCATAGCTGACTGCTAGCGTCAGGGCCAGCGACCCATAGCTGACTGCTAGCGTCAGGGCCAGCGATCCATAGCTGACTGCTAGCGTTAGGGCCAGCGACCCATAGCTGACTGCTAGCGTCAGGGCCAGCGACCCATAGCTGACTGCTAGCGTCAGGGCCAGCGATCCATAGCTGACTGCTAGCGTCAGGGCCAGCGACCCATAGCTGACTGCTAGCGTCAGGGCCAGCGATCCATAGCTGACTGCTAGCGTCAGGGCCAGCGACCCATAACTGACTGCTAGCTTCAGGGCCAGCGACCCATAGCTGACTGCTAGCGTCAGGGCCAGCGACCCATAGCTGACTGCTAGCGTCAGGGCCAGCGAACTAGAGCTGCCAAGGCCCTTCTACACCTCCACACGGTGATCCTGGATAAGTCTGCAGCAGGGCAGACTGGCTAAGGAGACGGGATCGAAGAGGGAAGGCTAACCCGGTACCAAGAAATGCCTGCTGAAGTCGGATGTGTCGAACCGAAAGGTGCAAATATCGCAGTCAATCTGTAAACTAGGACACAAAGCATTCCGTTCTCCGGACTACATTCTGCTACTTGCTAAGTATCATTTCAGGGCTTGGTATCAGGAGATTGAACGAACGAAGAAGAGGCTGGTAATGTGTGGGACATGTTTCTTATGAGGTGGCTGGTCGCATGGTCTCTTCCCCGACGTCTCTATGGTCGCATGTTTCTTATGAGGTGGCTGGTCGCATGGTCTCTTCCCCGACATCTCTATGGTCGCATGTTTCTTATGAGGTGGCTGGTCGCATGGTCTCTTCCCCGACGTCTCTATGGTCGTGTTCCTAAGTTCACTCCTGGCATGCCCTTAGGTGATCGGTCTCCGTCAGCAAATGGTCACGGTTGTGAATGCTGATGGTTCTTGTAGCTCGCTGTTTGCCCACATTCCAGCTGCGTCCGCTCATGAGTGCACCTCTAACCTCGCCCGGTATAAGTTCGGCAGTCTGTCAGTGCCTGGTTTATCTTTTGCGAATCATCGTCAAACAGACGACCATTGATAGATCTCCAAAGTCACCCTCTATGTTTATCTGCAAATGTCACCCTCTATGCTTATCTCTATATGTCACCCTCTATGCGTATCTCTATATGTCGCCGCCGCTATCCATGTCCCCAAATGTAGCCCCTATGTATTCTCACCTGGGCGCCCCCATATGTGTTCTCACCTGGGCGTCCCCATGTGTTCAGCGCTTTGCACCTGGGCGGCCCCATACATGTTCAGCGCCTCCATATGTGCTTAGCGCCTTTCACATGGGCACCCCCATAGAAGGTGCCAGTTTCTGTAACATCTTCTGACCAAGGTCCCTGTTTGTCTAACAGCGAGCAAGACAAGACATGGGGGCGGGGTCCTGTTCAGCATAATGTAGCGCCCTGTAGTCTTCTCGTTCGCCACGTTGTTTTTTTAAATGACGTCCTCACGTGGTGGATGGAGCCAGTTTTATCCAGTGTCCGGGCCAGTTCAGTGTGGTATGCCCCATGCGGAACGGAATGATTTGCTCCCATCGATGAAGCCAGTGATAGTTGTCTCTCGTCAACTTTCCTTATTTCTTGGATAAGGGTCTTCTTGACTTGGAATGTGGTTGTTTGTTCGTCTGTGCTGCTCCCTCCTTTGCAAACCCGTTCGCTCTCATTTCCTGGTATGTCACAGTGTGACAAGATCCACAACAACACTATCAACTCTTGGCTCTGAAGGCTTTGTGAAGCTCTCAAAGTTTTAGCGGTCGTGTCGTACGCCAAGTCTTCGTCAGCATATTTCTCGTGACACTGTTACGGAGGGGGGGGGGGGGGGGCGGGGGGTGTCTGCATATTTGACCTGCTGTGATTTGGGGGGGGGGGGTGTCCTTGGTCACCTGTCACTCACGTTAGTCTCCATCCCGCCCTTTGAAAGTAGATAGTGACATTAGTTGGATCTCTTCCAAGGCTGACACTACCAACACATGCCGGTTCCACGTAGAGTTACGTAACGTTATCAAGAGGCGGTAACGTACGAGAGAGCACATTACGCTTGCATAAACACCATTGAATGCTGACTTACATAACTGGGTTCTCGTTTAAATAACCCTCTGTACATAACCGTCTTTTAGTTTCTGCTTGACTTGTTACACGGTCAGACAAAACGTTCGTCACACAGGCACCAGTCTACTCCGTTCGTCACACAAGACACCAGTCTACTCCGTTCGTCACAGACACCAGTCTACTCCGTTCGTCACACAGACACCAGTCTCCTCCGTTCGTCACACAGACACCAGTCTACTCCGTTCGTCACACAGACACCAGTCTATTCCGTTCGTCACACAGACACCAGTCTATTCCGTTCGTCACACAGACACCAGTCTACTCTGTCTGTTGAGGATTCTGCTCCAGAGATATCTTCCGTCCTGGACTCGCCCCTTCCACTCGGGGCGCTATGGATTGTGGGCAAGTCGAGTTTCCTTTCTATGGTCAAGCGTGTTGACTTGGTTGCTGCAGTCCTATGATGACCTGGTTGCTGCAGTTCTATGATGACTTGGTTGCTGCAGTCCTATGATGACTTGGTTGCTGCAGTCCTATGATGACTTAGGTTGCTGCAGTAGTATGATGACTTGGTTGCTGCAGTCCTATGATGACTTGGTTGCTGCAGTCCTATGATGACTTGGTTGCTGCAGTCCTATGATGACTTGGTTGCTGCAGTCATTTTTTGGTCATTGCAGACTAAATGCACACATGCATAACATGAAAACAGCACATCCTGCACAATGCACATGTCAGAGAGGACCCCAGACTCCAGAACACATCCTGCACAATGCACATGTCAGAGAGGACCCCAGACTCCAGAACACATCCTGCACAATGCACATGTCAGAGAGGACCCCAGACTCCAGAACACATCCTGCACAATGCACATGTCAGAGAGGACCCCAGACTCCAGAACACATCCTGCACAATGCACATGTCAGAGAGGACCCCAGACTCCAGAACACATCCTGCACAATGCACATGTCAGAGAGGACCCCAGACTCCAGAACACATCCTGCACAATGCACATGTCAGAGAGGACCCCAGACTCCAGAACACATCCTGCACAATGCACATGTCAGAGAGGACCCCAGACTCCAGAACACATCCTGCACAATGCACATGTCAGAGAGGACCCCAGACTCCAGAACACATCCTGCACAATGCACATGTCAGAGAGGACCCCAGACTCCAGAACACATCCTGCACAATGCACATGTCAGAGAGGACCCCAGACTCCAGAACACATCCTGCACAATGCACATGTCAGAGAGGACCCCAGACTCCAGAACACATCCTGCACAATGCACATGTCAGAGAGGACCCCAGACTCCAGAACACATCCTGCACAATGCACATGTCAGAGAGGACCCCAGACTCCAGAACACATCCTGCACAATGCACATGTCAGAGAGGACCCCAGACTCCAGAACACATCCTGCACAATGCACATGTCAGAGAGGACCCCAGACTCCAGAACACATCCTGCACAATGCACATGTCAGAGAGGACCCCAGACTCCAGAACACATCCTGCACAATGCACATGTCAGAGAGGACCCCAGACTCCAGAACACATCCTGCACAATGCACATGTCAGAGAGGACCCCAGACTCCAGAACACATCCTGCACAATGCACATGTCAGAGAGGACCCCAGACTCCAGAACACATCCTGCACAATGCACATGTCAGAGAGGACCCCAGACTCCAGAACACATCCTGCACAATGCACATGTCAGAGAGGACCCCAGACTCCAGAACACATCCTGCACAATGCACATGTCAGAGAGGACCCCAGACTCCAGAACACATCCTGCACAATGCACATGTCAGAGAGGACCCCAGACTCCAGAACACATCCTGCACAATGCACATGTCAGAGAGGACCCCAGACTCCAGAACACATCCTGCAAATATGTCCACTGCACCAAGACACCAAGACAAACTGTGGGGAACCATTGAGGACCTGCGACTGACGTGTCACTTCATGGAGGCAGCCCATCTGGTGGCATAAAACGAGCATACGAAACCGAACGCAAAGAAGTAGTAGTTCTATTTTTTTTCATCTATTTGCTTTGAAGTCGCCTTTGAAAGCGAATTTGCTACAGGCGCACAGTAGTAATTGATCAGGCTGCATTATCATTGGAGAACCGAGCCATCTGACACTCTATCCCATGACCTTACGTCGACAGGTCTAATCAATCTGTGGACTGAGTCTGCTAACCCTTTGAATAGACCTAACAGTGTTGAGTCAGTCAGCCCCTCCGACCACGGACATCCCACTCTAGCCCACCCCACTCTAGCCCACCCCAGCACAGACACCCCACTCTAGGTCACCCCAGCACAGACACCCCACTCTAGCCCACCCAGCACAGACACCCCACTCTAGCCCACTTCCACCGCAACTCTACACCATAACCACCTCTGTACCACTGACCTGACTATTCAGCGTTAAAGCATTTCCGCTGTCACACAACCGTCATTGCTCAGTTAGCGAAGGCCATTTACCCGCCACGTCACGCTGGCGTTTCCATAGATCACACAAACGTCATTGCTCAGCTAGTCCTGGCGCCCCTCGCTGTCCTGGCGCCCCTCGCTGTCCTGGCGCCCCTCGCTGTCCTGGCGCCCCTCGCTGTCCTTGGCGCACCTCGCTGTCCTTGGCGCCCCTCGCTGTCCTGGCGCCCCTCGTTGTCCTGGCGCCCCTCGTTGTCCTGGCGCCCCTCGCTGTTCTAGCACCCCTCGCTGTTCTGGCGCCCCTCACTGTCCTGGCGCTCCTCGCTGTCCTGGTGCCCTTCGCTGTCCTGGCGCCCCTCGCTGTTCTGGCGCCCCTCGCTGTTCTGGCGCCCCTCGCTGTCCTGGCGCCCCTCGCTGTTCTGGCGCCCCTCACTGTCCTGGCGCTCCTCGCTGTCCTGGTGCCCCTCGCTGTTCTGGCGCCCCTCGCTGTTCTGGCGCCCCTCGCTGTTCTGGCGCCCCTCGCTGTCCTGGCGCCCCTCGCTGTCCTGGTGCCCCTCGCTGTTCTGGCGCCCCTCGCTGGCCTGGTGCCCCTCGCTTTTCTGGTGCCCCTCGCTTTTCTGGCGCCCCTCGCTGTCCTGGCGCCCCTCGCTGTCCTTGGCACCCCTCGCTGTCCTGGCGCCCCTCGCTTTCATGGCGCCCCTCGCTGTCCTGGCGCCCCTCGCTGTCCCGGCGCCCCTCGCTGTCCCGCTGCCATCTCTGTTGAGCTGGTAATATGCATCATTTGTTTAACGACCTGTCTGCTCTGCTTCCCACCTGTTCATGTATCTACACCTGGTAAACCTCTTGGCCTTTTCATGTTAACACCTACATCAGGTTGAAGTAGCATCCACCTTCTCTTGACAGTCTGTCAGCCTCTTCATTGGCAATAGTTTTACAGAATCCACTCACAACCTTCTTGATCCGGGGATGTAGTTTATATACTATCACTCTTCTTGTCTGTCCATCATTTCCCAAGAGGACCACATTGTCATATGTCAATCTTAGAGTGGGCCTGTGTGTGGCTGATCAAACCAACACAAGAATGAAAAGAATCTGTCACACTGAGGGCAGAGAAACACTGTCTGGCCGACACACTGAGGGCAGAGAAACACTGTCTGGCCGTCACACTGAGGGCAGAGAAACACTGTCTGGCCGTCACACTGAGGGCAGAGAAACAATGTCTGATCGTCACACTGAGGGCAGATAAACACTGTCTGACCGTCACACTGAGGGCAGAGAAACACTGTCTGACCGTCACACTGGGGGCAGAGAAACACTGTCTGACCGTCACACTGGGGGCAGAGAAACAATGTCTGATCGTCACACTGAGAGCAGAGAAACACTGTCTGACCGTCACACTGGGGCAGAGAAACACTGTCTGACCGTCACACTGGGGCAGAGAAACACTGTCTGACCGTCAGACTGGGGCAGAGAAACACTGTCTGACCGTCACACTGGGGCAGAGAAACACTGTCTGACCATCACACTGGGGCAGAGAAACACTGTCTGACCGTCACACTGGGGCAGAGAAACACTGTCTGACCGTCAGACTGGTGCAGAGAAACACTGTCTGACCGTCACACTGGGGCAGAGAAACACTGTCTGACCGTCAGACTGGGGCAGAGAAACACTGTCTGACCGTCACACTGGGGCAGAGAAACACTGTCTGATAGTCACACTGAGAGCAGAGAAACACTGTCTGACCGTCACACTGGGGCAGAGAAACACTGTCTGACCGTCACACTGGGGCAGAGAAACACTGTCTGACCGTCAGACTGGGGCAGAGAAACACTGTCTGACCGTCACACTGGGGCAGAGAAACACTGTCTGACCGTCAGACTGGGGCAGAGAAACACTGTCTGACCGTCACACTGGGGCAGAGAAACACTGTCTGATAGTCACACTGAGGGTTGAGAAACACTGTCTGACCATCAGTCCGAGGCAGCTCTTACCTTGACTTTCGTGTCGCCCGTCTCCGTGCAGCGTCCTTGATTCTTGTCTGCCCCATACGCCCCGTGCCAGGAAGAGACTACACCAGTCAGAGCGATCAGCAGCAATGTTCTCCCAATGATCAGAGCCAATGTCGGAGTTCTTCAGGGAGGCTGTGTCTCTTTGTAAGGTTTCATTTGGCCAATGCGAGCTCGCTTGTCTGACTCAAGCTAGCGTGTCTGACTCAAGGTTGCTTGTCTGACTCAAGGTTGCTTGTCTGACTCAAGCTAGCATGTCTCTCAAGCTAGCGTGTCTGACTCAAGCTCGCTTGTCTGACTCAAGCTAGCTTGTCTGACTCAAGGTTGCTTGTCTGACTCAAGCTCGCTTGCCTGACTCAAGCTCGCCATAGAACATTTTCTCTGAAAGCCGCTCATCTGACAGGCAGACAAGATGCTGAGTCCATCTAAGTTGTGATTTACACAGCTTTGTGTTGATGCTTGTCATGTCAGCTTAGTTTCTCTAGGTCTATATTTGACTGGCTTCCCAGTGCCACAACATCTGACAGCGCGCCGGTGAGTTACCTCCAGTCGTCTCGACCAATCGTCTTGCCACTGAGGTAACCCGGGACACGAGGATGCTGATGACCAGCGCATAATCTTCCTCACTATAATCCAAATACAGCGCACATCACAAGAACCGTCTGATGTTCTGACCATCATTGCGTCTCGATGGGCAATACGATACACCCCCCCCCCCCCCCCCGGACCATCACCCTCGACTTCCGGTGTTATCAAGTAACTAGAACTCTGCTTCCCTAATAGACGTGTCACGAGTTGTCCATCATAGGTCTCTAGGCTCATGGTGTAGTCACTGCAGCGTCTGACCGTCCTTCGACCCCATCACTTTCACATGTATTATTGATTCTTTCTCGCATAATGTGTGGCCGACGGTGGGTGTGTGACCGACGGTGGGTCTGTGGCCGACGTCGAGTGTGTGACCGTCGGCGGGTGTGTGGCCGTCGGTGGGTGTGTGGCCGACGTCGAGTGTGTGACCGTCGGTGGGTGTGTGACCGTCGGCGGGTGTATGGCCGACGGCGGGTGTGTGGCCGACGGCGGGTGTGTGGCCGACGGTGGGAGGGTATCATCTACTACTCTGAAAATGTAACTTTCTGCTGGCTCAGATTGTGAATGGCCGTCGAGGGAAACTTCTCCGTCCTAACCAAATGTGATTGAAATATTTGTGTTGGGGTACATAGTTTAACGACCGTCGGCGGGAAACTATCAGTCCTCTAATCTGATCTTCTCTGATCGTTATTTCTGCGGGCTCTGAAAGTGTCAAGAGTTTGTCTTGTCAGTCACGCTAGGGAACTTTGTATTTCCTTAGTCAGCGAGTTTCTGCCCTTTAGTCCGAAAGTGTGCCAGGTACATTCAAATGGTCAAGGTCGTTCCATAGCAGACTTCCGGTGTTGGTACAGTTTTAGTCATCGTCCTGAAAGGTTTTGAGCTTTTTCCGAGGTCAATGACACGTTCTCTACCTCGCTCGCCACTTCCCTATTCATGTACCAATTTGCAGCTGGTTAGACTGGATAATGTTGATCAGTGATTGAACTATATTCCACCGCCGTATAAGGCACTTTCAATATCAGTATGTGCTAGGAGATAACTTGAGGAGACGGGAGAAATGGCGCTTGATGGTATAACGTGTGTCAATAGAATTCTGGCACAAACCACGTGTGATGGAGGAAAGTTTTGTGACGTGCGTGTGTTCGGGGAAGGTTTTATGACTCGTGTGTGATGGAGGAAGGTTTTGAGACTCGCGTGTGATGGAGGAAGGTTTTGGGACTCGTGTTTGTGATGGACCTTGCTCATGTCGCGTCTTCTTGAACCTTGCTCCTGTCACGTCTTCTTCTTGAACCTTGCTCCTCGACGTGTTCTTGAACCTTGCTCCTGTCACGTCTTCTTCTTGAACCTTGCTCCTGTCACGTCTTGAACCTTGCTCCTGTCACGTCTTCTTGAACCTTGCTCCTGTCACGTCTTCTTGAACCTTGCTCCTGTCACGTCTTCTTCTTGAACCTTGCTCCTGTCACGTCTTCTTCTTGAACCTTGCTCCTGTCACGTCTTCTTGAACCTTGCTCCTGTCACGTCTTCTTGAACCTTGCTCCTGTCACGTCTTCTTCTTGAACCTTGCTCATGTCACGTCTTTTTTAACCTTGCTCCTGTCACGTCTGGCACTGACAAGAGACTCGCTATTGTTATAATCTCGTGTCTCCGCTGGAATGTTTGGGAGCTCTTGTAATGGTCGTTGTAGAGTCAAGGTCCAGAGTAAGACCTCAGCATGTTGGCAATACGATGTTAGACCGTCATTGTTCTTAAACAACGACATCACTGATGCTGATGTAGGCAATATCACCGAGGCTGATGTAGGCAACATCACCGAGGCTGATGTAGGCAACATCACTGAGGCTGATGTAGGCAACATCACGCCGGCCACCTTGACTCTCCCAGATTATTCTGCCACCCAACCTGTGGATCCCGGCAGCCGTTGTACTATCGGTAACGTCAAGTAACCCACAGCATTACTGCCGTAGGGTGTTAGGTGTCAGTGGTCTCACATTTCAAAGGCTCGGCTATATGAGGGCGGTAGCCATCTCCTCTTCCTCACCGCGTTTATTTCCCGGACTGAACCGGTACCCATTTAAAGCTGGGTTGACCCGGGAGCCGTTGCGGTCTGAAAAAAACATTAACGCCTCAACTGGGGAATTAACCCAGGACCACTCAGATGCAAAGCCAGCGCGCTAACCACTGCACTACGCGGCTCCCTCAATCGGTAAGAATCCGCACTAAATGGGGAACGAACCCCGTTCGCTCGGCTGGGAAGCCATTGCGCTAACTGCTTCGCCACCTCGGCTTCTTAATTTGTGGTGGGTGGAAACAGGGCGATGTAAGGAATTGTTCAGAAAGGTCAGGACTGAAACCGATGCTGATCTCCCGTCGGTGACGTGGGAGGTAGAATGAGAGACAAGCGTGGAAGACAGGAGGGAGTTCTTTGATTGCCTTTCATGTGTGGTGAAGGCGAAGAATGACCTGATGGGGAGGCAGAAGGTCATCACATGAATATTAATTCGGAAGGTCCAGTGACACCTCATTGGAGCGGAATAGAAATGAAGACTTCACATTTCTGTACTCAGCACAACTTGACTTCCGCCGTCGCACCATTACTGGAAACGTTGGTACAACACTTGGGTTACCCTAACCCAGCGTTTAGGCAAGTCTGATTCATATCCAGTCATATACAGCCTGGTTTTATAGCAACGGATGTGACATACTGAGGTTGCCAGCCCCGTAAACAATTTGTCGCCTCAGAAATGACACATAATAGTGGTCGTATTCTGTTTGTCAGAACGCCCACTCGAGTTAAGTTATAGTTCCGAAAAACTCTGGCCAGTATAGAATACAGGGTTAACTATTAGATAATGACAGAGCATTGTACTGCACTTCTACGAATGACAGAGCATTGTACTGCACTTCTACGAATGACAGAGCATTGTACTGCACTTCTACGAATGACAGAGCATTGTACTGCACTTCTACGAATGACAGAGCATTGTACTGCACTTCTACTCAATATAATTCAAGGGCCACTTACAAAATATCACCATATTAAAAATGAAGCTGTTTGAATATGTGTATGAGATCAAGATGCTGAGCAGCGCATGAGCTGCAGCGGTCAGTGACCCATAACTGACTGCTAGCGTCAGGGCCAGCGAATTAAAGCTGCCAAGATCATTCTACACCTCCACGCGGTGATCCTGGATAACAAGCTGCAGCATGGTAGACTGGGTAAGGAGAAGAGATCGAAGAGGGAAGGCTATCCTTGAACTCAAAAATGGTTGCTGAAGTCGGATGTGTCGGATCGAAAGATGCAAATATTGAGGACGTTCATGGCTTGGTAGCGGGAGATTGAGAACGTTCAGGGCTTGGTAGCGGGAGATTGAGGACGTTCAGGGCTTGGTAGTGGGAGATTGAGAACGTTCAGCGCTTGGTAGCGGGAGATTGAGAACGTTCAGGGCTTGGTAGCGGGAGATTGAGAACGTTCAGGGCTTGGTAGCGGGAGATTGAGGACGTTCAGGGCTTGGTAGCGGGAGATTGAGAACGTTCAGGGCTTGGTAGCGGGAGATTGAGGACGTTCAGGGCTTGGTAGCGGGAGATTGAGGACGTTCAGGGCTTGGTAGCGGGAGATTGAGGACGTTCATGGCTTGGTAGCGGGAGATTGAGGACGTTCAGGGCTTGGTAGCGGGAGATTGAGGACGTTCATGGCTTGGTAGCGGGAGATTGAGGACGTTCATGGCTTGGTAGCGGGAGATTGAGGACGTTCAGGGCTTGGTAGCGGGAGATTGAGGACGTTCATGGCTTGGTAGCGGGAGATTGAGGATGTTCATTGCTTTGTAGCGGGAGAGGGCGATTGAGGACGTTCAGGGCTTGGTAGCGGGAGATTGAGGACGTTCAGGGCTTGGTAGAGGGAGATTGAGGACGTTCAGGGCTTGGTAGCGGGAGATTGAGGACGTTCATGGCTTGGTAGCGGGAGATTGAGGATGTTCATTGCTTTGTAGCGGGAGAGGGCGATTGAGGACGTTCAGGGCTTGGTAGCGGGAGATTGAGAACGTTCAGGGCTTGGTAGCGGGAGATTGAGGACGTTCAGGGCTTGGTAGCGGGAGATTGAGGACGTTCATGGCTTGGTAGCGGGAGATTGAGGACGTTCATTGCTTTGTAGCGGGAGATTGAGGACGTTCAGGGCTTGGTAGCGGGAGATTGAGGACGTTCATGGCTTGGTAGCGGGAGATTGAGGATGTTCATTGCTTTGTAGCGGGAGAGGGCGATTGAGGACGTTCAGGGCTTGGTAGCGGGAGATTGAGGACGTTCAGGGCTTGGTAGAGGGAGATTGAGGACGTTCAGGGCTTGGTAGCGGGAGATTGAGGACGCTCAGGGCTTGGTGTGGGAGATTGAGAACGTTCAGGGCTTGGTAGCGGGAGATTGAGAACGTTCAGGGCTTGGTAGCGGGAGATTGAGGACGTTCAGGGCTTGGTAGCGGGAGATTGAGGACGTTCATGGCTTGATAGCGGGAGATTGAGGACGTTCATTGCTTTGTAGCGGGAGATTGAGGACGTTCAGGGCTTGGTAGCGGGAGATTGAGGACGTTCATGGCTTGGTAGCGGGAGATTGAGGATGTTCATTGCTTTGTAGCGGGAGAGGGCGATTGAGGACGTTCAGGGCTTGGTAGCGGGAGATTGAGGACGTTCAGGGCTTGGTAGAGGGAGATTGAGGACGTTCAGGGCTTGGTAGCGGGAGATTGAGGACGTTCAGGGCTTGGTAGCGGGATATTGAGGACGTTCAGGGCTTGGTAGCGGGAGATTGATGACGAACAAAGATGATATGATGTGTAGCAATAATTGTTTCTCCCAACTCTTGACTGAAAGCTGAACGTGTACTGAGTAGATCTGAAGTCATAGATGTTTTAGAAATATCTACAAGAGTACGATCAGGATGCATGTGTGCATTCAACATCCATGTTCAACATTGACACGAACCAACTTTAGAAGCTAGCCAAACTTCTAGACCAGGGGTGGAATTCAACCCAAGAAACGAACCCAACTGACGACATGGCTGTGAAAGATATGTAGACTGACACATCAAAGATGGAAACTATTTAGATTGGCAGAACACCAGGCCCACTTAACATGCATGTCAACAATATCAAACTTAAGCGGGCCCGAAAGTTCAAATACCTGGGGAGTATGTTTACAGAAGATGGAAGGTTTGATAGATGTGTAGAAACAAGATGCCAGAAAGCCTTTGCTGGGACTAATCAACTGTCAACACTGAGCAAACACTTCTAAAATCAGCTGAACAAGAACACTGATAAAATGAACATTAATTCAAGTCTGCGTAACCAAGTTCCAACTTGATCCTTATCCGGGGCACAGGAGAGGAACGTTGCAACGTCAGAGATGAAATGTGCAAGATAAGTCGTTGATATCATCAGGAAAGATGACATGAGACAATGTTTTGACAGTTTTCTAGAATATATTTCTGCGTCCACAACATATATGTTCAGGAGATCGCCATATTTTATTGTTGGTTGTTTCGGAAATGTTTGGACATTCTGGGGGACAGCTGATGCCTCACTTGATGTGCTGTTTGAGCTGTGATAGTATCAACATATCACACACGACATTAGGGGAATCCGCCAGTATTCCTGGAATGTCCCCTGTTACATATCTTTAAATAGCCCTGACTTCACAGGCTGGGATTTCCGAATTGACCCTAATCGCAATTGGCCTCACGCCCTTGACACAAAATGTCGCCAAGTCCAACTTTGTTGACGGTTTACAATCGCGATAGTCGATAAGGCACGATCTCCATACATGCTGGGGGATATATCGATGTAAGAAACGACCGTAACCTACCTTCACCGACCTGTCAAATAAGCGAGCTGGTTGTGGTCGGCGGTGATTGGTGCATCCTTCAAATATTATCTGTCTCTGTATTAAACTGAGCTGTCAACTTTTGATCGTCTTCCTGGAATGATAACCATAAAGTTAATGTGTGTGGTACAGTGTTAGCCCTAGTTTTATTTGGTTGGCCACTGGATGTCGATCTCGTGTGGGGATTGCAGGATGGTTTCAGTACACGGACGCAGTGTTCAGCCGTGTATTGTAATGGCTTAGTGTTGTCCAATAGTCCTCCACGCTGTCGGGGATCAAGTGTTCAGAGAGAACAGTTGTGTTATAGATGTGGGTGCTGTGCGAAATAACCTCAGTTTGAACGACTTTAGAATGAATCTTCTCCCTCGACGAAACGTAAATAAGTCATTGATCATCTTACTAAGAATAGGAAGAAGAAGAATTCAACTTTGTGGACTGGAGTAACTAGCACGCGTCTGAGTGCCAGAATGTTGGCTTCTCATATTAAAGGTAACGGTTCGATCCCCATTGTGTGTACCTGCCTTAGTGTTAGGCAAGCCATGTGGCCATCCAACCTAATACCAACAAGGCGACGTCTAGTACAAGACACAACAGGGAGCGTCATGGCGTGTATAAATATTTCCTTTGGTGTCTACCATTTAAAGATCTCTGAATTATATGTCTGCACACTTCCCACCTCCAACGCGTATGTCCCCCACCTGTTTTAGCGCCTATTAATCCATGATCAGCGCTTTGTTTGCCTGCACACTTCCTCTCTCTCTCCTACGTCTATATTCCCCACCTGTTTTAGCGCCTATTAATCCATGATCAGCGCTTTGTTTGCCTGCACACTTCCTCCCTCTCTCCTACGTCTATATTCCCCACCTGTTTTAGCGCCTATTAATCCATGATCAGCGCTTTGTTTGCCTGCACACTTCCTCCCTCTCTCCTACGTCTAAATTCCCCGCCTGTTTTAGAATGAAGGGTCACAAAATAGAATATTTTCCCCGAGACTGTCAAGGTCAGATTGATGACGTCATGTTCCGCTAAGGCCGAACCTAAACAGCGGAAATATTTCGGGATTACTTGAAAATAAACGGTTTTCACATTTTCCACATCCATTACAGCGGAAATATTCGGGATTACTTGAAAATAAACGGTTTTCACATTTTCCACATCCATTCAGCCATACCTCCATGAAGTTCATGCTCAGGGGAAACCTTCCACACAGCCCTAGCTGCTACATTATTCACCTGGCGCCTAGACCTTAGACACACCTGTCACTCCCTGGCCAAGTAGAAAAACAAGTCGACCCAACACTTCATTCTCGCCGGCAGTGTCTGCTAATAGACTGCCTACTTTAAGAAAGCCATTAGTGTGTATGCGTGTGTTTTAATAGGTTGTGGTATCCGGGAAGAATATTACCATTACTACATTGACTGGGTCTCTGTTGTGTGACGACGCTGTAGTGTTCCGATATACCAGCTGTGTTAGTGTGTCTGTAATATCAACTGTGCCGGTGGACTTACCATTCGGTTGTGGTGACTGACAGTATACAGGTCACTGGGTGGGAATGTTGGTGCCAAGGCTGTGTTGGTGGACAAGGTTCGCGCTGCTGTTAGTGGTCAGTCTTGACATGCAGGAGTTGCAGCAGCACTAGTGATGCCGCTGTTTATCTCTGGATTACAACTGCTCTATGATTATTTCGTCATCCGGGTTATGAGGATGGTGCTCGTAAGTGAAGTTTGTTGTTGTTGTTGGGGGTGGTCATGTTGTTGTTGTTGATGTAGGGTGTTGTTAGTGTGTTGTTGTTGATGGTGGGCGTGGTGATGTTGTTGTTGATGGTGGGGGTGGTGATGATGTTGTTGATGGTGGGGGTGTTGTTAGGGTGTTGTGCAGATGTGACGTTTGTCTTACTACTACTACAACTACTGCTGCAACTGCAACTACTACTACTACCGCTACTACTACTACTACTACTACCGCTACTATTACTACTACTACTACTACTACTACTACTACCGCTACTACTACTACTACTACTACTACCACTACTACTACTACTACCACAGAGATGTCGAATTTGGTGTGAGCCTGATTCATTGTGGAGTGTTCTCTTGTTTTTATACCTTCGGTCCATCACCTAGCTGGTATATATGTCTTTCCCTCCGTCTTCGTCTCTTTCTTACTCTTCCTTTTATATTCTTCCTTCTTCTACTTGTGCTATCTATTTGGCCTGTACAATGAAGTCGCCCGCACTTCATCCCCGACAACAGAGCCTGATGTATGGCTACCTTCCCCTTGATGTTTTCTGTCAACAATAAGAACGCCATGTACCTCTAATTGACATGCCCTTCAACTCTAGAAGTAAGGTCCACCATTCAACTCTAGAAGTAAGGTCCACCCTTCAACTCTAGAAGTAAGGTCCACCATTCAACTCTAGAAGTAAGGTCCCCCCTTCAACTCTAGAAGTAAGGTCCACCATTCAACTCTAGAAGTAAGGTCCCCCCTTCAGCTCTAGAAGTAAGGTCCGCCCTTCAACTCTAGAAGTAAGGTCCACATGTCAAAGGACAACAATTGGCATGGCGATAGAACCACTGTAACGTCGGTCGACAGTAGACAGATAACTGGGTCTTCATACAGAGCAGGTAGGTCTATGCCTGCTGCCAGGTAGGCGAAGCTTGTCTAGACTAGCTTCTTCTTTTGTCATCTGACTTCCTACCGCTTGGTCTAGGGGAACGTATGTAGTTTGTTGGGTAGGAGTTCCTGGAAGCGGGCTGGCTCATTTCCGCTCTCGACTGTCCCTGGTTGGTGTTAGCTTGTCTATCCCAAACGGGACGGTTGTCTCACCAAGACGGGACGGTTGTCTATTCCAGACGCGACGGTTGTTTCGCCAGGACGGGACGATTGTCTCACCAAGACGGGACAGTTGTCTATCCTAGACGGGACGGTTGTCTCGACGGGACGGTTGCCTTCTCAGACGGGACAGTTGTCTCGCCAGGACAGCCCAACTGGAGACAGACAAAACTTGAATGTAGAGTGGTATTCTCATAGCAGACACTGCCGTCTGGGATAAAGTGTAAAACTTTACTGTACTAAGCTTTGTTTTGACGGCCGAGTAGACCGTCGCTTTTCTCGTCGTTATTTCCCTAGTCGAGGCGCCCGTTTACAGCTGGGTCGACAGTATAGCCATACTTGTACCATTGCCACGAGAAGTGAACTAACTTCCGGTCAGTCACACAAACGCTCAGAGTCTCTCCTCTCTGTTTATTTGTCTTCCACCTTATATCTCTCCGTCTGTTGGAGTTGTCTGGTGCCACTCCACCCTCCCTTCCTCCCTCCCTTTCTTTCTTTCTCTCTTCTTTCCTTCCTTCCTTCTTTTTTTCTTTCCATCCATCCTCCCTCCCTCCCTTCCGTCCTACTTTTCTCCCTCATTCCCTTCCCTAATTCCTCCCTTTCGTCCTTTTCCCCTCCCTTCCGTCCTTTTTCCGCTCCCTTCCGTCCTTTTTTTTCTCCCTTCCGTCCTTTTTTTCTCCCTTCCGTCCTTTTTTTCTCCCTTCCGTCCTTTTTTTCTCCCTTCCGTCCTTTTTTTCTCCCTTCCGTCCTTTTTTCTCCCTTCCGTCCTTTTTTCTCCCTTCCGTCCTTTTCCCCTTCCTTCCATCCTCCCTTCCTTCAATCCTTCCTTCTTTCCTTCCTTTCTTCCTTCTTTTCTTCCTTCCTTCCACCTTTCCTTCTCTCCCTTCCTTCTCTTCTTTCCTTCTCTTCTTCCTTCCTCCCTCTTTCCTCCTCCCTTCATGCCACCTTCCTTCTCTATATCTCTACCCGCTTTCTTTCACTGCTCCTGTCTGTAGTAGTGTGGTCTGGTCCCCACCCTGCCCGCTATCCATCTCTCCCCCCATCCTGCCTGCCTGTCTGTCTGTACAAGCCTGTGGTATCGTGTCAGATGCTATTCTCGGCATCTCCATTTCCGCATTAGGAAAGATACAGGCCTTGCCCGAGTTAAACATAGCCCCACCAACAAAAACATTCAATTTATCTGAAATGAGTTCTTTGACTCGGGACATCCAGAGATTCTAAGAATAGCTTTCTCTTTCCCTTGCTCATTTGATGTGCATCTTGGCGCGGCTGAATGTTTGGGCAGACTGGTTGTACACACCAGCAGAGCTTGCTCCAGGCGTTTCCATTCCAGAGCTTGTCATGTTGCGTTGTCTCTGTTGTTACGGTCCTGATTCTCAAAGACCGCTCGATTGTTTGTCGCTAGAGATATGGTTTTGTTGGACGTAGCGCACTTCTGTGGACCTCTGTTCCAGGCCCATGTAAGTTCTTGGCACGCTTTGTGACATGTATCACATTTATTTATCACATTCATAAGAGTGCAGGTCGACTACGACTAAGATTTGTGACATCTATTTGTGATAACTTTTAGTGATGACTTTTAGTGATGACTTTTAGTGACAAGACAACTTTTAGTGATAACTTTTAGTTACAAGACAACTTTTAGTGACAAGATAACTTTTAGTGACAAGACAACTTTTAGTGATAAGACAACTTTTAGTGATAACTTTTAGTGACAAGATAACTTTTAGTGACAAGACAACTTTTAGTGACAAGATAACTTTTAGTAATAACTTTTAATAACAACTTTTAGTGACAACTATTGGTGACATAAGTGTGTTGACATAGGTATGTTGACATAGGTGTGTTGACATAGGTGTGTTGACATAGGTGTGTTGACATAGGTGTGTTGACATAGGTGTGTTGACATAGGTGTGTTGACATAGGTGTGTTGACATCTGTGTGTGACTGTACGGGTGTGACATATGTGTGTGACATGTACGGTGGTGACATGTACGTGTGTGACATCTATGTGTGTGACTATTTCTCTCAAACTGGACAGTCTATCTCAAACGTCTCGTCACCCCCACCTGTCTGGCTCAAACATGTGACGTCACCTCTATCTCACAAACACTCAACCCGTATTCAAAAGTCACAAACACCTTATCCCCAGCGGCAATGCCTGATAACCACACATGACGGCGTGGAAGAGAACCGGGATTATCAGCCCCTCACACAATGAAATAGGCCCATACTTGATCTCCCGCTTCACTCAGATGCTGAGCAGCGCATGAGCTGCAGGGTCAGTGACCCACAGCTGACTGCTAGCGTCAGGGACAGCGACCCACAGCTGACTGCTAGCGTCAGGACCAGCGACCCACAGCTGACTGCTAGCGTCAGGGTCAGCGACCCACAGCTGACTGCTAGCGTCAGGACCAGCGACCCACAGCTGACTGCTAGCGTCAGGGCCAGCGAACCAGAGCTGCCAAGACCCTTCTACACCTCCACGCGGTGATCCTGGATAACAGGCTGCAGCATGGCAGACTGGCTAAGGAGAAGGGAGGTAAGAGGGAAGGCTAACCCGGTACCTAAAAATGTCTGCTGAAATCGGATGTGTTGGACCGACAGTTGCAAATATTGCAATCAAACGGTAAACTACTACGACACAACGCATTACATTCTCCGGACTACATTCTGCTACCTGCAAAGCCCTTTTCAGGGCTTGGTAGCGGGAGATTGAGGACGTTCAGGGCTTGGTAGCGGGAGATTGAGGACGTTCACAGCTTGGTAGCGGGATATTGAGGACGTTCAGGGCTTGGTAGCGGGAGATTGAGGACGTTCACAGCTTGGTAGCGGGATATTGAGGACGTTCAGGGCTTGGTATCGGGAGATTGAGGACGTTCACAGCTTGGTAGCGGGATATTGAGGACGTTCAGGGCTTGGTAGCGGGAGATTGAGGACGTTCAGGGCTTGGTAGCGGGAGATTGAGGACGTTCACAGCTTGGTAGCGGGATATTGAGGACGTTCAGGGCTTGGTAGCGGGAGATTGAGGACGTTCACAGCTTGGTAGCGGGATATTGAGGACGTTCAGGGCTTGGTATCGGGAGATTGAGGACGTTCACAGCTTGGTAGCGGGATATTGAGGACGTTCAGGGCTTGGTAGCGGGAGATTGAGGACGTTCAGGGCTTGGTAGCGGGAGATTGAGAACGTTCAGGGCTTGGTAGCGGGAGATTGAGGACGTTCAGGGCTTGGTAGCGGGAGATTGAGAACGAAGAAGAGCCGCTATAGAACGAAGAGAGCAAATGTCTGATGTAGCTGTCACCAGTCAATCTCCTTAAGTCAATTGTGCGGTCATGTCAGTGGCGTAACTACGCGTATTAACTTATGGCTACCTAAATAAGCGACCGCAGCTTGGAAGTTAAGGCTCGCTTCGTGCTGAGACCCGGCCATAGTATGTCTATGGTTTTGTCTCGTGCTGTAGTGTATGGCAGGTGTTTGCAAGCTATGGTATACGCGGCGACACCCCAAAACGAAATATCGTATCATCCGGCCGGGGGTATATTGCTACTGATGTCAAATACTGGGAGGAGCCGCCAACTATATCCACTTGTTCGTTCAGCAACATTGAATATGGTGTCCCTCCAACCACAGCTGTTAGCATCCATGTGCACCGTTTGTTTCGTTGATAGATCATAGCAATCGAATTTCATTGTTCTAGTCCTCTTCCACCACCACTGACCAATCTACCACCACTGACCAATTCCTCTACCACCACTGACCAATTCCTCTACCACCACTGACCAATCTACCACCACTGACCAATTTCTCTACCACCACTGACCAATTCCTCTACCACCACTGACCAATCTACCACCACTGACCAATTCCCCTACCACCACTGACCAATCTACCAGCACTGACCAATTCCTCTACCACCACTGACCAATCTACCACCACTGACCAATTCCTCTACCACCACTGACCAATCTTTTACTAATCTACTGCAATCTCTAACCAGTCTGTGACAAATGTTTAACATAATGATGTTGCTAGCCCCATGCTCAACCCTCTTTAGTTACCTTTTCCCACAAGATTGAAATGTTGCAGTGATCCTATTCTTTGCTCCCCGTATTACAGCGCTGATAGAGTACTTAGACAAGATCGATAGTACCGCACCACAAGCACGGGAAATTACAGATAGGGCCCATACCAGGCATTGATACAGATAGGGCCCATACCAGGCATTGATACAGATAGGGCCCATACCAGGCATTGATACAGATAGGGCCCATACCAGGCATTGATACAGATAGGGCTTATACCAGGCATTGATACAGATAGGGGCAGTACCAGACATTGATACAGATAAGGCCCATACCAGACATTGATACAGATAGGGCACATACCTGGCATTGATACAGATAGGACACATACCAGGCATTGATACAGATAGGGCCCATACCAGGCATTGATATAGATAGGGGCAGTACCAGACATTGATACAGATCAGACATTGATACAGATAGGGCACATACCAGGCATTGATACAGATAGGGCACATACCAGGCATTGATACAGATAGGGCACATACCAGGCATTGATACAGATAGGGCACATACCAGGCATTGATACAGATAGGGCACATACCAGACATTGATACAGATAGGGCACATACCAGGCATTGATACAGATAGGGCACATACCAGGCATTGATACAGATAGGGCCCATTCTAAACATTGAGTAGCTGGGTAAACTGTAGCGTGCCGGGACCGGGGTGTGGATTCAGTGTCCATACCGCGAGAGAGACACCAGAAGCTGGTCCATCTTGTAGTCCAGACTTACTAGAAGCACTGACCTTGGTGTTGCTCTTGTCTCCTTGCAGGCGTTAAACCAAGACAGCCAGGACTGGGACAAGCGCTCTAGTCTTCCACGGATGAAGAGTTTCGATGCTATCGTCTTTGATGTCCTGCGTGTCTCACCCGAGGACTTTGCTGTAAGTCGGTCAGCTTTAGGGGGGAGGGGGTTTGGTAGTTGGGGTAGGGGTGGTTGGGGTGGGGGTAGTTTGGGTGGGGGTAGTTTGGGCGGGGGTAGTTTGGGCGGTGGTAGTTTGGGTGGGGGTAGTTTGGGCGGGGGTAGTTTGGGCGGGGGTAGTTTGGGCGGGGGTAGTTTGGGTGGGGGTAGTTGTGGTTGGGGTGGAGGTAGTTTGGGTGAGGGTAGTTTGGGTGGTGGTAGTTTGGGTGGTGGTAGTTTGGGTGGGGGTAGTTTGGGCGGTGGTAGTTTGGGTGGGGGTAGTTTGGGTGGGGGTAGTTTGGGCGGGGGTAGTTTGGGTGGGGGTAGTTTGGGCGGTGGTAGTTGTGGTTGGGGTGGGGGTAGTTTGGGTGAGGGTAGTTTGGGTGGTGGTAGTTTGGGTGGTGGTAGTTTGGGTGGGGGTAGTTTGGGCGGTGGTAGTTTGGGTGGGGGTAGTTTGGGCGGGGGTAGTTTGGGCGGTGGTAGTTTGGGTGAGGGTAGTTTGGGTGGGGGTAGTTTGGGCGGTGGTAGTTGTGGTTGGGGTGGGGGTAGTTTGGGTGGTGGTAGTTTGGGTGGTGGTAGTTGGGGTGGGGGTAGTTGGGCGGTGGTAGTTTGGGTAGTTGTGGTTGGGGTGGGGGTAGTTTTGGCGGTGGTAGTTGGGGCGAGGGTAGTTTGGGTTGTGGTGGGGGTAGTGGTAGTTGGGGTGGGGATAGTTTGGGTAGTGGTAGTTTGGGTGGGGGTAGTGGTAGTTGGGGTGGGGATAGTTTGGGTGGGGGTAGTTGGAGGTGGGGGTGGTGGTAGTTGGGTTAATGGTAATGTGGTGGTAGTAGTTGGGGTGGGGGCGAGGATATTAGTGTGGGTTGGTGGTGGTTGTGATGTTGGTAGTTGTGATGGTGTTGGTAGTTGTTGTGTGTGTGGATTGTTGAACACTAACAATAAAGTCAGGCCTACTATGAGCCTGTGAAACATGGACATACATGTAACTAACGCCCAGACTGAACATCTCTAATGTGGCATGTTTTTGTCCCCAGAGTCAGATAACTCTACTGGATCTTCCTGTGTTCAAGTCTATTCAGCCGGACGTGAGTACATTCGTGTGGGTGCCTGGGAGGGGGGTGCACGGGAGGGAGTGAGAGGGAATGAGATATTATAGGCACAACACATAGAGTATACTGTTCAATCATCCGTATTTGTCTATGTTGTACCCACCGGTGGGTTCTAATCCTGACTTCTGTCCGTGTCCAGGAGCTGACCTCGTGTGCCTGGACTACCAAGGAGAAGCTCATCAAGGCACCAAATGTGGTGGCCTTTACTCGAAGGTTTAACCATGTAAGTGTAATCTTAGCATTACTTTAAGGTGTAACCATGAAAGTGTAATCTTAGAATTACTTTAAGGCGTAACCATGTCAGTGTAATCTTAGCATTACTTTAAGGTGTAACCATGTAAGTGTAATCTTAGCATTACTTGGTTTAACCATGTAAGTGTAATCTTAGAATTACTTGGTTTAACCATGTAAGTGTAATCTTAGAATTACTCTGAGGTTTAACCACGTAAGTGTAATCTTAGCATTACTTGGTGTAACCATGTAAGTGTAATCTTAGCATTACTCTGAGGTTTAACCATGTAAATTGTCTTAATATTACTAGAATATTACTAACCATGTGAGTACAGTCTCACTTCACTAGAATGTATAACAGTGGTGAGACGTAAGTATAATCTTTTCACAATATCATTGTCTTTATATGCCATTAGGGCTTACCGTTATACAACATCGGCTCATATACAACATTATGCGTGTATGCAACATTACGGTTAACTTCAAACAAACAAAGATCAGCTTGATACAAGATTAGGCTTGTATACAACATTAGGGTCATTTACAACATTACAGTCAACTTTATACGTTAGGGTCAACTTTGCACAACATCACGTCAATTTTAATCATTTAGGTTAGTTTTATACAACATTAGGGTCAACGATGCAACATTAGGGTCAACTTGGTGCAACATTAGGGTCAATGATACAACATTAGGGTCAACAATGCAACATTAGGGTCAACAATGCAACATTAGGGTCAATGATGCAACATTAGGGTCAACTTGGTGCAACATTAGGGTCAATGATGCAACATTAGGGTCAACAATGCAACATTAGGGTCAATGATGCAACATTAGGGTCAACAATGCAACATTAGGGTCAACTTGGTGCAACATTAGGGTCATGATGCCTTTGTGAATCCCCACAGGTCAATTTCTGGGTACAGAAGGAGATCTTGAACTGTCAGACTCTGAAGACCAGGGCTGAAGTTTTAGCACATTTTATCAAGATTGCTAAGGTCAGACTCATAGATTTACTTCAGATATAATTCATTGTCAGACTCATAGATTCACTTAGGATAGAATTCATTGTCAGACTCATAGATTCACTTAGGATAGAATTCATTGTCACTCATAGATTCACTTCGGATAGAATTCATTGTCAGACTCATAGATTCACTTCAGATAGAATTCATTGTTAGAAAGATAGATTATATTCTTATTGAATTCATTGTCAGCCTTATATTCTCTTCTTATAGAATTCATTAATGATTCAGTTAACGATTGTGATATGCTTCATGTTGGCTATTCTTTAATACTGGGCCTGTGACGTGGTGTGTACCTCTCACCTGTACTGTACATGTGTCTTGGTGTATCCCTCTCACTTGTACTGTACATTTGCCTTGGTGTATCTCTCTCACCTGTACTGTACCTGTGCCTTGGTGTATCCCTCTCACATGTGACTTGGTGTATCCCTCTCACCTGTACTGTACCTGTGCCTTGGTGTATCCCTCTCACATGTGACTTGGTGTATCCCTCTCACCTGTACTGTACCTGTGCCTTGGTGTATCCCTCTCACATGTGACTTGGTGTATCCTTCTCACCTGTACTGTACCTGTGCCTTGGTGTATCCCTCTCACCTGTGACTTGGTGTATCCCTCTCACCTGTGTCTTGGTGTGCCCCTCTCACCTGTACTGTACCTGTGTCTTGGTGTATCCCTCTCACCTGTACTGTACCTGTGACTTGGTGTGTCCCTCTCACCTGTACTGTACCTGTGACTTGGTGTATCCCTCTCACCTGTACTGTACCTGTGACTTGGTGTGCCCCTCTCACCTGTGACTTGGTGTGCCCCTCTCACCTGTGACTTGGTGTATCCCTCTCACCTGTACTGTACCTGTGACTTGGTGTGTCCCTCTCACCTGTGACTTGGTGTATCCCTCTCACCTGTACTGTACCTGTGTCTTGGTGTGCCCCTCTCACCTGTGACTTGGTGTGTCCCTTTCACATGTACTGTACCTGTGTCTTGGTGTGCCCCTCTCACCTGTACTGTACCTGTGTTTTGGTGTATCCCTCTCACCTGTACTGTACATGTGACTTGGTGTGCCCCTCTCACCTGTGACTTGGTGTGCCCCTCTCACCTGTGACTTGGTGTGTCCCTTTCACCTGTACTGTACCTGTGACTTGGTGTGTCCCTTTCACCTGTTCTGTACCTGTGTCTCGGTGTACCCCTCTCACCTGTACTGTACCTGTGTCTCGGTGTGCCCCTCTCACCTGTACTGTACCTGTGTCTCGGTGTGCCCCTCTCACCTGTACTGTACCTGTGTCTCGGTGTACCCCTCTCACCTGTACTGTACCTGTGTCTCGGTGTGCCCTTCTCACCTGTACTGTACCTGTGACTTGGTGTGCCCCTCTCACCTGTACTGTACCTGTGACTTGGTGTGCCCCTCTCACCTGTACTGTACCTGTGTCTTGGTGTGCCCCTCTCACCTGTACTGTACCTGTGACTTGGTGTGCCCCTCTCACCTGTACTGTACCTGTGTCTTGGTGTGCCCCTCTCACCTGTACTGTACCTGTGTCTTTGTGTGTCACCTGAAGTTGGTCTGTTCTATTCTCCAGAAACTACAAGACCTCAACAACCTACATGCAGAGATGGCTGTCATCTCAGCCCTTCAGAGCGCTGCTGTATTCCGGCTATCACACACGTGGATGGTACGTATACATGTCTGGGTCGTCTCACGGCTGATGTGGACTTCAGTGACATGAAGAATTCCTGGGACTTGGCTAACCATGGTGTTGATTGCATACCATTGCGTCACACGAGCCTGGCCTGTGGGCGCGAACTTACTCGTGGGTTGAGTCGAGTCATATGGAATAACTTAGGGGATGGCATGGTTAAGTGGCACGGCTCACAATCCGAAGGTGCTGGGTTCGGTCCCCATCACAGCACCGGCCGTTACGCCGGGGAAGCAAACCCTTAGAAAATGTAGGAAGAAGCAGACCCTTACATAAAATGCATGCTGAAGTCGGATGCACTGGGCCAAAAGGCACAGAATAAAAACCACAGTGCAACGCACACCACCTTGGGGATTAGAGAAAATAAGGCAAATAACAACAACAACAAAAATATTGAATAACTGACATTCTAGCTACGTTTTTCCAAACTTAGCTACGTTTTTCCAAACTAATTTTATGCTGGTCTAGGTTCAGCTGTACTGTGACTAATATTCCCGCCACCTGAACCAATTCCCGCCATCGGAACCCTCAACAATACGAGAATAAAAGTCATGGTTTTCTACTTCTCCCTAACCCTTGATGCTAAATCATATCTATAATCATACATACTATACGGGCTACAATACTAGGATCTGTTACAAAAGATGCATCTGTGCAACGGGTTGGGGGGGGGGGGGGGGGGATGATTTGAGCTGACAGGCTGACACTATAGACAGTGTAGCAGCTACAATATAAGGTTCACATGGTTTAGCCTACATCATAATGCACGATCAATTGAATTTCCAGAAAGTATGCTCTCAGAACCCTAACTTGATGAACACAAAATGAATAGAAAAGGTCTGTCCTTGCACTGATAACGCGATAAGTGTATCGATGTTGGTGGAAATTATCTTGAGAAATACGGGACAATGTTAGGGCAATAACCAATGGTTTTCAGGTTTGTGGCTCATTTAGTTGTTTTTTTTAAATAGCATCCAGTGACCTATTTACTGACTTGCCCTAGTATGACGGACAGAAATCCAAAGTAAAAGAAGTTATCCAATGTTTTTTGTTCGGATCATTCTGTTTCTGTTTCTAAGAATCGATGTCACTGCACTCCGGGAATACCCATAGGTGCTCAGTCTCTCATCAAATAGCGTACGGTATGGATGCTGATGGTCCCTCTCTGGTTGTTCACTTTCCTGCTCCATCCTCTCATGCGCCCCACTCCGCTCAAACCTTGTTTAATGTCAAAACTTTGCAGTCTGTGGATTGCTGCTTCATCTATTGCGGTGTCCTCATCCAGCAGACGGTCATTGAATGATTTCAAAATGTCACTTCCATCCATCACTAATGTGCCCATGATGGGAGCCCGTGAAGCCAAGATGTCAGCTCTTTCATTGCCCTGGACCCCGGCATGAGCAGGACAGCAGATCCAGGTCAACCGCTGGAGGTTTGAGGCCTCAACAGCAGCTATCCACTCGTACCTGAGCCATCTATTCTGTACTTTGTGAAGTACGGCTTGCACGTCTGTCACAATGACTGCCCTTGTTATATAGGTCTCAGATATCCATTTCAGTGCTGAGGTCACTGCTTTCGTCTCCATTCTCATACTGGAGGTTGTATGCCCTACTGCTCTCAGCAACGGCCTCTCCTCTCACTCTCTCTGTTTTAAATGGGACAATGGTTCCTCCTCAAACTGAATGACAGATTCCCACCTGTGTGGGGTCTGGGACCATGTGAGCTGGACTACTCAAACCTGCCAATCATGTTGTTTAGGGTTTAGTTGTTTAGTCATTGAGGGTTGTGCATGGGAGCAGCAACCTCATCATGTAAAACCTTTGCTTTTGTAGCTGCTACTGCTGTCAGATGCAGGCTTCCTGTATAGGGTTAAGATATAGTGTTGGCCCTATGCTCCGCTTGGAGCTGGATGTGAACCATCTATGTTGGGAATGACCCATCCATATATCCACATCCATTTATGGTGTGAATGACCTGCCTGTCCATAACCATCCATGGTGTGAATGACCATCCCTATATCCACATCCATGTATAGTGTGAATAACCCACCCATCCATATATTCACATACATCATGGTGTGAATAACCCATCCATATATCCACATCCATTTATGGTATGAATTACCTGCTCATCCATATATCCACAACCATCTATGGTGTGAATGATCCATCCATATATCCACATCCATCTATGGTGTGAATGAGCTGCCCCTGTGACTGATATATTTATTCATACCCATATATGGAGTCAATGACTCGTACATTTATCCATGCCCATTTATGGTATCTGTAACTCGTATATAATGTGAATGACCCATACTGTTATCCACAACAATATATGGTGTCTGGGACTTATCCATTGACCGTACTAGTGTATTATGTCAATAGCCCATCCATATATCCACATCCAATGGCTGATCTGTGTTGCTGCCATCACCAGATGCTGTCCAAGAAAGACAAGAGCATGTACGAAAGGATGGCCGACCTCTTCTCGGAGAACAACAACAGACAGAGGTTGCGAGACTACATGGAGTCAGTCCGCCTACCCTGTATACCATACTTGGGTAGGTGATCAGCACATTCGTGTCTTCTGTTATTGAGCTCTCTCTGTGGGTTAAGGGGGATACGGCTGTAGAGAGTCAAGTGCTAACGGGTCCATCATACTCTCTCGGGTTGTCTGGACCTCCTTCTCTTTGTCTCGTATTTGTTGGTTCATTATCTGTCCACATGTGGGGTGGGGAGTTGTCTAGAGAGAATAAGACGAAGAAGATGATAATGAGGATTAATGAATTCAAGAAAGATTGGATGCCTATAGCATTTAGAGCAAGAAAAAGTCGATGAAACTGGTTGTATACAGAGTCTTCTAAACCAGTGTAAAGATGATGAAGAAGAAGACCTGACAGGTGTACACTACGAACGAATGCTCTGACAGTACCTGTCAGTCATTGACCAAGGACCTAAGTAGTGGAGGGAGTTTGTAGCTGCCCTCTACATAAATGGGACTAATAGAGAGTCCAGTACCAGATTGACGGCCTTATCACAGGTTCCATGTGGAGGATGTTGTTACCCCACATTCGATATCCGAGTCCCTCCCCCACATTTGATATCCGAGTCCCTCCCCCACATTTGGTATCCGAGTCCCTCCCCCACATTTGATATCCGAGTCCCTCCCCCACATTTGATATCCGAGTCCCTCCCCCACATTCGATATCCGAGTCCCTCCCCCCACATTTGATATCCGAGTCCCTCCCCCCACATTTGATATCCGAGTCCCTCCCCCACTTTTGATATCCGAGTCCCTCCCCCACATTCGATATCCGAGTCCCTCCCCCACATTTGAAATCCGAGTTCCCCCCCCCCCACATTTGATATCCGAGTTCTCCTCCCCCTATTTGATATCCGAGTTCTCCTCCCCCTATTTGATATCCGAGTTCTCCTCCCCCTATTTGATATCCGAGTCCCTCCCCCATTTAATATCCGAGTACCCTCCCCCACATTTAATATCCAAGTCCCCCTCCCCCTGTGTGATATCCGAGTCCCCCTCCCCCTGTGTGATATCCGAGTCCCCCTCCCCCTGTGTGATATCCAAGCCCCCCTCCCCCTGTGTGATATCAAAGTCCCCCTCCCCTGTGTGATATCCAAGCCCCCCTCCCCCCGTTTGATATCCGATTCCCTCTCCCCTTGTTTGATATCCGAGTTCCTCCCTGTGTGATATACGAGTCCCCCTCTCCCTGTGTGATATCCGAGTTCCTCCCCGTCTGATATCCGAGTCCCTCTCCCTGTGTGATATCCGAGTTCCTCCCCGTGTGATATCCCCCTCTCCCTGTGTGATATCCAAGTTCCTCCCTGTGTGATATCCGAGTCCCCCTCTCCCTGTGTGATATCCAAGTCCCCCTCCCCCCCCCCCCCGTGTGATATCCAAGTCCCCCTCCCCCCGTGTGATATCCGAGTCCCCCTACCCCTGTGTGATATCCAAGTCCCCCTCCCCCCCCCCGTGTGATATCCAAGTCCCCCTCCCCCCGTGTGATATCCGAGTCCCCCTACCCCTGTGTGATATCCAAGTCCCCCTCCCCCCGTGTGATATCCGAGTCCCCCTCTCCCTGTGTGATATCCAAGCCCCCCCTCCCCTTGTGTGATATCTGAGTCCCCCTCCCCCTGTGTGATATCCAAGTCCCCCTCCCCCCGTGTGATATCCAAGTCCCCCTCCCCCCGTGTGATATCCAAGTCCCCCTCCCCCCGTGTGATATCCAAGTCCCCCTCCCCCCGTGTGATATCCAAGTCCCCTTCTCCCTGTGTGATATCCAAGTCCCCCTCTCCCTGTGTGGTATCCAAGCCCCCTCCCCCTGTGTGATATCCAAGTCACCCTCCCCCCGTGTGATATCCAAGTCCCCCTCCCCCCGTGTGATATCCAAGTCCCCCTCCCCCCGTGTGATATCCAAGTCCCCCTCCCCCCGTGTGATATCCAAGTCACCCTCCCCCTGTGTGATATCCAAGTCCCCCTCCCCCCGTGTGATATCCAAGTCCCCCTCCCCCCGTGTGATATCCGAGTCCCTCCCATTATCTCATCTTCCTTCTGTCCTCCACTCTAGGTCTGTATCTGACGGACCTCATCTACATCGACGTGGCCCACCCTCACTCTGGGGGCCTGGAGAGTCAGCCTCGAAGGGTTCAGATGAACAACATCCTCAGGGTTATAGCAGACTTCCAACAGTCTGAATATGGTAGGTTGTGGTGGGGGATGGAGTGGTTATAGCAGACTTCCAACAGTCTGAATATGGTAGGTTGTGGTGGGGGATGGAGTGGTTATAGCAGACTTCCAACAGTCTGAATATGGTAGGTGGTGGTGGGGGATAGAGTGGTTATAGCAGACTTTCAACAGTCTGAATATGGTAGGTTGTGGTGGGGGATAGAGTGGTTATAGCAGACTTCCAACAGTCTGAATATGGTAGGTTGGGGTGGGGGATGGAGTGGGTTATAGCAGACTTCCAACAGTCTGAATATGGTAGGTTGTGGTGGGGGATAGAGTGGGTTATAGCAGACTTCCAACAGTCTGAATATGGTAGGTTGTGGTGGGGGATAGAGTGGTTATAGCAGACTTCCAACAGTCTGAATATGGTAGGTTGTGGGGGGGGGGGTGGAGTGGGGTACAGCAGACTTTTAACAGCCTGAATATGGTAGGTTGGGGGTGGGGGATGGAGTGGGGTATAGCAGAATTCCTACAGTAAGAATCTGGTAGGTTGGGGGGGGGGGGGGAGTGTGGCGGGTGGATAGTAGGATGGTGAGGAAGAGGTTTTATTCTGGGTGGAAGGTGAGTGGAAGAGAGTATACTGGGAGGAGGGTTATCAGCTGATGATCTGGCAGACAGGTGTGTGAAGAATGTTGGCCAATCATGTGTGTTATCTGAACTGTCCGTCAGTCAAGGGTGTCCGTCAGTCAGTGTTGTCAGTGATGTTCCTGGTTTCTCCGCAGACAACCACACAGTATTAGAACACATACAGAACTACCTGAGGTCAATGAGGTACATCGAGGAGCTGCAGAAGTTTGTTGAGGACGACAACTACAAGTTAGTCTCTCGTCTCCTCTCTCATCTCCTCTCTCATCTCCTCTCTCATCTCCTCTCTCATCTTCATCTCTATTTGTTTTGTTTCTTATACCTGTACTCCATAGACTGACACATATTTTGGTGTGCCCATGACTCGTCACCGGTGACATTCAGTGGATAAAGGCCGTCCTGTTTATTAAAGTTCCTGACGTACCTGCTGCTGGCACTGTGTCATATTCGGTGTCAGCATGCCAGGAACCCATCATGCTAGGAACCCATCATGCCAGGGACCCATCATGCCAGGGACCCAGCAGGCCAGGGACCCAGCATGCCAGGGACCCAGCATGCCAAGGACCCAGCATGCCAGGGACCCAGCATGCCAGGAACCCAGCATGCTAGAAACCCAGCATGTAAGGGACCCATCATGCCAGGAACCCATCATGCCAGGGACCCAGCATGCCAGGGACCCAGCATGCCAGGGACCCATCATGCGAGGGACCCAGCATGCCAGGGACCCATCATGCCAGGGACCCAGCATGCCAGGGACCCATCATGCGAGGGACCCAGCATGCCAGGGACCCATCATGCCAGGGACCCATCATGCGAGGGACCCAGCATGCCAGGGACCCATCATGCCAGGGACCCAGCATGCCAGGGACCCATATTGCGCACACACTTTCTTATACCCAAGCAGGGCATGAATAATGTGATGTCAATTACTCTAATGTGATGTCAATAACTCTAATGTGATGTCAATTACTCTAATGTGATGTCAATTACTCTGTGATGTCAATTACTCTAATGTGATGTCAATTACTCTAATGTGATGTCAATTACTCTAATGTGATGTAAAGTGATAACTTGCTCAATCAAAATCGTAAGCATTGGGGTGACATCTTTCCGCTGGACACAGCCAATGGCACGAATCCGTTCATCCACACAAGCTTGGTGATGTGCATCTACAGCTGTGATCGGTCGGCCGCTGCGAGCTTTGTCATGCAGGCTAGTCAAAGCTGAATTGTGGTCTTTTAGTCCGTGCCCACCTCCTGTCATCATCCACACAGGCGTCACAATATACCGCAGTCATTTTTCGAAGCAAGTGGATGGGCACACAACCTTCTGCAGTCAGGAATTCAATCACAGCACGTTGCTTTAACTGTATTTTCATGTAGGCCGCCATTTTACTGTCTGCTGTGCGAATGCATCACATTCAAGGCACATGCCACTGCATTCCCCTATAGTCACTCAAATTGGTGATTATTTTCACATAGGTGTCACGTGGTTCCAAGCACTTACGAGTTAGGCACAGGAGAGAATAGGTTGTAAACCACCTCTTAGCAATCTGACTGATTCTGTGCCCTGGGTACATGTCCGCAATGTTTGACAACATTGGGGATCAAGGGGTCTCCAGGTAAGGTGTTCGCCTCTGGTGCAGGAGGTCGCGGGTTCAAATCACGGTGGATGCCAGGATTTTTTCACGTGGATCATCTGGTTAGAAATTGGCTGGAGTTGTAATATCAGACACCCATGTACAGTGATGAGCACGTTAAAAATCCCTTTCCAGTCGGGGAAATAAAAAGGAGCAGGCTTAACGGCCACTGCTCTGGCAAAATTCAAGTTGAAAGTCTACTCAAATTATTCTAGGGATTCTCGCATTTGTCGCACAAAGGGGAATGTGTGGCTATAACTTGGTTATGTGGTTAGTGGAGCGGCATAGATAGCGCCTGACAGGCTATGGGTCTATCTTGCTCTAATTTACACTACCATCACCACTAGTCCCAAACAGGTAATCATATATTCCAGGGGCTACCAACCTAAGGGTTGGTAACAGATACTGGGATTGACCTGGCAAGTCACCAGTGGATTTCCATGAAGTCGCACCTCCCCATGACATCCAACAACACAAGTGGACTGAAGATAGAAAGATCAGATAGATCACATGGACTGCCTTATAATTCCCCGTCATGTCACCCATATTACATGTATCCAGAATGTTTGAGCAGATCTCCGTGAGTGATAAGTTATTAATGTGTAGCATGTTGTCACACCATGAGAATGATGTATGTAAGAATCATAGCATTGACTCGGCACAGTAATCCCGACACATTAGCGGTTAGCCGTCATCTCTGTTTTCTTGCCCAGGCTTTCTTTGAGGCTAGAGCCTCCAGGTACAGCCTCATCTGCCTCTTCGCGTGAAGATGTCAACACGTACCCACCCCAGTCTCCACACTCCGAGCCTCGGACACAGCTGTCAGTGTCGAGGATGGCCACTGCACATCGCAAGTCCAGAAGTTTAAGTGCCAAGTGAGTTACTTTTCTTGTTACCCTGTCCATTTTTTACTCATCTCTTCCCTTCACTCTATAAAACATATTTCCTCTCTTCCCTTCACTCTATAAAACATATTTTATCTATTCCCTTCACTCTATAAAACATATTTCCTCTCTTCCCTTCACTCTATAAAACATATTTTATCTATTCCCTTCACTCTATAAAACATATTTCCTCTCTTCCCTTCACTCTATAAAACATATTTTATCTATTCCCTTCACTCTATAAAACATATTTTATCTATTCCCTTCACTCTATAAAACATATTTTATCTATTCCCTTCACTCTATAAAACATATTTTATCTATTCCCTTCACTCTATAAAACATATTTTATCTATTCCCTTCACTCTATAAAACATATTTCCTCTCTTCCCTTCACTCTATAAAACATATTTTATCTATTCCCTTCACTCTATAAAACATATTTTATCTATTCCCTTCACTCTATAAAACATATTTTATCTATTCCCTTCACTCTATAAAACATATTTTATCTATTCCCTTCACTCTATAAAACATATTTCCTCTCTTCCCTTCACTCTATAAAACATATTTTATCTATTCCCTTCACTCTATAAAACATATTTCCTCTCTTCCCTTCACTCTATAAAACATATTTTATCTATTCCCTTCACTCTATAAAACATATTTCCTCTCTTCCCTTCACTCTATAAAACATATTTTATCTATTCCCTTCACTCTATAAAACATATTTCCTCTCTTCCCTTCACTCTATAAAACATATTTTATCTATTCCCTTCACTCTATAAAACATATTTTATCTATTCCCTTCACTCTATAAAACATATTTCCTCTCTTCCCTTCACTCTATAAAACATATTTCCTCTCTTCCCTTCACTCTATAAAACATATTTTATCTATTCCCTTCACTCTATAAAACATATTTTATCTATTCCCTTCACTCTATAAAACATATTTCCTCTCTTCCCTTCACTCTATAAAACATATTTCCTCTCTTCCCTTCACTCTATAAAACATATTTTATCTATTCCCTTCACTCTATAAAACATATTTCCTCTCTTCCCTTCACTCTATAAAACATATTTTATCTATTCCCTTCACTCTATAAAACATATTTTATCTATTCCCTTCACTCTATAAAACATATTTTATCTATTCCCTTCACTCTATAAAACATTTCATCCCTTTCCCTATATTTAAAACATTGTTTCTGTTTCTTCAACTAACACATTTTTGTAATCATTTCTGCAATTTCATTTTCTCTTTCTCTCTCTCTCATGATATTTATTTGATCCATTGAATTTGATCCGTGCGAATTGAGTTCCAGGACCTGTATGTCCTCAACTAATGTTTGTGTGTCCCAGCTTCATGTCCTGCACCCACCCCCAGTCGGACAAGTCCAACAGTCTACCCAGCCGAGCCACAGCTCCCTACGTCCAGGGCATCAGGCATCTACTTGATGATAGTGTTCTGGAGGAGTCGCCGTGTGCTTCCAGTGAAGGCTCCGTGTGTAGCAAGCTGCAGACAGGTGTGTCTCCTTGGGCGTGTCTGGTGGCGGTCCAGTGTTGTGTGATGGTCCAGTGTTGTGTGGTGGTGCAGTGGTGTGTGGTGGTGTGTGGTGGTCCAGTGTTGTGTTGTGTGCTGGTGGAGTGGTGGTCCAGTGTTGTGTGGTGGTCCAGTGGTGTGTTGTGTTGTGTGCTGGTGCAGTGTTGTGTGGGGGTGGAGTGGTGGTCCAGTGTTGTGTGGTGGTCCAGTGGTATGTGGTGGTCCAGTGTTGTGTGGTGATGCAGTGGTGTGTGGTGATGCAGTGGTGTGTGGTGGTCCAGTGTTGTGTTGTGTGCTGGTCCAGTGTTGTGTTGTGTTGTGTGCTGGTCCAGTGTTGTGTTGTGTTGTGTGCTGGTCCAGTGTTGTGTTGTGTTGTGTGCTGGTCCAGTGTTGTGTTGTGTTGTGTGCTGGTCCAGTGTTGTGTTATGTTGTGTGCTCGTCCAGTGTTGTGTTGTGTTGTGTGCTGGTCCAGTGTTGTGTTGTGTTGTGTGCTGGTCCAGTGTTGTGTTGTGTTGTGTGCTGGTCCAGTGTTGTGTTGTGTGCTGGTCCAGTGTTGTGTTGTGTTGTGTGCTGGTCCAGTGTTGTGTTGTATGCTGGTCCAGTGGTGTGTGATGTAACAAATGTGTATGGAATACTGTGATTTGATATAAAATGTGATATTTAGTATGAGGTCAGTTGTGATCTCTGAGACGACACTCATCTGTAACCTCATCTCTGTAGATCCCCAGACCCCGTCTCTCTCTCTCTCTCTCTCGCTCTCTCTCAATCCCTGTTTTATGTCCACAGATAACAAGGAGATGCTGGAGTCCACGTCCAGCGACCAGGAGTCCTTCTGGCCTACCACCAGCAAGTAAGTGTGTGGTGGCATCTCTCTCTCTGGCCCTGGTCAACATGGTCAGCTTGTGAGGTCATCTCTCTCTCTGACCCTGGTCAGTTTGTTTGGTCATCTCTAGCACTGCCCAGGGTGGCCAGTTTGTGCGTTCATCCCTCTCCGGGCCTGGTCAAGGTAGTCAGTTTGTGGGTCCTCTCTCTCCAGCCCCTGGTCAAGGTAGTCAGTTTGTGGGGTCCTCCTTCTCCAGCCCTGGTCAAGGTAGTCAGTTTGTGGGGTCCTCTCTCTCCGGCCCTGGTAAAGGTAGTCTGTTTGTGGGGTCCTCTCTCTCCACCCCTAGTCAGTTTGTGGGGTCCTCTCTCTCCGCCCCTAGTCAGTTTGTGGGGTCCTCTCTCTCCACCCCTAGTCAGTTTGTGGGGTCCTCTCTCTCCACCCCTAGTCAGTTTGTGGGGTCCTCTCTCTCCACCCCCTAGTCAGTTTGTGGGGTCCTCTCTCTCCACCCCTAGTCAGTTTGTGGGGTCCTCTGTGAGAATTGTTTGTAAAGAAATGCATAACCTGGTCGATAAATTTGCTCAAATATTGCTGGTTGAGCATGAGCTGGCTGTTCTGGTAGATTGGAACAGAAGAATCTGTGGGGGAGATGGTCGGAGCTGGCACAATAGACAGTGTAACAACTGCAATACGTTGTTCACATGGTTTAGCCTACACCATAATGTGTGATCCCACCTTGGCGGGAGACATGTCGGGAATGGCGAAAAGCGGTTGAACATGAAGTGCAATGGTGGCTGAGACAGCAGACCACAGGCTTCCATGCTGCAGGTTTTGGTGGCTGAGATAGCAGACCACAGGCTTCCATGCTGCAGGTTGTGGTGGACTGATAAAGTGATAAGTGTATCGATGTTGGTGGGAACCGTGTTGAGAAATGAAGGGATCTCATTTATTGTTTAATAACCTTGTGTGACATATTTACTGACTTTTCTTTGTACAAGAGAGAGCGAATAGCTGGTTTGTCTCTGGTTATCGGATGTTGTTGATCCACATATGTGTGTTTTTCTTTCTATTAGCCATGTCTTTGTTTGTTCTCACTAGCTTCACCAGCCGAGAGTCTGAGGAGGAGCCGGTGGCCTTGACCAAGGAGCACAGCTTTACCTTCCAGGGATGCCTGCGCAGGAAGACGCTCATCAAAGAGGGCAAGAAGCCAACGGTAGGTGTTCTGTAAGGTGACTAACCTCCAATGGTGGGTGTTCTGTCAGGTGACATGTGACTAACCTCCAACGGTGGGTGTTCTGTCAGGTGACATGTGACTAACCTCCAACGGTGGGTGTTCTGTCAGGTGACATGTGACTAACCTCCAACGGTGAGTGTTCTGTCAAGTGACATGTGACTAACCTCCAACGGTGGGTGTTCTGACAGGTGACTAACCTCCAACGGTAGGTGTTCTGACAGGTGACTAACCTCCAACTGTAGGTGACAGGTGACTAACCTCCAACTGTAGGTGACATGTGACTAACCTCCAACGGTGGGTGTTCTGACAGGTGACTAACCTACAACGGTGGGTGTTATGACAGGTGACTAACCTCCAACGGTGGGTGTTATGACAGGTGACTAACCTCCAACTGTAGGTGAGAGGTGACTAACCTCCAACTGTAGGTGACATGTGACTAACCTCCAACTGTAGGTGACAGGTGACTAACCTCCAACTGTAGGTGACAGGTGACTAACCTCCAACTGTAGGTGAGAGGTGACTAACCTCCAACTGTAGGTGACATGTGACTAACCTCCAACTGTAGGTGACATGTGACTAACCTCCAACTGTAGGTGACAGGTGACTAACCTCCAACTGTAGGTGACAGGTGACTAACCTCCAACGGTGGGTGTTCTGACATGTGACTAACCTCCAACGGTGGGTGTTCTGACATGTGACTAACCTCCAACGGTGGGTGTTCTGACAGGTGACATGTGACTAACCTCCAACGGTGGGTGTTCTGGCAGGTGACATAACCTCCAACGGTAGGTGACAGGTGACTAACCTCCAACTGTAGGTGACATGTGACTAACCTGCAACGGTGGGTGTTCTGTCAGGTGACATAACCTCCAACGGTGGTCCTTGAGTCTACAATGTCCCATTCTGAGTCTGAAGATCTTTATCCGCCCATCTCTGCCAAGTTTATCTATGCTGTCATTTTCTTGCGTCTATTCTTTGTGCTATTCTCCCCATTCTGTCCTCATGGATCGTTTGATGAGTGTCTTTATGCTGGTCTCCCCATTCTGTCCTCATGGATCGTTTGATGAGTGTCTTTATGCTGGTCTCCCCATTCTGTCCTCATGGATCGTTTGATGAGTGTCTTTATGCTGGTCTCCCCATTCTGTCCTCATGGATCGTTTGATGAGTGTCTTTATGCTGGTCTCCCCATTCTGTCCTCATGGATCGTTTGATGAGTGTCTTTATGCTGGTCTCCCCATTCTGTCCTCATGGATCGTTTGATGAGTGTCTTTGTGCTGGTTTCTGTCCTCATGGATCATTTGATGAGTGATTTTGCTTTTTTATAGCTCTGTGGGTGGAGAGTATGCCTGCCTCAAGCTTTTGCGAGCTCATCTGCTTTCTCATTTCCGGGGATCACACAGTTGGCTGGAATCCATTGTAGGACTAAATCTGTTTTGTTTTTTGAGATCTGTATTTTATTTTGTGTAAGTCTGTCTTGTTTGGCACGACCATCAAGCTAGATCCATAGGTGCATGTGTCTGTGGACAGGTGACAATCTTTCTTGCAAATGGTCACACCCAGAGCAGTGCAATGTCTGCATTATGTGTTGGGGTTTCTTTGTTCTGACTTATTGGTTTGGGGAGATGGGGGATGGGAGGATGGGTAATTGGGGTTGGGGGGATGGGTTATTGGGGTTGGGAGGATGGGTTATTGGGGTTGGGGGGATGGGTAATTGGGGTTGGGGGGATGTGTTATGGGGGGATGGGTAATTGGGGTTGGGGGAATGGGTAATTGGGGTTGGGGGGATGTGTTATTGGGGACGGGTTGTTGGGGGGATGGGTTATTGGGGTTGGGGGGGATGTGTTATTGGGGTTGGGGGGGAAGGGTTATTGGGGTTGGGGGGGATGTGTTATTGGGGTTGGGGGGATGGGTAATTGTGGTTGGGGGGATGGGTTATTGGGGTTGGGGGGATGGGTTACTGGGACTAGGAGAAATAACTTATTGCACATATCAAAACAATCGTTATCTTTTTGAGCATGTGTAAAGAGCAGGCTGAAGATGACAGAGAGAAAAGTTGATGAAAGAGAAGTAATGACTGCAAGGAGAACTGAATGGCACAGTGCCATGGCACAAACAATAGCCAGTGGGAGCTTGATAGTGTGACGAGACAATAGCCAGTGGGAGCTTGATAGTGTGACGTGACAACGGTCTGTGGTTGTTTGATAGATCTGCCAGTAAGAATGTAGAGAGATTGTTGATGCCAGGATTTCAGAAAAATCTATATCCACTCCAGTGGGATACAAATGTATCCACTCTGATAATATATCCACTGTGGTACTAATGCTGCATGTACAAGTTATCTAACATATGTTGTACTTATTTCCACTCCAGGTGTCTTCCTGGACCAGACACTGGGTAGCCCTGTGGGGTTCGAACCTTCTCTTCTACCCAGCAAAAACTTTGAGAGGCTCTGAACGCTCAAATGTGAGTAATGTCTTTCACCTGTCAGGATCTCCCACCTGCCTACTGAGATCTCCCACCTGCCTACTGAGATCTCCCACCTGCCTACTGAGATCTCCCACCTGCCTACTTAGATCTCCCACCTGCCTACTTAGATCTCCCACCTGCCTACTTAGATCTCCCACCTGCCTACTTAGATCTCCCACCTGCCTACTTAAATCTCCCTCCTGCCTCCTTAGATCTCTCACCTGCCTCCTTAGATCTCTCACCTGCCTACTGAGATCTCTCACCTGCCTACTGAGATCTCTCACCTGCCTACTTAAATCTCCCACTTGCCTACTTAAATCTCCCACTTGCCTACTTAAATCTCCCACTTGCCTACTGAGATCTCCCACTTGCCTACTTAAATCTCCCACTTGCCTACTGAGATCTCTCACCTGCCTACTTAAATCTCCCACTTGCCTACTGAGATCTCTCACCTGCCTACTTAAATCTCTCACCTGCCTACTTAAATCTCTCACCTGCCTACTTAAATCTCCCACTTGCCTACTTAAATCTCCCACTTGCCTACTTAAACCTCCCACTTGCCTACTTAAATCTCCCTCCTGCCTACTTAAATCTCCCTCCTGCCTACTTAAATCTCCCACCTGCCTACCTAAATCTCCCACCTGCCTACTTAAATCTCCCACATGGGCGAGGAGTTGCTGTCAGTTGTAGGTAGGCGCGGAGACTGACTTGTCTCAGTTATCACCATGTGCCCTGTATGGAGTTTTGTAGTCAAGAACAAAGTGATTTTTCTGATCTCCGAGAGTACTGTATTGCAATGCAGGTCAGTAGGCTCACCAGTATGGGTATCACAGTGTCAATCCCCACCTCATTGGTAAACTGCAGTAACAAAGCCTGTTTTTTTTTAGGTGTAAAGGTGTGGACATTACATAGGGCCTTGGTCCGAATGTTTCACCTATCCCTGACGTGAGGTGAGATGAGGTATTGGTCAGAATGTTTCACCTTTCCCTGACGTGAGGTGAGGTATTGGTCAGAATGTTTCACCTGTCCCTGCCGTGAGGTGAGGTATTGGTCCGAATGTTTCACCTGTCCCTGCCGTGAGGTGAGGTATTGGTCCGAATGTTTCACCTGTCCCTGCCGTGAGGTGAGGTATTGGTCAGAATGTTTCACCTGTCGTGAGGTGAGGTATTGGTCCGAATGTTTCACCTGTCCCTGACGTGAGGTGAGGTATTGGTCTGAATGTTTCACCTGTCCCTGACGTGAGGTGAGGTATTGGTCCGAATGTTTCACCTGTCCCTGACGTGAGGTGAGGTATTGGTCCGAATGTTTCACCTGTCCCTGACGTGAGGTGAGGTATTGGTCCGAATGTTTCACCTGTCCCTGACGTGAGGTGAGGTATTGGTCCGAATGTTTCACCTGTCCCTGACGTGAGGTATTGGTCCGAATGTTTCACCTGTCCCTGACGTGAGGTGAGGTATTGGTCAGAATGTTTCACCTGTCCCTGCCGTGAGGTGAGGTATTGGTCAGAATGTTTCACCTGTCCCTGACGTGAGATGAGGTATTGGTCCGAATGTTTCACCTGTCCCTGACGTGAGGTGAGGTATTGGTCCGAATGTTTCACCTGTCCCTGACGTGAGGTGAGGTATTGGTCCGAATGTTTCACCTGTCCCTGACGTGAGGTGGGGTATTGGTCCGAATGTTTCACCTGTCCCTGACGTGAGGTGAGGTAATAGTCAGAATGTTTCACCTGTCTCTGACGTGAGGTGAGGTATTGGTCCGAATGTTTCACCTGTCCCTGACGTGAGGTGAGGTATTGGTCCGAATGTATCACCTGTCCCTGACGTAAGGTGAGGTATTGGTCAGAATGTTTCACCTGTCCCCTACCGCAAGTAGACACATGAGACCACAACCAGATCTAGCTCCCTTGCAGGAAGTCAGATTGATGTGTCTATGTACGCTTGTACAAGTCATTTCTATGACATTTTATTTAACATGATGAAACTGCTAGTACCATGTACAATCCTACTTAGATTCCATTTACAACATGCTTAGTAGGCTGCAAGATGCAATTCATTCATCCATATCAAATGCTTAAGCACAGACTTCCTGTAAGGAACCATCAACAGTGGTGAGTGACCCTATGCTTCGTAGGGAGTAAGAAGAAAAAGATTGAGAAGATGGTAGAAGATGATGATGTAGGAGGAAAAGATGTAGGAGGAAAAGATGTAGGTATGAGTTGTAAATGATGAAAGTTGCTGATTGTTTTCAGTTCAAAGCCAACCCACACAAGATGACTTCCATTGTAGGCTGGATGGTGGTTATGGGAGACAGCCCCATCCAGCCTGATGCATTCCAGCTCACAGACCCTGTCAAAGGTAGCACCTGGCCTAGGCCTCTTTTTCTCCTTCTTCTTAACTTAACATCTTTATACTGGTTTAGAAGACTACAGAGTTTGTACACAACCAGTTTCTTTTTAACGTTTACAACACCTCACACATTTTCAGAAATTTGTCAGTACTTCCACATTTGGCTTTGGTTGTTGACTTTGAGAGCCTGTAACTTTTCTGTTTGTTGGTCTATAGATATGACTTTGTTGTATGTGGAGACATCAATGGATAAAGTACTGTAGATGTGATTTTGTTGTATGTGGAGACATCAATGGATAAAGTACTGTAGATGTGATTTTGTTGTATGTGGAGACATCAATGGATAAAGTACTGTAGATATGATTGGAAAAAAACATGAAAACAAATGTAAAAGTTGATTACGGTTGAGTTTAATCAAAAGTTTTTTAATGGGTATGGTCAGATACTGCACTGAGACAACACAAACAAAGCCTACGTTACGACCAATAGGCCTTCATCAGGGACAACAAATAACAATACTGAACTAACAAATCAACATATAAGGAAAAAATGGTCTACTTATCTGATAGTAGACCCAGTCTGTCTAAGCGACCGGATGGGCCAGATGCTTGACTGAAAAATTTGAAGGTAGACCGAAAAATGGAAAGTCCCCAGGATGCGATGATATCCCAGCAGAGCTAATACAAGCAGGAGGAGAGGCATGTGCTCGAGTCTACCACAAGCTGTGTAAACAGATATGGTACCGTGCAGAGTGGCCAGAAGCATGGAAGAAATCAATTTATATTCCCCTCCCCAAAAAAGGCAACCTGAAGCTGTGCACGAACTACGGAACAATCGCGCTGATCAGCCATGCTAGCAAGATACTCTAGCGAATCTTATTACAAAGGATAGAGAAAAGGTTTGAATCTGAAATTCACGTAGTCCAGGCAGGTTTTAGAAAAAACAGAGGGACCCGGGACCACATATTCAATTTAAGGAATATCTACGAAAAATGTAGAGAGTTTCATGTAGACCTGTACACATGTTTCTTTGATTATACCAAGGCCTTCGACACGGTAAAACATCAAAATCTGTGGAGAATCATGGAGGAAATGGGGTTTCCTTTGCATATAGTCCATCTCATTGAAACATTATACCAAGATCAACAAGCCGCTGTCCGAGTATCTGGGCAAACATCAGATTGGTTTGCAATAGAAAAGGGAGTCTGACAGGGATGTATCCTCTCACCTTATCTGTACAACATATATGCGGAATGTATAATGAGAAATGTTCGAGAAGATGAGAACATTGAAAGTTTCGACCCATTTACGATTGGGGGGTACGAGATTCCAGAGTTACGATACGCAGATGACACAGTGATACTATCAAGAAGTGCGGAAGGGCTAGAGCAGCTACTTTCAGCCGTTAATGGACATAGTAAAGATCAAAATCTGTTCATAAACATAGATAAAACAAAGATAATGACCACCGATAAAACACAATGTCAGCATAAATTTACAGTGGGTGGTGAGGAAATAGATCAGGTCACACATTTTGAATATATCGGCTCCAGAATTGACAAAAATGGTGACTGCTCGAAAGAAATCAGAAGAAGACTAGCTATGGCAATGCAGAGACTGAACAGCCTGAAGAAATTATGGCAGGGCACCAACAAAATGATAAAAGTAAAAGTCTTGAGAGCCTGTGTTTTTCTTGTGGCAGCTTATGGCTGTGAATTATGGACAATTACCAAAATTTCTAGACAAAGGATCGAATCCTTCGAGTCAAAATGTTACAGAAAGATCCTCTCAAAATACTTTGGACAAGAGACAAAAACAAATGTAGACATTTGGCAAGAGTTGAGCATAGAAGAGAACTGGTTTATCAATTTCATTTTGGCTAGAAAATGCAAATACTTTGGTCACATCAAGAGACACAACGGTCTTGAGAGGACGGTGATGGAAGGTATGGTGCCAGGCAGAAGAGGAAGGGGTAGACCAAGAAGACGATGGCACCAAGATATCCAGGAATGCCTGAGTATGACAGTGGCGGAGGCTGGAGTTTTGGCAAGGGAACGAGTTTCTTTCAGACTGTGATGGGAGCGACGTTCTACAAGGGAACGAGTTTCTTTCAGACAGACTGTGATGGGAGCGACCTTCTACAAAGGACATGCCACATGATGATGAGACCGGGGTCTTCCAGGCGGTTGTGCTATGCGTGGCTTTATCTGCGTGTCACTCACTACTACGAGGATCACATCGATCCATCACCCAGTTAGCCAGGCTGCCATGAAAACAGCCCTTTTCCAGGGTGGCTACTAGGAATCCGAGGTGAGGTTCTTGGCCAGTATATTTTGCCTGACCAGACGTTAGCCTTCCTTCCCTAGGATAGAGGTAATTGGAGACAAAGTTCGGACCTGCAGCAGTACAACTGCTGATGGGGAATGGCTAACAAGCAATTCCCTCATAAACTTGGCCTTCTTCATGTTGAAGTCAGATGTGTTGGACCGAAAGGAACAAATATTTCAAGCTGTAAAGTACAACACAACGCATACCGTTCTGCAGACTACATCCTGCTACTTGCAAAGTGATTTTCAGGGCTTGGTAGCGGGAGATTGAGAACGTTCAGGGTTTGGTAGCCGGAGATTGAGAACGTTCAGGGCTTGGTAGCGGGAGATTGAGAACGTTCAGGGTTTGGTAGCGGGAGATTGAGAACGTTCAGGGCTTGGTAGCGGGAGATTGAGAACGTTCAGGGCTTGGTAGCGGGAGATTGAGAACGTTCAGGGCTTGGTAGCGGGAGATTGAGAACGTTCAGGGCTTGGTAGCGGGAGATTGAGAACGTTCAGGACTTGGTAGTGGGAGATTGAGAACGTTCAGGGCTTGGTAGCGGGAGATTGAGAACGTTCAGGACTTGGTAGTGGGAGATTGAGAACGTTCAGGGCTTGGTAGTGGGAGATTGAGAACGTTCAGGGCTTGGTAGCGGGAGATTGAGAACGTTCAGGACTTGGTAGTGGGAGATTGAGAACGTTCAGGGCTTGGTAGCGGGAGATTGAGAACGTTCAGGACTTGGTAGTGGGAGATTGAGAACGTTCAGGGCTTGGTAGCGGGAGATTGAGAACAAATGTCGAAGAAGATTTATATTTTATCCCTGGAGTAACCATCTGTTTTCCTTATGAGATTGGTAACTGATGACACTATAACACTACTATCACAGATAACACTACTATCACAGATACCACCACTATCACATCAATATCACAGATACCACCACTATCACATCAATATCACAGATACCACTATCACATCAGATACCAAAACTATCACATCACAGATACCAAAACTATCACATCAATATCACAGATAATACATTGAGTATGTGTGTGCCTGTGAGATGTATCCAGAGTACAGTATCTGACAGTAATAATGCTCTATGATGTATGTGTCTGTGGTAGGGAATGTGTACAAGTTCCGGGCAGGCACTCAATGCAACGCCTTACAATGGTGCCAGCTCTTGAGTGACGCAGCCAAGCGGGGCACACAGAAGGTGAGTAGTGTCCCAGTTTGTGTGGACCTGGATCATGTGACCCACCCAGCCGTTTGATACTCAGAGCTTGCAAGGACCTGAAGTCTGTTTATCAATACCTTCTGTGGGAAGGAGCAGGTGCCATTTGTCACCCACCGTGGTTTCATTAAAAGAGTTGATAAAATCTCTTCAAAATATCATTTCTCATAATCTGTGAGGGTTGCTCAGAATATAGTACCCTGCTCTATTTGTTATATTTGAACAACTTAATCACAATATATCAAATTGATGCACGGTACAATCGTCTACACATCATCTCGGCCCATTTCTCCAGCCGTACACCAGAATTAGTTATGAGGAAGGCCTACAGTGTCTAGTAAAGAGAATTCCCGGTGACTTAATACAGGTTTATAAGATGATCAGAGGAACGGATAAATTAGACTATAACAAGTTTTTCAAAATACAACCACCCACAAGGACAAGAGGGCATAGCTACAGATTTAACTAAAGAAGGGTCCAGATTAGATATGACAACTTTTTTTTTATTCAGAGAGTGGTGAATGCTAGGAATGCATTGCCACAGGAAATAGTGGAAGTGGGGTCAATTTATGAATTAAAGAATATATTGGATGCTCAGTTTTTTTGGGTTTTTTTAGAGCAAGGAAATGTAAATGAAACTGGTTGTATACGGACTCTGCAGAGTCTTCTAGGCCAGTTTAAAGACATTAAGGGCATGCTTGTCTTTCCTGAAGCAGCTTGTGTCCTGTTCTCGTCACCTTCTTCCTTTGTCTGTGGTCGGTTGTGAAACTTCGAAGGACCCATCTTTTGCATACCAAGATCGTAGAGAATTGTCATCTCACTTCCACTGCTGACTGAAAGCTGACGGGCCACCTTGTAATTTTGTCATCTCACTTCCACTTCTGACTGAAAGCTGACGGGCCACCTTGTAATTTTGTCATCTCACTTCCACTTCTGACTGAAAGCTGACGGGCCACCTTGTAATTTGATGATCCTCATGAACAATGGCATCGACCACTGCAACATGTCTGGACTGGTAGCTGTGGAAGGATGACCCGGCCGCTGCCAACATGTCTGGACTGGTAGCTGTGGAAGGATGACCCGGCCGCTGTCAATCTGTCTGGGCTGGTAGCTGTGGAAGGATGACCCGGCCGCTGCCAACCTGTCTCTCCACTCCCTGAAGCTTTATCTGTCTGAAATCAGCGTCCAACGATGCACCTATTGGCTGCACAACTTCCATACACACCACAAAAACATTTCTGGATGTTGTCCACACTATTTGCCACCACTATGTCCATCAGTTGCATCTCGTTGTTTCTAATGCATGTCCAACGCAGACATTCTAACTGACTACTACAGCAGTGCTATCTGCTGAAAGACCATGGGCACTGAAAGCGTTAGTATTTTAAACCATGAATTTTCTTTATTCCGGGAGAGAAAACAAAGAGCATTATTTCATGAGCAACCCTCATATCTCTGGGCAATGGGCATCGGGGTGATCTACAATAGGCAGGTCATTAAGTAGCCTGTTGGGCATGGCATGTCTCCAGACATCAGCTGCTAATCCCAGATGTTTCTAGAAGTTTTGTTATTCTTAGTTACATTTACTTATGGTTGCTCCGGGGCCCTGCCCCACATGTACAGATTGACTGCTTCAATTGGTCTGGTGTACATGTGGAGTATAGTCTGACTGCTTCAATTAGTCTGGTGTACATGTGGTATACAGATTGACTGCTTCAATTAGTCTGGTGTACATGTGGTATACAGATTGACTGCTTCAATTAGTCTGGTGTACATGTGGTGTACAGATTGACTGCTTCAATTAGTCTGGTGTACATGTGGAGTATAGTCTGACTGCTTCAATTAGTCTGGTGTACATGTGGAGTATAGTCTGACTGCTTCAATTAGTCTGGTGTACATGTGGTGTACAGATTGACTGCTTCAATTAGTCTGGTGTACATGTGGAGTATAGTCTGACTGCTTCAATTAGTCTGGTGTACATGTGGTGTACAGATTGACTGCTTCAATTAGTCTGGTGTACATGTGGTGTACAGATTGACTGTGTACATGTGGTGTACAGATTGACTGCTTCAATTAGTCTGGTGTACATGTGGTGTACAGATTGACTGCTTCAATTAGTCTGGTGTACATGTGGAGTATAGTCTGACTGCTTCAATTAGTCTGGTGTACATGTGGTGTATAGATCGACTGCTTCAATTAGTCTGGTGTACATGTGGTGTATAGATCGACTGCTTCAATTGGTCTGGTGTACATGTGGAGTATAGTCTGACTGCTTCAGTTGGTCGGGTGTACGTGTTGACTTGTATGTCCCCCTATATGTAGGTGGCTGTATTTAACTCAAGTCATCTCTCCCCCCCCCCCCCCCCCCCCCCCCCCCCCCCCCCCCCCCCCCCCCCCCCCCCCCCCCCCCCCCCCCCCCCCCCCCCCCCAAGATCTGAAACATGTACTCAATGTGTTTATCTATTTCTGTCTTGCAGCCTGTCAATTTGATGTCGTTTGATTGAAGTCCAAGAATCTCGTTGTCTAATGCCATTGGAAAGCTATGTCTGAATGGTGAATTTCTGACCAATCAGCAGTCCACACCACTTGCCTTGCCGTCACATCTGTTCCGCTTCTTATGCTCAGCTCGGCTGATCCGGCTCAGCGTCGGCTGATCCAGCTCAGCGTCAGCAGATCTGACCCTGCGTCGTAGACTCAAGAACAGATAACTCACACTTGAATCATTAATCTGGCAAGAAACGGAACTATTACACATGTTTCTCTGTACCGCCACATGTCTCGGCGAATGCTCATCTGTGTGTCCTGGCGGTCGTTTCCCTGCATCTTCCACATTTCCTGTCAATCAGGAACAAGAAATTCTAGTCCAATGAACTTGTGAAACCAATGGTTTGACCATGTATTTTTGCTATGTTTGATATGTCAACCTCTTTTTAATGGCTTCTCTCTGAGAATCCTCCGCGATTTTTACCAAATATTTATTATATTCAGTGAACATGTGTGACAGTTACATGTGAACAGTTGAAGATCTGGCAGGGTTTGACGAGCTTCTACCATTGTTGAGTTTGGGCCGATGGGAAAGTTTCTCCGACACTAAGTTTTATCTATAGTTTACTAGTAGTTGAATTTGACAGTGTCACCTTATTTTAGGTAGAATTTTAGAAGTTGCAAGTTTTATCTATGAATTTTAGAAGTTGCAAGTTTTATCTATGAATTTTAGAAGTTGCAAGTTTTATCTATGAATTTTAGAAGTTGCAAGTTTTATCTATGAATTTTAGAAGTTGCAAGTTTTATCTGGTTTCAGAATATAGTATTTCATCAAGTTGTTCAGTCACTAAGTTGTGTTTATAATTTCATGTAGAATTTTAGAAAGTGCCTCCTTTGCCAAGTTCTATTTATGGTTTAAAATATTTCTGCAGTTTGACTGTTCAACGTTTTGACAACTGGACTTTTAGATTAACCAATCGAACAATATTGTAATGGGTTTTTTTAATATAAGGTTCAGAGTAGTATTTGCAAACAGATGGATAGATTGTGAACCGTTTGAACCGTTGTCCTAGGGGTTAGTTAATGTAGGTCGGCGTCTAGTTCAAGCAGCTATAGCCCTTTACAGTTTGATTCAGCGAGCAGACCCCCAGGTTGTGTGACGTCGTATAACGACACAGTTTTGTATTTTAAAATTACTTGTAAGTACACAGCGGGGACGGACACACAGCATTCGAATAAAGAATTTTTGAAAATCTAGTCTTGAAATTTTTGTGAAATAATGAACAGTTGTGACTTTCTAGATGAAGTCTGTGCACCGAGAAATGGTTCACTATTACCATGCATCCGAGTTGGATGTGGATATTAAATATAAATGTGAATTGAACGAGTATATGAAATACAAATCTCATTTAATTATTTGATCAATCTTCACCGTAATCCATTTCATGCGTTATACTATCTATTTATATGTTTGATTATTAGTTAATGTGATTGGTAATTTAATCATGTCTTTAAATTCGGGAAGCACCAAATATTTGTGCGTTCGATTCGGTGCCGAATAGTGCATTCAATCAACTATTTGTATTCAGATGAATAGTAACCTTCAATCGAATACAAATAGATGAAAGAGACGTGTGATCATTTTCAACCTAACCCAGATATAATAATTGTTAGGTCAATTACACAGTAACTAGCCACACACACATTAATTTGGCACACACACACACATTAATTTGGCACACACACACACACATTAATTTGGCACACACACACACATTAATTTGGCACACACACACATTAACTTGGCACACACAGTAACTTGGCACACACACACATTAACTTGGCACACACACACAGTAACTTGGCACACACACACAGTAACTTGGCACACACACACATTAACTTGGCACACACACACATTAACTTGGCACACACACATTAACTTGGCACACACACAGTAACTTGGCACACACACACATTAACTTGGCACACACACACATTAACTTGGCACACACACACATTAACTTGGCACACACACATTAACTTGGCACACACACACATTAACTTGGCACACACACACATTAACTTGGCACACACACACATTAACTTGGCACACACACACATTAACTTGGCACACACACAGTAACTTGGCACACACACATTAACTTGGCACACACACACATTAACTTGGCACACACACACATTAACTTGGCACACACACAGTAACTTGGCACACACACATTAACTTGGCACACACACATTAACTTGGCACACACACACATTAACTTGGCACACACACACATTAACTTGGCACACACACACATTAACTTGGCACACACACACATTAACTTGGCACACACACAGTAACTTGGCACACACACATTAACTTGGCACACACACACATTAACTTGGCACACACACACATTAACTTGGCACACACACAGTAACTTGGCACACACACATTAACTTGGCACACACACATTAACTTGGCACACACACAGTAACTTGGCACACTGCTCCTTTGAGTGACGTACTAGCTGACTATAGAAGAGAATCGGTAGCCAGCGGGTTCAAACTAAACGTGTCCATCTCTGTTAGCTCTCACATTGGCACAGTTGTATTGGTTTAATAGTGCCTTGTTGTTTTGCTATACTGTGTAATGATTGTTCGTTAAAGAAATAACGCTCCTCTTCCTCCAAGCATCCCAAGGGAACATCTGTTCAGCACATTATTAGATAACGGACGTAATCATTTGGTAGAGGATGTTGTGAGACTCGTATTTTCTCATTATGTTTCATGCAGCAAATAGACTTTAGAGCTGAATTTGTTTTAACTGATTTGTGTCATCTTTGTAAGGATGTAGCACTTTTAAACGTTATATTTTGTTATTTTGTTTTCAAAAATAAACAAATTCAGTCAAACTTGTTATGACAAATGTTCACTCATCCATATCCAGCAGAATAGCCCCAGGTCTCTAGCAATATTCAGTTGAATAGTGAAAAGCCCTATTTGGTGCACCCAACATTTAAGCCCAATTTTAACTAATTTACTGTAATTTTTTCAAAAATTGTTTGCCTCCAGTGTGCACTCATTTTGCCAAATTGTCTTTCAGTCCACGGCAAGTGTCGCTACTCGGTTATATCAAGTATTTTGTTTTTTTCAAAATCCTATTCATTAATACCGAACAAATGTATCTAAACTGACAATCTAATCGTTGTGAGACGCATAATTGAGCGGTCAATCACCTGCAGTATTCATAATAAAGATGATATTTTAGAAGGAAGCTGTAACTAAGTATTTCTGCGTTAATGTTTTACAATCAGCACTTTCTCTTCCTTCTTGTGTGTCCCAAGTCAAGTCTGAATCGGATGTCTCTTGAATATCCACTATCCACATGTAATCCGGACGACTGATCAAATAAATCATTCCTCAGGTCTTGAAACCAAAATCAATCACCTTGAATGACACGCACGTCTCTACACATTCAACACACGTGTAGATATTGATCTATTGGGATTCCGTGACGAAGTGGTTATGCCGTTGGCCTCATGGTCAGGTGGTGTGGGTTCGACTCCGGACTCCGTCGTCTTTTTCACGGGTGCTTGATGTGCAGTCTTCTGCATCTCGTAGCCGCCTCCCTAGTCGTCTTGTCCTTGACTTGTCACTGGGTCGGGTGACTCGAGACGAAGTCCTTGACTTGTCACTGGGGTCAGGCGACTCGAGACGAGGTCCTTGACTTGTCACTGGGTCGGGTGACTCGAGACAAAGTCCTTGACTTGTCACTGGGTCGGGTGACTCGAGACGAAGTCCTTGACGTGTCACTGGGTCGGGCGACTCGAGACAAAGTCCTTGACTTGTCACTGGGTCGGGTGACTCGAGACGAAGTCCTTGACTTGTCACTGGGTCGGGTGACTCGAGATGAAGTCCTTGACTTGTCACTGGGTCGGGCGACTCGAGACGAAGTCCTTGACTTGTCACTGGGTCGGGTGACTCGAGACGAAGTCCTTGACTTGTCACTGGGGTCGGGCGACTCGAGACGAAGTCCTTGACTTGTCACTGGGTCGGGCGACTCGAGACAAAGTCCTTGACTTGTCACTGGGTCGGGTGACTCGAGACGAAGTCCTTGACTTGTCACTGGGTCGGGTGACTCGAGACGAGAGAGTGAGGATGAGAAGTCACGCTAGCAAATAAATTATGCCCTCATCGTCTATGATGGACGCCGGCCTTTGCCTAGATATTGATCCATTGTCAAGTGACAAACATTAAGGAAGATGCACATGTACATTGTTAGGGTTATTTCAAAACCTGGATCATCGTAGCCAAGCGATGCAGCAAGGCACACCAGTGTTGGTACCTGATATTTTATGCATCACCGATTCCTATCAAAGCCAATGTAATGGGTTAACACAGACTTGGTCGGACTGTAAAGGGCTAAACTGAGAAGAGATTGGGCCATCCTCTCTGGGGTTTTACAATGTAGGTCAGGTGTGTTGTTTGAGATGGGTAGGCAGAGAAGAGATTGGACCATCCTGTCTGGAGTCTTACAGTGTAGGTCAGGTGTGTTTCAAACATGCGAAGGAGTCGTTTCTAGCTTGCAATAATTAGCTATTTTGTTTTATTGATAAACAGATCTAGGTCACCTTTCGGTCCAACACATCTGACTTCAGCAAGCATGTTTGAGAACCGGGTTAGCATTCCCTCTTCGATCCCTTCTCCTTAGCCAGTCTGCCCTGCTGCAGCCTGTTATCCAGGATCACCGCGTGGAGGTGTAGAAGGGCCCTGACGCTAGCAGTCAGCTATGGGTCGCTGACCACTGCAGCTCATGCGCTGCTCAGCGTCTTGATCCCGAAGTTATGATACAGTACCTCTTGATTCCCATTTAGTTATCTCACTTGTTGGAGCCTCAACCCTTCGCCCCAGAGTGTCAGAGGTTGAAGGCAAAGTTGTTCAAGTGAGTTGAGCTCTGTTATATATGGTCTGTCTGTCAGTGCTCCTGGCCTAGTGGTTGGACTGTCTGTCAGTGCTCCTGGCCTAGTGGTTGGTCTGTCTGTCTGTGCTCCTGGCCTGGTGGTTGGTCTGTCTGTGCTCCTAGCCTAGTGGTTGGTCTGTCTGTCTGTGCTCCTGGCCTGGTGGTTGGTCTGTCTGTCTGTGCTCCTGGCCTGGTGGTTGGTCTGTCTGTGCTCCTGGCCTGGTGGTTGGTCTGTCTGTCTGTGCTCCTAGCCTGGTGGTTGGTCTGTCTGTCTGTGCTCCTAGCCTGGTGGTTGGTCTGTCTGTCTGTGCTCCTAGCCTGGTGGTTGGTCTGTCTGTCTGTGCTCCTGGCCTGGTGGTTGGTCTGTCTGTCTGTGCTCCTGGCCTGGTGGTTGGTCTGTCTGTCTGTGCTCCTGGCCTGGTGGTTGGTCTGTCTGTCTGTGCTCCTGGCCTGGTATATTTGAGCTTTGTCTTAGATGATTGTAGCTATCAGTATGTTCTGTGGATGAAGATTAGAAACTTGAGCCCTGCACAGTTGGTTGTTGCTTGTGGGAGCTGTTGTGTGGTGGCCTCTGGTCACAGGAAGTCTGTACATATACACATTCTTGTTTTAATGCCTGTTGTCTTATGTTGGGGGGGGGGGGGGGGGGGTGTGTGTGTTACAATGATCTGTCTGGACAGGGAAACATGGATGATGTCCACCATCTACTTTGATTGTCCATCCATGTTCTTTTGGACTGTATCCCTGACCTCTGCCTTCATGGATGACAGTGCAGTCATTACATGTGGAGGCTCCCACCCACAATTGTTACCCCCACATCCTTGTAGGGCAGAGGTGTGGCGCCCCCCCCCCCCCCCCCCCAATCCTTGTAGGGCAGAGGTGTAAGCTTTTACAATTAAGGGTGGAAGGGTACCTGTTCAACTCCACATCCTGTTTGGTGGAGCCCCTCGCTGTGAGGTCTGCCAGTTAACCTCTACCTACCTACATCTGTTAATACTCACTCATATTGTTTGCTGCCTTATGCTGTCATCTTGACACCAATCATGGACACTACTGGTGATGTCCGACATCCTTACTCTTGCCATCACCACCACTATCATGTATGCCCCTTGAAATGATGTAAGCTCTGTCCATAATGATGTTGCAACCATGTTACCATTAAGTATTGATGCACCTTACAGATTTGACCAGCACCATCAATATCCCCCTCTGAGCCGTGTGCATCCATCCATGCACAGAAAGTGTTTCCGCCCGGCACCATCATTCCACACACACACACACACACTAATAGTCTGGTCAACAGTTTCTCAGTAATTTGGTATGAATCATGTATAATAAAGGAATTGACAGTTATCTGTCCAGAAAAACTTGACTAAGTTATTGGTATATGACAGCCAATCAGAAAGTAGCTTACACAGTGTCATATAAAGCTGTGGTCAAAGTCGATCTTTTCCATTGATGAATCTGTGAGGGCTCACTATGAATAAGATAGATAACAACTGCTCGGATAAGATGGATTGATGCTCGGATAAGATGGATTGATGCTCGGATAAGATGGATTGATGCTCAGATAAGATGGATTGATGCTCGGATACGATGCGACTATTTGCAAGTATTGTATTGCCTGCTGTGGACAGACTTCAAGTATTGAATAAATTAGTCAATTATCGTTATCAGGATTTGAACTCTCACCCCTACACTGTGGAGGCAACCACTCTACCAACTTTGCCACTGACTTGCAGAATACAAGGCTATAATTAAACATTTGACATGTGGAGTAACACATATAGGCCATCAAATGTTCTGTCCTCCACCAAAATAGAAACATGCGGATCACCAGGGTGGGTCTGTATAATTTGGTTGAATGTGATGGTGGCTCCTCACAGGCATGTCAAATCAGAATTCTAGGCAAAAACGTTTTTCTCTTCTTACCTCATTTTCTAGATTTCCTGAAACTTTAGTTGAAGAACTTTTTTAGATTTCCTGAAACTTTATACGGATCTAGATTTCCTGAAACTTTGTACGGATCTAGATTTCCTGAAACTTTGTACAGATCTAGATTTCCTGAAACTTTGTTCGGAGAACATTTCAAATTTGTTTAGAATTAACTTGCATGTGTATAACGTGCATCAGTCCAATCAAACAGCTTTCTTTGTTGATGTTATAGAATTGTGTGCCGGCTCAGGGGAAGTAATGCAGAAATGTTGCGGACACGGACTGGTAAGTCCTTAGAGGGGATGTTCGTGTCTGCCAGAGCTGGTTATTGATACATTTGAGCATTGTACATATCTTTAGCCTTATGTTTAAGGTCCTCTTGTTTGTCCTGCACCTGAAGACGACTTGAGCACATGTACGCTGGAGCATTAGGACACACCTATTGTTTCTTTGATTTCAGTACAGCCGAGAAAGGTTTCCTCTCACAGACATGGTCATCACCACAGCCGAGAAAGGTTTCCTCTCACAGACATGGTCATCACCACAGCCGAGAGAGGTCTCCTCTCACAGACATGACCATCACCACAGCCGAGAAAGGTTTCCTCTCACAGCTGAGAAAGGTTTCCTCTCACAGACATGGTCATCACCACAGCCGAAAGAGGTTTCCTCTTATAGCCGAGAGAGGTTTCCTCTCACAGCCGAGAGAGGTTTCCTCTCACAGACATGACCATCACCACAGCCGAGAAAGGTTTCCTCTCACAGACATGGTCATCACCACAGCCGAAAGAGGTTTCCTCTTATAGCCGAGAGAGGTGTCCTCTCACAGACATGACCATCACCACAGCCGAGAGAGGTCTCCTCTCACAGACATGACCATCACCACAGCCGAGAGAGGTGTCCTCTCACAGACATGACCATCACCACAGCCGAGAGAGGTATCCTCTCACAGACATGACCATCACCACAGCCGAGAGAGGTGTCCTCTCACAGACATGGTCATCCCATTAAAGTTATGTCAATTGATTACGTCAAAGACTTTGTTTCCGGACTTTGTTCTGAGTTCAACCGTTTTTGTTGTTGCAGTTAGCTAAAGAAAAACTTAGCCTACACACTTCATGGTGACTACATGGGTAAGAAGCCTGTTATTTCTCAGACCTATAAACAAGACTCCAGCAGGAGCAGGGGGGATAAACGCTTTGACAAACATGTCCCTGCAGATCGCAGACGGAGTATCTTAACATTTTCCTGACAACTTCTGTCCATGATGTGCAGTTGAATGCCCACAATGAGTAGATTACTCTTCTGCATGCCCTGAAAAGGACGTTAAGGGGTTGGTTGTAGTAGCTTACCTCACATCCTGAGGGTGCTGATGAAGGTGGACAGGCAGCTTTGTTATGCTTGGCTTTATGTGTGTGTGTTGCTCACTAGTACGGGGATCATATCGAACTTCCCCCCCACCTCATCAGCCAGACTGCCATGAAGCCAGCCTGTTCCCAGGGAGAGGTGTGTTCTAGATCCGTATGATTGGCCTGACCCAACTAACATTGTTTGATCATCTTCTCTCCTGGTTCATTATATAAGATCAACCAGATGGTTGTGGCGTCTTGCCATGGACTTGGGGACACCAAATATCTATGACACAAATAGTCACGACACCAATATTCAAGACACCAATATTCAAAACACCATTATTTAAAACACCAATATTCAAAACACCAAATACGACACTAATATTTTAAACACCAATATTTAAAACACTAACATTTTAAACACCAGTATTCAAGACACTAATATTTTAAACACCAGTGTTCAAGACACCAAATGACACTAATACATTTCAACTCTGACTAATATTCAAGACACCAAATGACACTAATACATTTCAACTCTGACTAATATTCAAGACACCAAATGACACTAATACATTTCAACTCTGACTAATATTCAAGACACCAAATGACACTAATACATTTCAACTCTGACTAATATTCAAGACACCAAATGACACTAATACATTTCAACTCTGACTAATATTCAAGACACCAAATGACACTAATACATTTCAACTCTCTGCCATCAAATATCATTGGTCAAAGATTGTCAGAACTATGGAGGATGTCTCGGTACATGGACTGAATCTTCTGAGATACCTGCCCAGTCTCATTGGTAGTTTAATTCACCATTCACCTCTCAAATAATTCACCATTCACCTCTCAAATAATTCACCATTCACCTCTCAAATAATTCACCATTCACCTCTCAAATAATTGCATCTATTCCCATTTCCCTTCTGTCGTCAACATGCAGTTATCTCGTTATTGGGATGAGGAGGGTCATGTGGTTTCTCTCGTGGAGCTGACAGACCTGCAGAACATGTTCCACTGTTTGTGTGTTCTCGGCACATGTCTGTGTGTCCAATTTGTTGAACAGATGAATTCTCCAGTCTGCAGTGAGCCGTTAGAGTCTGAATATTGTCCCTTGATCTCTTCTTGGCGAGTAGAGTCTGATCGGATCTTGGGAGGTCCCTGTGCCATTTGTCTGTCAAGTTAGATTTTATCATTTCTTCATTTGTAGCTCTGTCATCAGTTTGGGGTCTGTCTCATTTCCGTGTATGTTACAGTGTGCCGGAATCTGTTGAAATTGTAGCTTCGTATTCATTAGTGCCTCAGACAGGCTGTCCGGTTTGGGATTCACAGGTGCATTTTTTACATACAATTATTGTTGTAGGCCGGTGTGGGTCCACCGTCCTGGTGTGGGGCCACCACTCTGCTTGTGTTGTGTGTCCACCACCCTGGTGTGGGTCCACCATCCTGGTGTGGGTCACAGCGAGAGTACATCCATAAAAGTCATCCAACAGATTTATGTCCATCTTTTTACCAACCTCCCTCCAAGACCACTTCTAACTGACCACTCCTCTCCCTCCAAGTCCACTTCTAACTGACCATTCCTCTCCCTCAAGTCCACCACTTGTCCATATTTGACTGGTCCTTCTCCCCATACTCTCCCGTTGAACCTCTTTCTCTCTCTCTCTCTTGTCTGAACTAGATACTACTCCCTCCTCACGTGGACGTAATCTCTTCATTTACCAACAGTGCCTATAACTCCGATCAGAGTACACAAATGCAAATTCTTCATAACTTTTTCAATCAACCCTCTCACCTTGGGGCACATAGACCAACCAACCCTCTCACCTTGGGGCACATAGACCAACCAACCCTCTCACCTTGGGGCACATAGACCAACCAACCCTCTCACTTGGGGCACATAGACCAACCAACCCTCTCATCTTGGGGCACATAGACCAACCAACCCTCTCACTTGGGGCACATAGACTGTTCCTGTACTACTTTCTCAGTCCGCCCCCAACCTCCTTGTATCAGCCTCTTCTCCATCTGTTCTGTGTCCTTCCTCTACCTATTTTCTCTCGTGGGTTCCATGACAGAGATTGCCTAGCAAAAATGACTTGAACTTTCACAGTGTGTCTCCTATCCAGTGCCACCTTCTTCCCAAATTTGTTCAACAATCTTTGTTCTATTCGCTCCAACAATCTTTGTTCTATTCGCTTCAACAATCTTTGATCTATTCTCTCCAACAATCTTTGATCTATTCTCTCCAACAATCTTTGATCTATTCTCTCCAACAATCTTTTATCTATTCTCTCCAACAATCTTTTATCTATTCTCTCCAACAATCTTTGATCTATTCGCTCCAACAATCTTTGATCTATTCTCTCCAACAATCTTTGTTCTATTCGCTCCAACAATCTTTGTCGCTTGTAACCTTGTCAAACCACTGCAGACCAATAATGTTTATCTGGGATTTGTTGAACAATTCTATATACCTCAAATAACTGATAGTTTACTGTAGTTTGGGCTGTGGTCCCAGGCAGTGGCGTCCGCCGTCAACAAAGATCATCTGGCCAGTCACAAAACTTGCCCGCTCCGAGGCCAGAAAAACAATGGCGTCTGCCACTTCTGAGGCAAGAACCATCCGTCCCAGTGGGTGCATGCTTGAAGATGATTGGTACTTCTGGAACTATTAAATATGCAAACGGAAAGATAATTGCATAATACGAAGTATTGGAGAGATTCTAGTCAACGCAACAGAAATAATTAGATCACATACGGGTCAAATAGTTTCACATCAGAAACAGTTACAGATGTTGGCCAACGTACACACATCAATCAAGGGTTGGACTAGCGACTGCAGATTTAGTTAGTCTTTGTACAACATTTAGTTGAAGTCTTTGTACAACATTTAGTTAGTCTTTGTACAACATTTAGTTGAAGTCTTTGTACAACATTTAGTTAGTCTTTGTACAACATTTAGTTGAAGTCTTTGTACAACATTTAGTTAGTCTTTGTACAACATTTAGTTGAAGTCTTTGTACAACATTTAGTTGAAGTCTTAGTGCAGCATTTATTAGTATAAAGAATACATAAAATGCACATTAATATAAGGTGCAGGTGAACGACCAGACAATTTACCACCACAGCCGGGATGTCCATGATCAATTTACCACCACAGCCGGGATGTCCATGATCAATTTACCACCACAGCCAGGATGTCCATGATCAATTTACCACCACAACCAGCTGTCAACTGAAGAACTTGCTATAAGTAACTTCCGACGACGATGACCGTTGTTCCATGTAAAACAACTTGCGGATGTTCTCTTAGTCAAGCTGTTTGTGTTCTGATGGTGAATTTGTCAAGGTCACGTGTTACGTCAAGTCCGTGAGGGGGTGGTTCAGTAGGTGATAACGTGTTATGTCAAGTCCGTGACGGGGTGGTTCAGTATGTGATAACGTGTTACGTCAAGTCCGTGAGTGGGTGGTTCAGTATGTGATAACGTGTTACGTCAAGTCCGTGAGTGGGTGGTTCAGTATGTGATAACGTGTTACGTCAAGTCCGTGAGGGGGTTGTTCAGTATGTGATAACGTGTTACGTCAAGTCCGTGAGAGGGTGGTTCAGTATGTGATAACGTGTTACGTCAAGTCCGTGAGGGGGTGGTTCAGTATGTGATAACGTCTTACGGGACAGATTATTTAAGCTTCGGTGGAGTTCGACCGGGAAGCAGGGAATGATAGCACTGTCACATGCTAGGCAAGCCTTAAGAGATGACTAACGAGGTTTGGAAATTGAGTCGACTGAGCCATCCTCTATAAGCAACAATATAAAGAAAATATATATATATCAGGGTAGAAGACTCTACACACCATGGGAAATAGAAGCAACCAAGTCAAGTTTGGTAAGAAGTTAACATGTCCTTGGCAAACTAGCAACCCAAATAAAATGATGTTACACAATGTTGATAATTGCTGAAAGCACACAAACATGCCTGAAAAGGTGGGACACTGAGACTCTAGTCTAGTCAGGTACAATACACTGACCAATACGTCACATCAGAGTCGGGCACAATACACTGACCAGGACGTCACATCAGAGTCGGGCACAATACACTGACCAGGACGTCACATCAGAGTCGGGCACAATACACTGACCAGGACGTCACATCAGAGTCAGGCACAATACACTGACCAGGACGTCACATCAGAGTCGGGCACAATACACTGACCAGGACGTCACATCAGAGTCGGGCACAATACACTGACCAGGACGTCACATCAGAGTCGGGCACAATACACTGACCAGGACGTCACATCAGAGTCAGGCACAATACACTGACCAGGACGTCACATCAGAGTCGGGCACAATACACTGACCAGGACGTCACATCAGAGTCGGGCACAATACACTGACCAGGACGTCACATCAGAGTCGGGCACAATACACTGACCAGGACGTCACATCAGAGTCGGGCACAATACACTGACCAGGACGTCACATCAGAGTCGGGCACAATACACTGACCAGGACGTCACATCAGAGTCGGGCACAATACACTGACCAGGACGTCACATCAGAGTCAGGCACAATACACTGACCAGGACGTCACATCAGAGTCAGGCACAATACACTGACCAGGACGTCACATCAGAGTCAGGCACAATACACTGACCAGGACGTCACATCAGAGTCAGGCACAATACACTGACCAGGACGTCACATCAGAGTCAGGCACAATATACTGACCAGGACCACAATCTCTCTTCCACGTAGAGTTCCCTCTAAACAGGCTTTATTTCAAGGCAGCAAGGCTGACGAGATGTGGATCGATGTGATCCCCGTAGTACTGAGCGTCACACAGATGAAGCCAAGCATAGCACAACTGTCTGGAGGACCGAGGCCCACCAGCACGCTCGGTATGTAAAGAAAGTTACAACTCGCACTTAACTTCCTTTTTCAGGGCCCACAGAAAAGTGGCCCTACCCATTGTGGTCATTCAACAACAACCACCAGTTTCTTTGACCACATGACCAGAAAACACGGACCACTTTACCTCAGCATATTGATGCTCGGACATGGCTTCGGATCCTCTCTTGTAGATTAGAGTGACCACAGACCCTGGGCTGGAACAAGAAGGGGCAGTAACTTAGTACCAACATGACCACGTTCAGACATTCTCATTGTTGTCTCCCCTTACCCGCTTAACGTTTCTTAACTGAATCTTATGCTGGTTCAGAAGGCTCTGCAGAGTCTGTATACAACCAGTTTCTTTTACATTCACTTGATCTAAAAAAAAGAACTGCACATCTAATCTATTTTTGAATGCATTAATTGACCCTGCCTTTACTATTTCCTTTGGTGATGCATTCCAAGCATTCATCACTTTCTGACTTTAAAAAAAAATATTTTCTTAGTATCTAATCTGGACCCTTCTTTAGTTAATTTGTAGCTATGCCCTCTTGTTATTGTGGATGATTGTATTTTGAAAAACTTGTTATAGTCTAATTTACCCTTTCTTTCATCACCACAAAAAGTGTCAAGGCAATGAGGTTAAGAGATGAGCTTCAATCATTAATTAATGAGGTTAAGAGATGGGTTTCAATCCTATTTCATCTTATCAATAGGCCGGAGGACAGCCCCTAGCTTCTATTCTAGAACATGGCATACCACCTCTACTCCAGAGGATATTCACCACAAAATAGACCGCCAGGTGCTAAACCAATTGGCAAGTAGCGACCACAGGCCAATTAGGCTAGAAGTTGATATGGAAGTAGGCCCACAGCAAATAAAACCGCTCCCACGTTGGAATTATAAATGAGCCGACTGGGACAGATTTGCAATCCTGAAAGATGGGCTGTGTGAAACCATCAACACATGGAATAACAAAATGAAGCCCATGGTGGAAAGCCTAAGCAAAGCAATAATGCAAGCTCCCACTGAAACCATCCCAAGAGGGGCAAGGAAAAACTACAAGCCTTACTGGAATGATGAATTGCAGAAAGCGGAAGACGAAGTCTCAAATGCTAGGAACACGGCAGAGAGAGAACAATCTATGGAGGCAAATATCGCCCTCAAGGCTATCACGGTGAAATACAAATACATTCTAAACCAAATAACAAGAGAAAGCTGGAAAAACAAAACAGAAAGCCTCAATTTAGATAAAGAAGGGAACAAACTATGGAAGTTAGAGCCATGAATGACGAAACTCCATCAAACAAACAAATTACCATCAAGCAGGGCGACAACATGCTCACTGGAAAAAAGGCAGCAAACGCCTTTATAGAACATTATGTCAGAGCAAACCACATTGATGTCCCTACAGATAGGCATACAGACATAAGTGAAGAACAAAAAAGCAACGACAACATCAAGATTGCACCAGAGGAGCACATGATGGCAAAACTAACAATGAAAGAAATGGAAGAGGCCATGAGAACGTTAAAGAAAAAGAAATCGCCCGGAAAAGATGGGGTAACATACGAAATGCTGATGGGGTTGGGCCAAACAGCAAAGAGGAAGTTACTATCAGTCCTGAATCAAAGCTGGTAAAGGGGAATTGTACCTCAGGCATGGAAAGATGCTGTACTTATACCAGTACCAAAGAAAGAAAAAGATAGAACAGATCCAAATGGATACAGGCCTATCAGTCTACTGAGCTGTGTAGGCAAACTGATGGAGCGTATGATAAACACCAGACTGATGTGGCATCTGGAAGAAAAACACATACTAATTCCACAGCAAGCAGGCTTTAGACAGCACAGATCCACTGAGGATCAGATCACTCTCATAGCACAGGAAATAGAGGATGCTTACCAGGAGAAAAAACGCACAGTAGCGGTTTGGGTGGATTTAGAGAAGGCATTTGACAAGGTCTGGAAAGAGGGACTTAAAGTCAAGCTACGAAGAAGTGAAGTTTGTGGGAAAATGTACAGATGGATCAGCCACTACCTCAAAAACAGAACAGCCAGAGTTCAAGTTCAAGTACAAGGGCAGATGACCAAAAAAGGTGACACTGGAGCAGGGAGTACCCCAAGGGGGAGTACTGTCACCCACACTTTTCATGGTGTATATAAATAACGTCGCAGAGAATATACCAAGAAGAGTCCACTGCTCCATGTTTGCAGACGATCTGGCTATGTGGACCTCTGAAAAGAATCTCACCATAGCAAGTAATCGGATGCAGCAGGCCCTAACATCGCTGGAGGAGTGGGCGAACTCATGGCTGGTCAAAATAAATGAGGAAAAAACAACATGTACGATATTCTCGCTTTCAAACAAACCCCAAAACACCAAAATAAGTCTTAACGGCAAATATCTGCGGCCAAACGACAACCCATAATACCTGGGAGTCACATTTGATCGGCGCATGACATGGAAAAGTCAGATCGAGAGAAACCGAATGAGAGCCAGAGAAAGAATGGCAATCATGAGGAAACTTGCTGGCACAAGCTGGGGAGCAGACGAAAGTATACTAAAGAAACTGTACACTGGAAGAGTGAGACCAGTTCTCAAGTATGGCATTGCAGCATGGACAACAGCAGCAAAGGCGAACTTCGATAAAATTAGCAAACTCCAAAACCAAGCCATGAGAGTTATAACAGGAGGCATGAAGTCAACGCCAATTGTAGAACTGGAAAAGATTACAAATCTGCAATCCATGACCGACAGAAGAGACTGCAGAGCCCAGCAGTAAGCAGAGAAACTCAGAAGACTGACAGACCATCCAATGCATCAGAGACTAAATAAATTTGGAAATGGGAAACTAAAGCGGAGAAACTTTGCAGAAATAGCCAAAGCAAAGATGAGCGAAGACCCTATGAACGCACTAACAATACCAAAGCTCATCACTACTGTACGCAAACCTACCTGGAGGCAGCATATATTTCCAGAGGTGGTAGAAAATATACCAGGTATTAGAAACAAAAACTGCCAGACTGAAAAAGAAAGAAGAGACATAACCCTGAGGTACATAACGAAAAACTACCCAAGCATGGACTGGACCCATGCATACACCGACGGTTCTGTAACAAACACAACACAGAACGGAGGGGCAGGGAGGGGCATTCCTGAGCCTACCAAATGGCAGAAAAATAACACTGTCAGTGGCAACTGGAAAATACTCAAGCAATTTCAGAGTGGACTGCAGTAGAAGAAATGGTGACAGGCAAAAGAAATGAAAGCCATATAATCCTGTTTACAGATGCCCTGGCCGTAGTCTCAGCACTAAAACGCCAGAAAAATACTGAATTTAATGATTTAACAGCAGTACTCTATCAACTATGCCAGCAGTCCGCACCAAAAAGAGTAGTGGTACAGTGGGTTCCATCCCACTGTAACATCCAAGGCAACGAGGAGGCAGACAGACTGGCAAAAGAAGGTGCAAGACTACCACAACCAAATACTAGTATGACATACGAGGAGTCAAAAAGGCTTATTAGAGCTAGATACATGACCAAATGGGAAACTGAACACACTGGCTACACAAAAAACGATGCCTATTACCATTTGAACAGAAGAGAGCAGGTCGTGGTCTTCAGACTCCGCACAGGACACAATAGACTGAGGTACCATCTATTCAATAAACTGAAGATAGGTGGCACTGACGAATGCCCGTGTGGTACCGGGAAAATGACCGCTGAACATCTGCTGCAAAACTGCCCGACATACGAGGACCAGAGAGAGCAGATGTGGCCATCAGCAGTGGCAACACTAGACAAGCTCTATGGCAGTGTCGACAGCCTCAGGATGACAGCTGCTTTTTTCGAAAAAATAAAGGTTGACGTCTGACAGCGTACGAAGAAGAATAAGAAGAAGAAGACGACAATCCTATTTCAATCAGTAATAACAAAAATGTTTTAACGAACATGTAAGACAACAACAATGGATAGAGCACTACCAAGAACACCTCAACCCAACAGACACCAAGAACACCTCAACCCAACAGACAACAAGAACACCTCAACCCAACAGATACCAAGAATTCCTCAACCCAACAGACACCACGAACACCTCAACCCAACAGACACCAAGAACACCTCAACCAAACAGACACCAAGAACACCTCAACCCAACAGATACCAAGAATTCCTCAACCCAACAGACACCAAGAACACCTCAACCCAACAGACACCAAGAACACCTCAACCCAACAGATACCAAGAATTCCTCAACCCAACAGACACCAAGAACACCTCAACCCAACAGACACCAAGAACACCTCAACCAAACAGACACCAAGAACACCTCAACCCAACAGATACCAAGAATTCCTCAACCCAACAGACACCAAGAACACCTCAACCCAACAGACACCAAGAACAACTCAACCCAACAGACACCAAGAACACCTCAACCCAACAGACACCAAGAACAACTCAACCCAACAGACACCAAGAACACCTCAACCCAACAGACACCAAGAACAACTCAACCCAACAGACACCAAGAACACCTCAACCAAACAGACACCAAGAACACCTCAACCCAACAGATACCAAGAATTCCTCAACCCAACAGACACCAAGAACACCTCAACCCAACAGACACCAAGAACAACTCAACCCAACAGACACCAAGAACACCTCAACCCAACAGACACCAAGAACACCTCAACCCAACAGATACCAAGAACACCTCAAGCCAATAGACACTCGGTGACAACCAAAGACGCAAGAACCATCTGGAACCCGATATATTGAGTGAACAAATAGAAAGAGGTATAAAGATTAAAAACAAGTCACCAGGTATAGACAACATAACTGAAATTATTCAGGCTTGTGGGAAGACAGGAGTGAAATGGCCAGACAATTGATAACAATCATCAATCTCATGACACAAAGAAGTCAAATAAGCTGATACATAGAGAGGCATATCAGTTCTAAGTAGAACACCTGTCAGCAAAGGTCTGGAACAAAAAACAGGACCAATTGTTGAGCCCCACAAGAATGAGTTAGTTAACTCCAACACTGTCTCCACACATCTCCCCCCTCCCCTCCCCTCCCCACGTGATAAACACTTACTTGACAGAGTTAACTCTTACTCCATTGGCTGCCATTTCTGTGGAATACACAAAATCAGGTTTGTACACTCTAACAAGTCCAAGTTGTACACTCTAACAAGTCCAAGTTGTACACTCTAACAAGTCCAAGTTGTACACTCTATCAAGTCCAAGTTGTACACTCTAACAAGTCCAAGTTGTACACTCTAACAAGTCCAAGTTGTACACTCTAACAAGTCCAAGTTGTACACTCTAACAAGTCCAAGTTGTACACTCTAACAAGTCCAAGTTGTACACTCTAACAAGTCCAAGTTGTACACTCTAACAAGTCCAAGTTGTACACTCTAACAAGTCCAAGTTGTACACTCTAACAAGTCCAAGTTGTACACTCTAACAAGTCCAAGTTGTACACTCTAACAAGTCCAAGTTGTACACTCTAACAAGTCCAAGTTGTACACTCTAACAAGTCCAAGTTGTACACTCTAACAAGTCCAAGTTATACACTCTAACAAGTCCAAGTTGTACACTCTATCAAATCCAAGTTGTACACTCTATCAAATCCAAGTTGTACACTCTAACAAGCACAAGTTGTACACTCTATCAAATCCAAGTTGTACACTCTATCAAATCCAAGTTGTATACTCTATCAAATCCAAGTTGTACATTTTATCAAGTCCAAGTTGTACACTCTATCAAGTCAAGTTGTACACTCTAACAAGTCCAAGTTGTACACTCTAACAAGTCCAAGTTGTACACTCTAACAAGTCCAAGTTGTACACTCTATCAAATCCAAGTTGTACACTCTATCAAGTCCAAGTTCTACACTCTAACAAGTCCAAGTTGTACACTCTATCAAGTCCAAGTTGTACACTCTAACAAGTCCAAGTTGTACACTCTATCAAATCCAAGTTGTACACTCTAACAAGTCCAAGTTGTACACTCTAACAAGTCCAAGTTGTACACTCTAACAAGTCCAAGTTGTACACTCTATCAAATCCAAGTTGTACACTCTAACAAGTCCAAGTTGTACACTCTATCAAATCCAAGTTGTACACTCTAACAAGTCCAAATTGTACACTCTAACAAGTCCAAGTTGTACATTCCAACATTTCCAACTTCCAGGTCTTCAAAGTTGAACAAACTTTCTCCAACAAACTTGTGGATAACTGTGGCAGCCATAGTTGGCTTCGTCTGTGTGGATCCAGGAATCCATTACAGGGCAAGATCCAGTGTGGCCAACACACACCCAAACATGCTGCAACGGGTAATTAGAGAGAGTTCTTCATGAGATTAGCAACCTCCCCATGTTAAGCCACTGCTACAGCAACAACCACTGCAAAACACACAATTTTACTGGCGGTCGCGGTGGAAAGTAAGGATAACTCGGACAGAACAATTTCAGAAAATGATAGCAATGTGCCGGGGAGATAGTTATCTTGCTATTGGACGTTTCTGGTCAAACCTCAGACATACCCATGTTACATAGGTAATCAAATTCACACATCTGTGTGTGGGCACATATCCCCACAAATGTGTATGCGGGCCATTTTCATCCAAGAGACCTACAATTGGCCCACAAGTCACCTAGGACAATGTCGTTATCGTTAACATTCCATCAACACTCTGGCTCTCGTCCTTCAGCCCAATGCCATGTCATGGTATCTATACATGTTTGTTAGTTGTTGTTGTTCCTTATCTTCTTCTTCGTTCATTCTCAACTCTCGCTACCAAGCCCTGAAAAGGGCTTTGCAAGTAGCAGGATGTTGTCCAGAGAACAGAATGTGTTGTGTCGCTAGTTTACAGCTTGACTGCGATATTTGCACCTTTCGGTCCGACACATCTGAATTCAGCAGACAATTTTAGGTACCAGGTTAGCCTTCCCTCTTCGATCCCTTTTCCTTAGCCAGTCTGCTCTGCTGCAGCCTGTTATCCAGGATCATCGCCTGGAGGTGTAGAAGGGCCTTGGCAGCTCTGGTTCGCTGGCCCTGACGCTAGCAGTCAGCTCTGGTTCGCTGGCCTTGACGCTAGCAGTCAGCTCTGGTTCGCTGACCCTGACGCTCGCAGTCAGCTCTGGTTCGCTGACCCTGATGCTAGCAGTCAGCTCTGGTTCGCTGACCCTGACGCTCGCAGTCAGCTCTGGTTCGCTGACCCTGATGCTAGCAGTCAGCTCTGGTTCGCTGACCCTGACGCTCGCAGTCAGCTCTGGTTCGCTGACCCTGACGCTCGCAGTCAGCTCTGGTTCGCTGACCCTGATGCTAGCAGTCAGCTCTGGTTCGCTGACCCTGACGCTAGCAGTCAGCTCTGGTTCGCTGACCCTGACGCTCGCAGTCAGCTCTGGTTCGCTGACCCTGACGCTCGCAGTCAGCTCTGGTTCGCTGACCCTGACGCTCGCAGTCAGCTCTGGTTCGCTGACCCTGACGCTCGCAGTCAGCTCTGGTTCGCTGACCCTGACGCTCGCAGTCAGCTCTGGTTCGCTGACCCTGACGCTAGCAGTCAGCTCTGGTTCGCTGACCCTGACGATCGCAGTCAGCTCTGGTTCGCTGACCCTGACGCTCGCAGTCAGCTCTGGTTCGCTGACCCTGACGCTCGCAGTCAGCTCTGGTTCGCTGACCCTGACGCTCGCAGTCAGCTCTGGTTCGCTGACCCTGACGCTCGCAGTCAGCTCTGGTTCGCTGACCCTGACGCTCGCAGTCAGCTCTGGTTCGCTGACCCTGACGCTAGCAGTCAGCTCTGGTTCGCTGACCCTGACGCTCGCAGTCAGCTCTGGTTCGCTGACCCTGACGCTAGCAGTCAGCTCTGGTTCGCTGACCCTGACGCTAGCAGTCAGCTCTGGTTCGCTGACCCTGACGCTAGCAGTCAGCTCTGGTTCGCTGACCCTGACGCTAGCAGTCAGCTCTGGTTCGCTGACCCTGACGCTAGCAGTCAGCTCTGGTTCGCTGACCCTGACGCTAGCAGTCAGCTCTGGTTCGCTGACCCTGACGCTAGCAGTCAGCTCTGGTTCGCTGACCCTGACGCTAGCAGTCAGCTCTGGTTCGCTGACCCTGACGCTAGCAGTCAGCTCTGGTTCGCTGACCCTGACGCTAGCAGTCAGCTCTGGTTCGCTGACCCTGACGCTAGCAGTCAGCTCTGGTTCGCTGACCCTGACGCTAGCAGTCAGCTCTGGTTCGCTGACCCTGACGCTAGCAGTCAGCTCTGGTTCGCTGACCCTGACGCTAGCAGTCAGCTCTGGTTCGCTGACCCTGACGCTAGCAGTCAGCTCTGGTTCGCTGACCCTGATGCTCGCAGTCAGCTCTGGTTCGCTGACCCTGACGCTCACAGTCAGCTCTGGTTCGCTGACCCTGACGCTCGCAGTCAGCTCTGGTTCGCTGACCCTGACGCTAGCAGTCAGCTCTGGTTCGCTGACCCTGACGCTAGCAGTCAGCTCTGGTTCGCTGACCCTGGCGCTCGCAGTCAGCTCATGCACTTCTCAACTTCTTGACCCCAGATTTTACTCAGTTCCAGACGAACTGCTCCATTTATCTGGTCTCAGAGGAAAAAGCATTTTCTAACATCGTTGAGCAGTCCAGCCTTAAACAGATATTATCCATGATCTTGTATCCATGTGTGGAACCTCAGAGTGGATGTGGCTGGATTCTGTTCAGGTGATGGGACCATCGCCAGAAAATGGTGCTCTAATCCCTTCTCATAAGATAAGTAGCTTCTTCTTCTTCTTCGTCTGTTCTCAAAATCCCCTCTTCTTCTTTGTCTGTTCTCAAACCCCCCTCTTCTTTGTCTGTTATCAAACCCCCCCTCTTCTTTGTCTGTTCTCAAACCCCCCTCTTCTTTGTCTGTTCTCAAACCCCCCTCTTCTTTGTCTGTTCTCAAACCCCCCTCTTCTTTGTCTGTTCTCAAACCCCCCTCTTCTTTGTCTGTTCTCAAACCCCCCTCTTCTTTGTCTGTTCTCAAACCCCCCTCTTCTTTGTCTGTTCTCAAACCCCCCTCTTCTTTGTCTGTTCTCAAACCCCCCTCTTCTTTGTCTGTTCTCAAACCCCCCTCTTCTTTGTCTGTTCTCAAACCCCCCTCTTCTTTGTCTGTTCTCAAACCCCCCTCTTCTTTGTCTGTTCTCAAACCCCCCTCTTCTTTGTCTGTTCTCAAACCCCCCTCTTCTTTGTCTGTTCTCAAACCCCCCTCTTCTTTGTCTGTTCTCAAACCCCCCTCTTCTTTGTCTGTTCTCAAACCCCCCTCTTCTTTGTCTGTTCTCAAACCCCCCTCTTCTTCGTCTGTTCTCAAACCCCCCTCTTCTTTGTCTGTTCTCAAACCCCCCTCTTCTTTGTCTGTTCTCAAACCCCCCTCTTCTTCGTCTGTTCTCAAACCCCCCTCTTCTTCTTTGTCTGTTCTCAAACCCCCCTCTTCTTCGTCTGTTCTCAAACCCCCGCTACCAATATCTGAACAAGGCTTAACAAGTAGCAGGATGTAGTCAGGAGAACAGAATGTGTTGTGTTTCTAGTTTACAGCTTGACTGCAATATTTGCACCTTTCTGTCTGACACATCCGACTCCAGCAGTAATTAAGTACATGGGCACAAGACCTCTTATTGAAGAGAAAACAATTGAGCCACTGTACTCTGCTCTGGTTATCATACAAATTCAATACAGAGAGTTGTGCATGGGGATAGTAACCTTATGTAATCAAAGTGATACCAAAAGCAGTTCTGTAGGACCGCATACCTGCGTCTGTCAAACCTTCCTACCCATAGCCACAACAGTTGTGGCTCAATGCTCCAACTGGATCTTATAATAGGAATAATGCTTAGTCATCAGTATCAATTACCATATCAGGATCTGGCTTATCTGACTCTCACAGAATTTAATAAGCAAATCACATTCTGCGATCTTACTGAGCCAGAGCCTACGTGTACCAGTCTAGACCAGCTTACCAGAGCCTTAATGTACGAGTCTAGACCAGCTTACCAGAGCCTTAATGTACGAGTCTAGACCAGCTTACCAGAGCCTTAATGTACGAGTCTAGACCAGCTTACCAGAGCCTTTGTGTACGAGTCTGGCCAGCTTACTAGAGCCTTAATGTACGAGTCTAGACGAGCTTAATAGAGCCTTAATGTACGAGTCTAGACTAGCTTACTAGAGCCTTAATGTACGAGTCTAGACCAGGTTACTAGAGCCTTAATGTACGAGTCTAGACCAGCTTACTAGAGCTTTAATGTACAAGTCTAGACCAGCTTACTAGAGCCTTCGTGTACGAGTCTAGACCAGCTTACTTGAGCCTTAATGTACGAGTCTAGACCAGCTTACTAGAGCCTTAATCTACAATTCTAGGCCAGCTTACTAAAGCCTAAATGTACGAGTCTAGACTAGCTTACTAGAGCCTTAATGTATTAGACTAGACCAGCTTACCCACTGCCAGAGCCTTCGTGTACGAGTCTAGACCAGCCTTGCTCATTGAGTAAACCACAGACTTGGGCATCTGGAGAATGTGAATCAGACAAAACATAGCATCTCCCGCTGACACTGGACACGCAACAATTCTTCGTGACTATCCAACAACACATGTAATAGTTTCACAAATCATTTATCCGGTCACTTTGAAACTGCCTCAACTGAAATTAAACTTCCTGAATATCAGGGTCATGTGAGACATGCTGGTCAAGGTGGGAGAGAAATCATGGCCAGGTGAGACATACTGATCAAGGTGGGAGAGAAGAGTAATCAGGGCCAGGTGAGACATACTGATCAAGGTGGGAGAGAAATCATGGCCAGGTGAGACATGCTGGTCAAGGTGGGAGAGAAGAGTAATCAGGGCCAGGTGAGACATACTGATCAAGGTGGGAGAGAAATCATGGCCAGGTGAGACATGCTGGTCAAGGTGGGAGAGAAATCATGGCCAGGTGAGACATGCTGGTCAAGGTGGGAGAGAAATCATGGCCAGGTGAGACATGCTGGTCAAGGTGGGAGAGAAATCATGGCCAGGTGAGACATACTGATCAAGGTGGGAGAGAAATCATGGCCAGGTGAGACATGCTGGTCAAGGTGGGAGAGAAATCATGGCCAGGTGAGACATACTGATCAAGGTGGGAGAGAAATCATGGCCAGGTGAGACATGCTGGTCAAGGTGGGAGAGAAATCATGGCCAGGTGAGACATGCTGGTCAAGGTGGGAGAGAAATCATGGCCAGGTGAGACATGCTGGTCAAGGTGGGAGAGAAGAGTAATCAGGGCCAGGTGAGACATGCTGGTCAAGGTGGGAGAGAAGAGTAATCTGGGTCAGGTGAGCGGATCAAGGTCTCACCTCATATCCCTGTTCGTGTTCCATGAAACATGCTATGCCACTGCAGTCTGGCCAACGAGATGGGGATCAACACTGTAATCCTTATAGTGATTAGCATACTGAGGAGACACATTGCACTACAGCTAGGAAGACACCCATTCACCTTCTCAAGTATACTTCAGATGCCACAGTAACCCCCTACTATTTAAATGTCATGAAGAGTTTACTCAGCTCAGCTTCAAACAACAACATCAGCAACAACAACAGCATCAACAACAACAACAGCATCAACAACAACAGCATCAACAACAACAGCATCAACAACAACAGCATCAACAACAACAACAGCATCAACAACAACAACAGCATCAACAACAACAGCATCAACAACAACAGCATCAACAACAACAGCATCAACAACAACAGCATCAACAACAACAGCATCAACAACAACAGCATCAACAACAACAGCATCAACAACAACAGCATCAACAACAACAGCATCAACAACAACAGCATCAACAACAACAGCATCAACAACAACAACAGCATCAACAACAACAACAGCATCAACAACAACAGCATCAACAACAACAGCATCAACAACAACAGCATCAACAACAACAACAGCATCAACAACAACAACAGAAGAAACAACAACAACTCCCTGAAGGTCAGACCTACATTCCACACCAACATACAGCAACATCAAGACTTACGGCCGAGTGGCTGGCTATGCTGGACACATTAACCACGTTCCCTGTGACAGAGGACAGCATAAACATGACAGCATAAACATGACAGCATAAACATGACATGACAGCATTGAGTAGATACAAATGTCACTATATACAATATGGTACCATATGGAGGTCAAGCATGGACAATCAACAAACAATGACGAAGGTGAGTGGAAGCTACAAGATGTGGTCTTACAGAGAGATGAGCCCACAGCCCACAAAGATGTGATCTTACAGAGAGATGAGCCCATAAGAATGTGATCTTACAGAGACATGAGCCCACAGCCCACAAAGATGTGATCTTACAGAGAGGTGAGGGTCTGGTCCAGTATGTGTTGTCTGACCAGACGCTAGGCTTCCTCCCCTAGCCGAGGTGAGGGTCTGGTCCAGTATGTGTTGCCTGACCAGACGCTAGGCTTCCTCCCCTAGCTGAGGTGAGGGACCAGTATGTGTTGTCTGACCAGACGCTAGGCTTCCTCCCCTAGCCGAGGTGAGGGTCTGGTCCAGTATGTGTTGCCTGACCAGACGCTAGGCTTCCTCCCCTAGCCGAGGTGAGGGTCTGGTTCAGTATGTGTTGCCTGACCAGAAGCTAGGCTTCCGCCTCAAGACGAGGTGAAGGTCCAGTATGTGTTGCCTGACCAGAAGCTAGGCTTCCGCCCCAAACTGATGTCAGTATTTGAGTGACAATCGACAGGCTGCGACATCTACAGTCGATCTGTCAGGGGAACTGTATCACACGATAAATATTATATCTTTAGCTTAACTGGCAAGTCGAGGATGTACAATGACAGAATGAGATCCGAACCCTTTGACTTGATCAAGTGAGGGATGGCCAGCTGTGACAGGAAAAACACACTTTCCAAGTTCGCAGCCATGATCTGAGCATAGTCGTCACGAGTCGTCGTCACTGGGTCCCGGATAATGTTCATCCCTGCATTGTTCACCTGGGGAAGGAAATAAACTTAATTTACTATCATCATCAGGTCTCAGGAACACTCAACAACCATACAGTTTGTCTTCCCTCCCCCATACAGTTTGTCTTCCCTCCCCCATACAGTTTGTCTTCCCTCACCCATACAGTTTGTCTTCCCTCACCCATACAGTTTGTCTTCCCTCACCCATACAGTTTGTCTTCCCTCACCCATACAGTTTGTCTTCCCTCACCCATACAGTTTGTCTTCCCTCACCCATTATAGTTTGCCTTTCACTACAACACCCTTGGCACAAGAAAGACAATGTCAACTCCCCACGACTCTTAGCTGTGCAAGTGGCTAGGAATGTAAGTAAATACGAGTCTGAAGACAGCAGTGAATTTGTCAACCTCACCAGTGAGTTATATCTCCCATCAGGACCAGCGAACCAGAGTTTACCAAGACCCTGTTCTGCCTTCAAGCGGGGGCCCTGCAAACAGCCTGCCCCCATGCAGCCTAACTGACAGAACTAACCCATCCCAAGAATGGCCTGCTGAAATTGGAGGTGTTGGCTCACAACGTGCAGCAGCCTCGCTGTAAGCTAGGACATAACATTCTTTACAGAGCAGAGGCCAAAGAACAGACAGACATATGTATGGATATAAACTGTTATCCGCAGTAGGATAACGTGTGGATCACTGTGATATGTTCACAGTCCTTGAGTCACAGAGCAGAGGGCCAGCAACATCATCATGTAAAATATAGTGTTACAGAAACCACCGCAGCAAGATACCACTAAGTGGCTTGATACAAACTTCCTGTTAGGAGCCAGTCACAGTAGTGACTGTATGCTTCAGAGGGAGCAGAATGGAGAAGACGAATAAATAAAAAACATCAAAGCATGTCCAGAGGAGCATGGCATCACATCCAGACTGTGGACCTCCGTCACATCCAGACTGTGGACCTCCGTCACATCCAGACTGTGGACCTCCATCACATCCAGACTGTGGACCTCCATCACATCCAGACTGTAGACCTCCGTCACATCCAAACTGTGGACCTCCATCACATCCAGACTGTAGACCTTCACCTTCAGATGTCTCCGTCACATCCAGACTGTAGATCTTCATCACATCCAGACTGTAGACCTTCATCACATCCAAACTGTAGACCTTCAGATGTCTCCGTCACATCCAGATGGCAGACCTTCAGATGCCTCCGTCACATCCAGAATGTAGTCCTTTATCACATCTAGACTGTAGACCTTCGTCACATCCAGACTGTAGACCGTCACCTTCAGATGTCTCTATCACATCCAAACTGTAGACCTTCATCACATCCAGACTTTAGACCTTCGTCACAATCAAACTGTAGACCTTCATCACATCCAGACTGTAGACCTTCACCTTCAGATGTGTCCCTCACATCCAGACTAGGGGACGGCGTGGCCTAGTGGTTAAGTGACACGGCTCACAACCAGAAGGTGCTGGGTTCGATCCCCATCACAGCACCGGCCGTTACCCAGGGGAAGCAAACCCTTAGAAAATGCAGGAGGAAGCAGACCCTTACATAAAATGCATGCTGAAGTCGGATGCACTGGGCCGACAGGCGCAAAATAAAAACGCAGTGCAACGCACACCGCCTTGGGGATTAGAGAAATAAGGCGAACGCAAAAACAACAACAAAAAACACAAACAAACAAACATCCAGACTGACAAGTAGGTCACACATCTGACAGGACGGAGCACTGAGACATGACAGACACAGGTCAGGTAGGTCATCTGACAAGATGACTGACACTAGTCAAGTAGGTGACATGTCTAATACAACTCTCTGTGTGGTGTGGGTTGAGTGTGTGTTCTGTCAGGGCATGTTTGGCACGACATGTAAGCTTTGGTATGCAAATAACCTGCATTTTCTTTTAAACTTGAATTTTCCTTTCCAGAATCTCAGATCAGTGATGACTTGTATTGATCTCAGATCAGTGATGGCTTGTATTGATCTCAGATCAGTGATGGTTTGTATTGATCTCTGATCAGTGATGGCTTGTATTGATCTCAGATCAGTGATGACTTGTATTGATCTCAGATCAGTGATGACTTGTATTGATCACAGATCAGTGATGACTTGTATTGATCTCAGATCAGTGATGACTCGTATTGATCACAGATCAGTGATGACTTGTATTGATCTCAGATCAGTGATGACTTGTATTGATCTCAGATCAGTGATGGCTTGGACTGTATTGATATTTTTGTCCATAAGTAATTCTTCAAAGAGAAAGGGGCAGAAATGTTAGGTCACTTTTATCCCCCTTCGAATAATTCAAGCACTGGTGAGACGTACATGCAGTTACGAGAACATTCCGAGAAATCACAACTCTGCAACATACATCACGAGGACAGTCTGAGCAAACACAACTCTACAACATACATCACGAGGACAGTCTGAGCAAGTACAACTCTACAACATACATCACGAGGACAGTCCGAGCAAACACAACTCTACAACATACAACATCAGGACAGTCTGAGCAAATACAACTGTACGACATATCTTACCAGAACATCAATTTTGCCGAAGGCATCAACTGTGTCCGCGATTATCTTCTCCTGGACAGCAGCCTCGGTTATATCTCCACTTGTGGTTTTCACCTGCAGGAGAGCAGATGATCTATTCAACATTTGATGGCAATGATCTATTGAAAATTTTATAGCAATATTATATTCAACATTTTATAGCCATGATTTATTGAACATTTGATGGCATCTAAACCAGATTGGTTACCTGAATACCTTGACCACTTGATGACAAACTAATGAACAAGACCACACCCCCTTCAGACATGCCATAAAAGAACATGTAGGTGGGTTGTGCATAGAGCTAGCAACTTCATCATGTAAAACACATTGGTGCAGGAACAACCACTGGACAGATTACAGCAACTGCAATATTACAGGCTTCTTTAGAGGAGCAACTAAGTGATGAACCTCTACTTCATAGGGAACAAGAAGAAGACAAAGAAGAAGAAAAAGAAGAGACCTCATAATGACATATCATCCACCTTTTATTTTCACAAAAAACAGAAGCATGGGAGTTACACCTGTAGATGGTATCTTGCCATTGTTGTTCCTATTGAAGTTTACATGATGATGTTGCCAGGCTCATGCACAGCCGTCCTTAGTACCCTTTTACAACATGTAGTGGTGCTATCCTCTCCTCTACATGGTAGAAGACTCTACACCCCATGGTAGAAGACTCTACACCCTAGAGTAGAAGACTCTACACCCCATGAAGAAGAGAAGCAACTGAGTCAAGTCAATATGAAATGATTAATGGTCCAAGCGTAGTACCACTATACTGTAGCCGCCGCTGCTGCTGAGGTCCTGACACTTCACGGACACAGCATCCAAGCGCTCCTCGTCTCGTCCACACAACATCAGATGGCAGCCTTGACGAGCAAATTCATGGGCAGTAGCTTCACCAATTCCTGCACTAGCTCCTGGGTAAATACAGAACCAGATGATTCATTGATGTTTGAACCTAGTGATGACTTCTGACACATGACATCCTAGGGATGATGACATCTGACATCTAAGACATGACATCCTAGGGATGATGACATCTGACATCTAAGACATGACATCCTAGGGATGATGACATCTGACATCTAAGACATGACATCCTAGGGATGATGACATCTGACATCTAAGAGATGACAGTCTTCAGATGATGACAACTTACATCTAAGAGATGACATCCTACATATGACAGCACACAGATGATAGCCTAGGTATGATATCCTAGAGATGACAGCCTCCATATGACAGCCTATAAAAGACAACTAAATGGAGAGAGCAAAGGGAAGACAGCCTAAATGTAAGAACTTCTAGAGTCAAGCCTCCATGGAAGACAAACTAAGGAATGCAGCCTCTAATGAAATATCTCAAAGAAGACTGCATGTGTAAGGGATGGCGTTGTGTGTGGTACAGGGGAGCATGTGGAAGACGCCTATAAACGACAATATGGGCCAGAAGGTAAGACAGGAAAGGAGACAGCCTTGGGAAGATAGGCTAGGGAATACAGCCTAGGGAAAACAGGCTAGACAATGCAGCCTAAGGGAAAACAGGCTAGGGAATGCAGCCTAGAGAAAACAGGCTAGGGAATGCAGCCTAAGGGAAAACAGGCTAAGGAATGCAGCCTAGGGAAAACAGGCTAGGGAATGCAGGCTATGGAATGCAGCCTAGGGAAGACAGGCTAGACAATGCAGCCTAAGGGAAAACAGGCTAGGGAATGCAGTTTAAGGAAAAACAGGCTAGGGAATGCAGCCTACAGAGCGGGGCAGCCTAAGGAAGACGGTCTAGGGAATGATGCATGGGAATGACCGTCAATGAGAGAAGGTAGCGAAGACAGTCTATGAGAGAAGGCAGCGAAGACAGTAAGTCAGCCTAGACAGGGAGACGCCCACACAGAAGTAGTTTGTGTCTAGTCAACGACAAGTCGTGCTGAACGCTTCATGTAATATTTTGTTTGCTTTTCATTGCGAACAAATGGTGAAAATAACATAATGTTATGGGAAATACAAGAGATATGAACACTTAGATGGATGCCTACCTGTAATTATGACAACTTTATTTTGTAATTTCAAAAACGGATCGCTGGCCATGGTCAGTCTGTGCTGTCAGTTCAAAGTTCTTGCTAATTGTAACCTTTCATCGTTCAACCTTTGACCCTTGACCCAAACATCCTTTAACTTTTCCCTTATTAAAATGTAGGATCTGATTTCTAAGGATGGAATAAGCCACGAAACAAGTCAACATCGGTGTTGTATGGAAGGGGTAAAGCTACAAGAAACACTTTCTCTAGTCACTAGGGATTTTGTTTTCAAACTTGTGTCTCTTGGATGGGCTACGTCCCAGCCTCCAGAGTGGCTTGCGACTTGAAGTTGTCTAATGTGCTGTGTGTAGGCTGTCCGTGCTTGTCTCAGACTTCCCCTTGTGACCTATGTGTGTTAATGTACATGTCTTGTGGTGTCTTAAGTGTGGAAGTTGAATGAATGCGGATGTAAAATGACTGGCTCGGTGAACGAAAGCGTCAAGTATAACGTGGGGTTGACATTGTTTTGATTAGATTTTGGTTCAACAAGACGTGCTAGATTACTGTTTATACGCAATCAGCTGTTGAATTTGGACATTTTGTCTGGGGAAACGTTTTACCGAACTTGAAATGTGACACCAGTTTGTTTCACTGCGCCATAAATGTTCAGCATGGACTTTCCTGTGAGCGTAGGTTAGTAACATAAGCTCAATCTACTGCCACTGGGTGACACGAGCTCTGACACGAGAGGTGGTACGGAAACTTGCCTACACAGGCTAACCTGAGGCACAGTGTGTGGGCTGTTGGTGGTACGGAAACCTTACTACACTTGCTAACCGGAGGTACAGTTTGTGGTCTGTTGTTGGTACGGAAACCTTAACTAATACATCGTTGTGAACTAATCTGGCTGGAGATTGACAGTGAGATTGTCTAGAGTGTGTCTACAACTGAAGTACGTGTCCAGCACCATCGTGAGACAAAACAAGTGGGGTAAGTAGAGTTCTTGGTCCGACTTCTGGAAGCTTTCAGTTCACGTGGCTAACTTCTGTCGTCTCGTTGATTTATCTTCTGACTTTGACTTCCTCGCTTGTCTTAAACCACAGGGTTAGCTTTTCATGTTCACGGTCGATTTGTTTACTAAGGAAAAGTAAGTTGTGCTGTGTTTGCGCCTTTCTGTTCAATGCATCCAACATGAGAAATTGTAATGGGTTTTTACCTCCTACTTTAAGCTGATCCTACAAGATGGGAAGGAAGAGTCAGGGGCAGGAACAACACACTGGTCAGACATGTTAGTCAGGGTCAAACATGTTAGTCAGGGTCAAATATGTTAGTCAGGGTCAAACATGTTAGTCAGGGTCAAACATGTTAGTCAGGGTCAGATATGTTAGTCAGAGTCAAACATGTTAGTCAGGGTCAGATATGTTAGTCAGAGTCAGACATGTTAGTCAGTGTCAGACATGTTAGTCATGGTCAGACATGTTAGTCAGGGTCAAACATGTTAGTCAGGGTCAGACATGTTAGTCAGGGTCAGACACAACATACTGGCCAAGACCCCTACCTAGGTGTCCCCATAGCTCTATCTGGAAACGGGCTGTTTTCATGACAGCCTGGCTAACAAGGTGAGGGATCAACGTGATCCCTGTAGTAGTGAGCGACACGCAGATGAAGCAAAGCATAACACAACCGCCTGGAGGAACCTAGTTTGCCTTCATCAGCACGCTCGGGATGTGAGGAAAGCTACTACAACCTGCCACTTTACGACCTTGTCAGGGCGCACTATAAGGTCAATTTCCTCATTATTGGCATTCGAAACAACAACAACACCAACAACAACAACACCAACAACGACAACACCAACAACAGCAACACCAACAACAACAACGACAGCAACGACGACAACAACACCACCAACAACAACAACAACAACGACAACCACAACAACAACACCGACAACAACAACAACAATACCAACAACAATACCAACAACACCAACAACAACAACATCAACAACAACAACAACCACAACAACAACAACCACAACACCGACAACAACAACATCAACAACAACAACATCAACAACAACAACAACACCAACAACAACAACAACAACATCAACACCAACAACAACAACATCAACATCAACAACACCAACAACAACAACAACAACAACAACCTCTTATAGGCGTACTACCCTACTTAACAAATTCATGTTTGGGTTGTGTGCCCCTCCCCCCTAGTGTGTAGAGGCCTTGTGTGTGTCACAGAAACTAAAACAGCGATTCTCAAAAGGGTGGGACGCGGGAACAAAATGGGAGACGGGGTGGTGGGGGGGTTGAATATTTCATTTTGACCACGAAATGACAAACAGTTTTATGATGGCAATGTTCAGTCGTCAATGACATTTGTATACTTCAATGTTCAGTCATCAATGACATTTGTATACTTCAATGTTCAGTCATCAATGACATTTGTATACTTCAATGTTCAGTCATCAATGACATTTGTATACTTCAATTTTCAGTCATCAATGACATTTGTATACTTCAATGTTCAGTCATCAATGACATTTGCATACTTCAATGACAAATTTGAATTTAGTAATGGTAGCCTCTTGCAGCTGATCCACTATGGTAAGCCTGTCTCTAATGTTTGTTTACATGATGAGGTTGCCAGCCCCAATCACAACCCTCTTTAGTCACGTTATACGGCATGCATGTAAAGTAACAGTGATCGTATTCTCCTCATCTCGGGAAGTCTGTCCTAAGTGGAGAAAAGTCTACGTCTTTGGTAGTTGATATTTCAAGTTAGGAACAGGCAAGCGACCCAAGGCACCGTTTGTTTGGACACCAGGTGCAGGGCACAGGACTCAGATCAAGACGAAGTTTTTTACAGTCAGCACAGACTAGTCCTGGAAAACTCTGCAAGGAATGGACTGACACAAATCCCCTGGTCGAGCTGTCGGGGAAACCTGCGCCTGAACACCACCTGCCTTCTGCAACATGTTAGTGCCCCTTCTCTGATTCATGATTTCCTTTGTTCCTGCCTGTGTTCTTCACCAAGTTGACTTAGACTAGCATATCTGTCCTCTGGGGTCCATCCCATGGCGGCTTTGGAGATGCTGTTAGATCCTCCTCTCGGGACATGCCCGAACCAATTCAAGGGTCAGTTTGTTTTAATGGCGTGAATGTCTTCTTGATGTGAATGTCTTCTTGACGTGAATTTCTTCTTGGTGTGAATATCTTCTTGATGTGAATGTCTTCTTGATTTGAATGTCTTCTTGGTGTGAATGTCTTCTTGACGTGAATGTCTTCTTGACGTGAATTTCTTCTTGGTGTGAATGTCTTCTTGATGTGAATGTCTTCTTGATGTGTATGTCTTCTTGATGTGTATGTCTTCTTGATGTGTATGTCTTGGCATGACTACATCCGCAACGTGGAGGCCTCTGCTAAAACAGGCCTCCACCCAATCTCAGAAACACGTGACTGTCGCCGAGTTTCTCTGTTCGGTCATGTTGTGCGGCTGGACTAGGAAACCCCTGCCCACAAGATACTACACAAGTCTTTCCTCAGCGCCAAAAGTCTTCCCCCGACCGGCTGGAGGGGCAGAAGAGGCAGTTCCCGCACAGAAGGCTCCATCAGATATCAACATCCACCTCAGCCCTGGACGAGGACTGGAACCACGCCCCTGCAGCAATGGGTTATGGATGGGGCCGACCGATGCGCCCATGATCTGCTGTCTGTGATGTATGTCTGCCAGGAGGTGGCCAGGTCAGAGCACTGTAAGACAACTACAAAGCTGATAATGGGAGGTGAGAAAAGAACTGGTCCACTGTAACCATTATAGCTGGTGAACAAAGCGACTGAAGAGGGGTCTGTATGAGGTTATAGCAACATCACTATTACAAGAACGATTTACTACATACCCCACCACTCTGCAAGAGTGAAAGTGAGCTCTCTGCTACAGGCTTCCTGCAATGGATCAGAATCAATGGTGGCTCTGTATTCTACATATAGAGCTCACAATAATTTAAGGGCCACTTATCAAATCTCACCAAATTAAAAATATATATTTCGAATATTAGATCAACATTTTTCATTTTTAATATGGGAAGATTTGGTAATTGGCCATGAATTACTTGGATAATTATTTCGGTGGCAAACAGTTCAGGGGTCGACCCAGCCTCAAAATGTGGTGCTAGAACACGTCTGGAAGCAAAGACTGCCGGCGTGTACCGTTGGTCAAGAAAGCCTCACCACCACATCTCCGTTTTACCGCACGGCGGGTAAACGGAATCTTTAAAAAAAAATGTACATAAAAACAAACGTGGCGAACAGGGAGCTCTAGCGAAGTGAAATTTGTACAGCTCATTCCGTCTGGAATATCTGGGTGAACGTCATTATTTTCAGGTCGCTGTGTCGTTCTATTCTCGAGTTAGCCAACATTATAGAAGCTAAACTATTGACAGTGAAGGTATTCTTTTGGTATACCGCACAGTGCCGATGTGAAATTTGCACAGATCAATCTGTGAAGAATGGCTAAATCAACGCTCTCTGACGGCTTGGGCTAGTGGTTAAGTGACACGGCTCACAACCGAAGGTGCTGGGTTCGATTCCCATCACAGAAAATCGATTCCCCTTAGAAAATGCACGAGGAAGCAGACCCTTACATAAAATGCATGCTGAAGTCAGATGCACTGGGCCGTCAGGCGCAAAATAAAAACAACAGTGCAACGCACACCGTCTTGGAGAATAGATAAATAAGGTGAACGCAAAACCCCAAAAAAAACACGCTCGCTGTGCTGTACAAATTTAATGGGCATCTGCCTACTGTGACATCAGAATAGGCAATCCGTTGAACATCTGGACGGCACACGTGGTTATACAACGAGCGATGGAGGAAAGAACCAATCCAAGATTAGACGTCCAACTACCGTCTCTGACGTCATAAATGTGTCGCCCATGTGATGGACACGGAGATGGGCGTCGTGGTGGTCATACAACTTTAGCCGCCCTCGCGGGCGATCGAGGATGAGATGGAGAGATGGCAAAATGGATTCTCTGGACCCAACCTGGTACACTAAGGCAGAAGAGCGAAATGAGTTTACTCAACATTTGGCTACTTGGCATCGGACACACGTGCCTGATTGAATAACAGGTTTGGGAGATTTCGAGAGTAGAGGTGAACATGTCGGCGACAGACAAGGCCTGACAATAGTGATATTTCCAGGAGAAACTAGAGTCAAACTGTTCTAACGTTGTGTTTCCCCATTGGTAATTCTGTGGTTAGTTCACTGTTGTGATGAGGGCCTCAATTATTGTTCACGCCTCTGGAGAACAAGGGTTTGTGCCGAATGCATTTTATGTTTTAAACCCCACATAAAGTAGATGGTTACCAAATTTATTTGTTTCGACGTTTCTTTTTCGACCGATTTGGTGTTGTTTGTTTTTCAGGGAAAATGAAATAATACATGCAAACTATGAATCAGAAGTAGAGATGGCACTACGGCTTGTGCCGAATACATTTCCAGGCAGAAAATAAGTTGGTTTGGTCATCTCATGAGAATGCACTCTCATCATCTTCCACTGATGGCTGACACCCTAGATCTAACTACAGGGCAGGAGGGGAGGGGGTGGGCACGAGGCAGGTAGATATTTGATAGAGTGATTGTGCAGAGACAACGGCTCACATTGACCGACGCTACGCACTTGGCGCAGGACAGACGACTTAAGCTACCTACGCCGCTCAACGGCACAAGTGGAAAGAAAACTAGCTAACTAACCAACTATCCAGAGCAAAGCCGGTTAGTCAAGCTGGTCTGTAAATACAACTTGGAATTCTACAAAGGGTATCGTTGAAATATCCTTCAAGACAAGTGACTCCATTTTGTCAAGGGACACAATTTGTATAGTTACTAACATGACCTAGATTGATAATCGAAAACATTTGTATGTCACAATATTATGAGCAGGCCTCGTTGGTTTTTACTTCCGAGTCACCACCCTCCCTTCTACGTTCTGTGCTGGTGATGTGGTTGGTGACAGACAATGCACTTATTTCACCTCACATTTGTCTGTAGTTAAGTTAAATGCAAGATATTTCCCCGACAGTACTCCTCTCTTGCCCCCACAAACACGGCATGGTCCACTTAAACAATTCAAGTGCCACAATAGCTTCCTTTCATTGAACGTAACTGAGCGTCATTATACTGGCATAGAAGACCGTGCAGAGTCTGTATACAACCAGTTTCTTTCACTCCTTGTCTTGTTTTGTAACTCCAGGTGGTTCTAGAGACATCACACAGCGCGTGAGGGATGTGGTGTTGGGCACATTGCTAGCCGGACAGGGCCCAATCTTTGCCGGGCGATGTGATTAGTCCGTTCTTGGCCCCTGTGTACATTTCCTAGCCACACCAAAACCGGTACTGTTAACAAAGAGGTGTTTAGCCGGGTGCACTGGATCGTGGAAAATACAATTTCACATAGCCGATGATCATACCAGGATAATCGAAAGGGAAAACACCACCAAATGAACAAAGTGGCTAATCCAAATGGAAAATGGCAACACGTTTTCGTGGACCTCAGTGCAAGTCGTCAATTAGGGTGAATTCCAGTCAAAACCGTGCCATAATGGACTAAAACACGAAAACAAAGTTAGACTCGCGGCCTGTTTGACGCCATCTTTGCTGCTCTTTTAATAAAGTTGTTAGTCGAAGAGTCGTGCAGAAGAGTTCGCTCACTTACAGCTGCTCAAATTAATGTTGTGTGGATGAGAGGTCTAGATGAATGTTGTGTGGATGAGAGGTCTAGATGAATGTGTCCTACAGCCAGTCGGTGGACCATTTGTTTGTTTTTTGTGTTGTTCCTATGTCCCTATCGTCCCCATGTCCCTATCGTCCCCATGTCCCCATGTCCCTATCTTCCACATGTCCCTATCGTCCCTATGTCCCATATCGTCCCACTCTGTAACACCTCTGTTATCAGTTTGAAGGCCCCATTCTAAACGGTTTTCACTTGAGCTCCCTGCGCAGTCTGCTCCAGATTAGGTGGCAGGACAAAGGGCCTAGCTACGAAATTCTTAGCAAGACTAACATGTTGAGCATCCTTAAATGTGAAGGTCAGTCCCATGGCAACAATTGCCGTCAGCGATGATGATAGCTCTTCGTGAAATAAGGTAAAAGGTAATCATTCATGCGCTTCTTCAGAAAGCCCAGATAAGATGGACGGAACGTGTTGTTCTCATGTTCTAGGTGAGCATCACCAAGCAGCTGTTACACGCTTAGCTGAGAGCAGGGAGACGATGTACACAGACTCCCTGAACGTGTCCTTGAAAAGCTTCAATATTGATGTCACTTTGTAGGACTTGCTTGGACAGAACAATTCTCCCTAGCGCTCGCATCACCGAAGGTGTTCAGATCGCAGAGCAAAACCCCATCGCGGAGGCTCAGAGTAAGTGTGCCGCCCGTCTGAGCAATGCGCATGGCAACTCCACAGCCGACTACTCACGTACATGTATGCCCCGTGTGCGGTAAAGTCTGCCGTGCCGGGATTGAACTTTATAGCCGCCATATTAGAACACAACTGACTGCACAAGTCTGATGTTGTCGCCATCTTCGCTTGTGATGGTCACCTATTATTGATCTGCCTGTAAGGTTAATCTTGTGCCACAGCTCTAGCAAGCTAGACCATGAGTTTAACTGCCCAGTACATTCTCTCTTCCTTTCTTTCCATTTCACAACCTTGAGGGTGGACACTGCCTTTGTGGCTTCTAACGGACCAGCCTATCTCTAGCCTGAGTCAGCTTGTCCCTGTGCTTGTACCTGTACCTGTCCCTGTCCAATTGCCTGTACCTGTTCCTGTACCTGTTCCTGTACCTGCCCCTGTACATGTCTCTGTACCTGTCTCTGTATTTGTACCTGTCCCTGTACCCGTACGTGTACCTATACCTGTCCCTGTCCGACAATTGACCCACAATTGAGACTATCAAATACGGTCCACCTGCTATAGACCGTAGGCATGTCAATCAAATATGTAATACAACTAAGCAGATCTAAAAAGCAAGAGCAAAGACCAGGATGTAGGCTGCCCCAGTTGTTTGCCTAGTTTGACGGACAGTCTCCGTGCCGGCAGCACACCAGACAGCGGGTCACGCTGATCTGACCTCGTGTGTTCCGCTGTCCAGATTCAAACCGGATATTACGTGGCCGTTGAACACCGATGGTCTATCAACAAGGTTTTCTGTTCCTATCTCGGAAGTTCTACTGGCGTGTCCATGTCTGCTTGTTGTTTTCGTGTCGTTAAGTTAAATTGTAGTCTTGCTTCTGCTACTAATACACACACACATCCTCAAATAGTCACACGGCCACACACACACACACGTGTAGACTCGCGAACACGATATCTGGGTTCTGGCGTCTATCCCTCTGCTGAGTACGTCAAAGGATTTATAAGGCTTAGGAATAAAAGCCACTTGTCGCATGCAGTGGCCGCGGAGTGTTCAGGCAAATAAGGGTTTACAGATAATTTAAACCAGTTTCCCTTCACTAAAAGTTTAATTATGTCGAAGGCACTGTGTGCTGATGGTCTCGACCATTTTGCCCACGGAGAAATTTCCCATTTTGGCAAAGATCAAGATCAACACAGTACTTTCAGTAACGCCCCTGAACATCTTCTCAAAACTTGCCTGACATACAAGGACCAGAGAAAGCAGATGTGGTCATCACCAGTGCCAACACTAGACAAGCTTTATGGCAGTGCCTCAGGATGACCGCTGATTTATTTGAAGAACAAATTCAAGTTGACGTCTGACAGCTTACGACATAGAGAAATAATATGATGTCAGTTTACTGCAAACTGTGAAAGCTAAGACATTAATACACAGAAAATCGCGTACACCATTTTCTTCCACGGTTATAAGGAAGCAAATCTATCCATTAATATCAGAATTAATGAAGGGATCAAGATCCTGAACAGTGGATCATCTGCTGTGGTCAGCGAGCCATGCTAGCGTCAGGGCCAGCGAACCAGGCTAGCGTCAGGGCCAGCGAACCATGCTAGCGTCAGGGTCAGCGAGCCATGCTAGCGTCAGGGCCAGCGAGCCATGCTAGCGTCAGGGCCAGCGAGCCATACTAGCGTCAGGGCCAGCGAGTCATGCTAGCGTCAGGGCCAGCGAGCCATGCTAGCGTCAGGGCCAGCGAGCCATGCTAGCGTAAGGTCCAGCGAGCCATGCTAGCGTCAGGGCCAGCGAACCATGCTAGCGTCAGGGCCAGCGAGCCATGCTAGCGTCAGGGCCAGCGAGTCATGCTAGCGTCAGGGCCAGCGAGCCATGCTAGCGTCAGGGCCAGCGAGCCATGCTAGCGTCAGGGCCAGCGAACCATGCTAGCGTCAGGGCCAGCGAATCATGCTAGCGTCAGGGCCTTGCGAACCAGAGCTGCCAGGATCTTTCTACACCTCCACGCAGTGATCCTGGATAACAGGCTGCAGCAGGGCAGACTGGCTATGGAGAAGTGAACAAAGAGGGAAGGCTAACCAGGTACTAAAAAATGACTGCTGAAGTCGGATCTGTCTTACTGAAAGCTGCAAATATCGCAGTCAAGCTGCAAACTACAACACAACGCATTTCGTTCCATTACATCCTGCTACTTGAAAAATCCTTTTCAGATTTGATGCAGGAGAAGCAGAGATGGAAGAAAATGTATGGGTTATTAGTGAACGAGAATAAGCCAGTTTATCTGGAATTAACACTGGACAGACAGCGGAAACTAACCAACACTACAAACTACCAACACTACAAACTACCAACACTACAAACTACCAACACTACAAACTACCAAACACTACAAACTATCAACACTACAAACTATCAACACTACAAACTACCAAACACTACAAACTACCAACACAACAAACTATCAACACTACAAACTACCAAACACTACAAACTATCAACACTACAAACTATCAACACTACAAACTACCAACACTACAAACTACCAACACTACAAACTATCAACACTACAAACTATCAACACTACAAACTATCAACACTACAAACTACCAACACAACAAACTATCAACACTACAAACTATCAACACTACAAACTACCAAACACTACAAACTACCAACACAACAAACTATCAACACTACAAATTATCAACACTACAAACTATCAACACTACAAACTACCAACACAACAAACTATCAACACTACAAACTATCAACACTACAAACTACCAACACAACAAACTACCAACACAACAAACTACCAACACAACAAACTACCAACACAACAAACTACCAACACAACAAACTACCAACACAACAAACTACCAACACTACAAACTACCAACACAACAAACTACCAACACAACAAACTACCAGCACAACAAACTACCAACACAACAAACTACCAACACAACAAACTACCAACACTACAAACTACCAACACAACAAACTACCAACACTACAAACTACCAACACTACAAACTACCAACACAACAAACTACTAACACAACAAACTACCAACACAACAAACTACCAACACAACAAACTACCAACACTACAAACTATGAAACAAACATTGAAATATTTATACCAATATCACTATCATCCACCTGACACTACCTTTGCTCCTCTGCCCATACACCCCCCCCCCCTCCCACACCCCAGCCCTGTTAGATACAACTTCGTTCACGCCCCCATAATCACCACACCCTCGCCCAAGAAGAAAACATTCTTCTTACTTCCTGGTCAGTGCTTAGTCTTACATAGACGGCCGCTTCAACCACAGACCGAGTCTTCGCTCTGCTAGGAACTGGCGTGTTCACAATTTCATGGAAACACCTCAAGTATCTTCCCAGAGTCCCGCTTAGTGTGGGGGAAATAGTGAGTCCAGTGTCCCGCTTAGTGTGGGGGAAATAGGGGGTCCATAGTCCCGCTTAGTGTGGGGGAAATAGGGGGTCCATAGTCCCGCTTAGTGTGGGGGAAATAGTGAGTCCAGTGTCCCGCTTAGTGTGGGGGAAATAGTGAGTCCAGTGTCCCGCTTAGTGTGGGGGAAATAGGGGGTCCATAGTCCCGCTTAGTGTGGGGGAAATAGGGGGTCCATAGTCCCGCTTAGTGGGGGGGGGGGGGAAATAGTGGGTCCAGAGTCCAGCTTAGTGTGAGGGAAATAGTGGGTCCAGAGTCCCGCTTAGTGTGGGGGAAATAGGGGGTCCATAGTCCCGCTTAGTGTGGGGGAAATAGTGGGTCCATAGTCCCGCTTAGTGTGGGGGAAATAGGGGGTCCATAGTCCCGCTTAGTGGGGGGGGAGGGGGAAATAGTGGGTCCAGAGTCCCGCTTAGTGTGGGGGAAATAGGGGGTCCATAGTCCCGCTTAGTGTGGGGGAAATAGTGGGTCCAGAGTCCCGCTTAGTGTGGGGGAAATAGTGAGTCCATAGTCCCGCTTAGTGTTGGGGAAATAGGGGGTCCATAGTCCCGCTTAGTGTAGGGGAAATAGGGGGTCCATAGTCCCGCTTAGTGTGGGGGAAATAGGGGGTCCATAGTCCCGCTTAGTGGGGGGGGGATAGTGGGTCCATAGTCCCGCTTAGTGTGGGGGGGGGGGGAATAGTGGGTCCATAGTCCCGCTTAGTGCGGGGGGGGGGGAATAGGGGGTCCAGAGTCCCGCTTAGTGTGGGGGAAATAGTGAGTCCATAGTCCCGCTTAGTGTGGGGGAAATAGGGTGTCCATAGTCCCGCTTAGTGTGGGGGAATTAGGAGGTCCATGGTCCCGCTTAGTGTGGGGGACATAACCGCACCACTGTATCATCTGCTATGATGATTCGCCTTTTCGCTCCATGTGAAGCATAGGGCCCCGACTATAGCTGGTCCCTTTACGGGGGCCTGTATCTGAGCATTTAAAGTGACAATTTAAGTAGTAATAGTTTTACATCTAGAGGTTGCTAGCCAAATGCACACCCTTCTTTAGTAGCATTTTCCGACGTGCTTAGAATGTTACAGTGTTTCCATTTTTTTCCAACCGACTACGACTCGGCGGGCCTGCTGCTACGCACGATAGCAAGTCAGTAAAAATGTCACAAATGAATATTAAAATAACTAAATGAGATAAAGAACTTGAAAACCATTTATTATTTCTCCAACATTGTCCCTTTTTTTTCAACATAATTTCCTCGAACATCGATACACTTATCCATTGCTTAATCAGTCCACCAAAACCTGCAGCATGGAAGTCTGTGGTCTGCTGTCTCAACCACATCTGCACATTAGCCTCTTCGTCATTCGCGAAACGTCTTTAGCCAATGTGAGTGCATACATTATGATGTAGGCTAAACTATGTGAACACCAAATAACAGTTGTAACACTGTCTATCATTACTGACTTGTCCGCTCGAATCATCTCCACTACCGGGGTCGGCGTGGGCTAGTGGTTAAGTAACACGGCTCGCAACCCGAAAGTGCTGGGTTTGCTTCTCATCACAGCACCGGATGTTACCCCGGGGAAACAAACCCTTAGATAATGCAGGAGGAAGCAGACACTTACATAAAATGAATGTCGAAGTCGGATGCACTGGGCCGACGGGCGCAAAATAAAAACATAGTGCAACGCACACGGCCTTGAGGAATACAGAAACAAGGTGAACGCAACAACAACAAAACAAAACCAAAAACACCCCCCCCCCCTCTCCCCGCACACACGCCTCTGCTGTAATCTGAACTAGAGGACCAGGTCTGGCTTCCTCAGCAATGTTTAAGCGTCCTGAACAAAATGTATCCACCCAGTAATGCACCGCTTTACACGACAAACACGTCTCTCGGTTTACAGGAAACATTTCCTTGCGGATTTACAGAAAGTCTTTTGCCCACCAAAAAAAAAACCACACAACAGCCCGCTGTTTTTTTATTGCACTCTCTGTGAATACAGACGTCATTTGTATCTGTACTGCGGACGTGCATGCGACACCCCGCAACTGCTCCTTACATTCATCACAAAGCTGGATGCTGCTGCCACCTAATGACACAAATCAGAAACTACCAACTACATTTTTTTCAGCTATCCCAAATCAGTTTGTGACCTTCTTACTGACTGTTCCTCGTACATGGAAATATATGCCACATCCACCTCCACCACCTCATTATGCCCGGACAGACTTGGGATTGGACTGTTGATTTGAATGCGGTTCACTCTGGTCATTAAAACAGTTCAGACCAGCTCTAATGCCCCGCTTGTGAATGTCAGAAACATCGTCCAAGGGTTTTACCTCCAGCATGTTCTGCGACATGTCGCTGTTTACTTAACTTATCTTAACCTTGGACTTGCTTGGACTTGGACTTGCTTAGACTTGGACTTGGACTTGCTTAGACTTGGACTTGCTTAGACTTTGACTTACTTGGACTTGCTTATACTTGGACTTGCTTAGACTTGGACTTGGACTTGCTTAGACTTGGACTTGCTTAGACTTTGACTTACTTGGACTTGCTTAGACTTGGACTTGCTTGGACTTGGACTTGCTTGGACTTGGACTTGCTTAGACTTGGACTTGCTTAGACTTGGACTTGCTTAGACTTTGACTTACTTGGACTTGCTTATACTTGGACTTGCTTAGACTTGGACTTGGACTTGCTTAGACTTGGACTTCATTATACTGGTTTAAAAGACCCTACAGAGTCTGTATACAACCAGTTTATTCCACTTTAAAAATAACTGATCATCCAATCTATTCTTGAATGCATTAACTGACCCTGCCTCCATCACATCCTGTGGCAATGCATTCCAAGCATTCGGCACTCTCTGAATGAAAATATATTTCCTAATATCTAATCTGGACCTGTGTTTAAATAATTGAAAGCTATACCCTCTAGTTTTTGTAGTTGCTTGAACTTTCTCAGACTTGTTATGGTCTAATTTATCCTCTCCATTGATTCATTTATGATGGTGGTGGAGATTTACGTTCCTTTGTTCGGTCAAGTGGTATCTTGTGACGATACTATTCTGTAAGAGTGATTTTGGGAGGGTTGTGTGTGTGTGTAAGATATATATATATATATATATATATATATATATATATATATATATATAGAGAGAGAGAGAGAGAGAGAGAGAGAGAGAGAGAGAGAGAATATGATCACTGACACACTGACAGCTAATTATGTGCTGACTAAGTTTTTCTGATGCAGAAAATTTATGAAATGCAAGTTCCAGCATCCTCGTTATGCATTTCTTAATGGACAGCCAATTTACTCAGCAAGGGTGTGAGGGCAGAGGGCGTGGTGCTGCGGCCGGGCAGAAGTAGTAGAACCTACGACCCTGGTCAGTACCGGACATCTAGTCAGTACCGGACTTCTGGTCAGGAATGGATGACCAATGCCAACCCCAGCTCCATCAGCCTATACCGGTCCAGCCAGCATGGCTGCAAGGAGGCAACTGGGGGGTGGGGGGGGGGGGGGTGGCTGGGTCTTTGACATCCCAGTCGCCCGCTGAACACTCTGTGACGAAAGTACAAGACTGGCATGGAAAACTGGTTGGCTACAGGCTCTGCAAAGCCTTATTAACCAGTATTTTATGTTGTTAAGAACATCTGGTATTAGCCGACAAGCCATGAGTGAATTTTCGCCTGCCAAGAGTGAAACAATGGAGGACCTCAACGAAGATGTGATCAGTATGAAACAAAGAAACACGGACTGACAGCAACATCGGCGACAAAGTGGGCACACGACAGAAAACTACACCTTCCCACATCGTTCTACCCCACAAGTGGATAAAAGATGATGATGATGACTAACCGTTTAGTCTAACCCCCAATAAGGTAGAAGACGTTACAACTCATAGGTGTACACATACTACCAAACCACCGGCCACATGGGGAGGAGCCTTCTGGTAGAAACATCTAGAAACAGTAGTCGATGTGTGATACAGGAATACAAGAGGTAATACATTGGGGGGTCCGGCTGGTGGGGGAGTGAGGGAGGGGGGGGGACATGAGAATAATATAATGCCTCATGGCCCTAGGGTAGAAGGGCTCCCAATACCTTTGTTTGCCCACTTCATTGAGGTCCGACGTCCTGCCGAGTTGACAAGTATGTTCTTCAAATACAATACAGGTAGACTAGAGAGAACATTCGTGAACGATGTTTAAGATGGAGATTGTCTGGTCCTTTCTTGTCCTGATCCCTACTTCTGACCCCTGTTTGATGTACTGTATCACCCAGGTTAGATATGACCCCCAACCTTGACCCCGCATGCTGTACTGTATCACTCAGGTTAGATATGACCCCCCCCCCCAACCTTGACCCCACGTGCAGTACTTTATCACTCAGGTTAGATACGACCCCCCAACCTTGACCCCGCGTGCTGTTCTGTATCACTCAGGTTAGATATGACCCCCAACCTTGACCCCGCGTGCTGTACTGTATCACTCAGGTTAGATATGACCCCCCCCCAACCTTGACCCCGCGTGCTGTACTGTATCACTCAGGTTAGATATGACCCCCCCCCCCCCCAATGTTGACCCCGCGTGCTGTACTGTATCACTCAGGTTAGATATGACCCCCTCCCCCCCAACCTTGATCCCGCGTGCTGTACTGTATCACTCAGGTTAGATATGACCCCCAAACCTTTGACCCCGTGAGCTGCTAGTGGATATGACAAAACCTTTGACCCCGCGAGATCCTGGTAGATATGACCCCTGACCCCCACGAGCTGTACTGTATTTCTCAGTGTAGATTTGACCCCCAACCTTTGATCCTGCGGGGTAGACATTGCTTCCTGGTAACCCCCTTACAAAATATAGTGCCAGCTTTGTATGTTACCCTCCTAACAGGAAGCCTGTGCCACTGAATGTGTGTGTATACTTATAGATGTAGTTTCGGTAGCACTGCTAATCACATGATAATATTGCTGGCTGACATACACAACCCTCGTTAGTCACCTATGCGACATACAAGAAAGTGAACATTGTACCCGACTTAATCTACGTTCTCTACTTGACCTCCGTGTTGTAGCCAGCGCAGCCATCTTGAGCACCACTTGACAGACAATAATATCGGACCATTTCCAACCGAGTTTTAAACAAATATGTGAAAGTCTTGTACATCTCAGCCTGTACACAACGGAGTACACAACCCGTGACGGTGCTAGAGCATACGCCATATCTTCTCTCTCTCTCCCTCTCCCTCTCTCTCCTCTCCCTCTCTCTACTCTCCCTCTTCTCTTATCTTATCTCTCCCTCCTGTCCTTTCTCAACTCCTCTCTCCTCTCCTCTCTCTCCCTCTCTTCCTCTCTCTCTCCCTCTTTTCTCCCCCTCTCCTTCTCTCCTCTCCTCTCCCTCTGTCCTCTCTCCCCATCTCTCTCTCCCTCTCCCCCTCCCTCTCCCCCTCCCTCTGTCTCTCTCTCCCTATCTCCTCTCCTCTTTCTCCCTCTCCCTCCCTCTCTCTCCCTCTCCTCTCTCTCCCATCTCTCCCATCTCTCCCTCTCTCCGCCCCTCTCTTCCTGCCCCTCTCTTCCCGCCACACTCTCCCCGCCCTCCTCTCCCCGCCCCCCAAGTACATGTCGTGTCGTCACGACGCGTGGACACCGAACTATGAAAGGTGAGGACCACGAGTCCAGGTCGTCGCAGAGTTTTCGTCCAGCTCGGTTGGAAAGACCAGATTATTTTGTTTGGTGAGAGAATGTGTCCCTACGTTTGGCTCAAAATGTCCGCCGACTCCAGCAACTCGTGCGTATTATCGAGTACCCGACTCTCTCACTGAACCTGTCAACTGTGGGCCGGTCTAGCTCATCCCATACCGGCTTCATTCGCTCCGCAGCTCACCAGTTCAGATCTGGACAAGCCTACTAGTTCATGGAGCAGATATGGACAAGCCTACTAGTTCACGGAGCAGATCTGGACAAGCCTACTAGTTCACGGAGCAGATCTGGACAAGCCTACTAGTTCACGGAGCAGATCTGGACAAGCCTACTAGTTCATGGAGCAGATCTGGACAAGCCTACTAGTTCACGGAGCAGATCTGGACAAGCCTACTAGTTCACGGAGCAGATCTGGACAAGCCTACTAGTTCACGGAGCAGATCTGGACAAGCCTACTAGTTCATGGAGCAGATCTGGACAAGCCTACTAGTTCATGGAGCAGATCTGGACAAGCCTACTAGTTCATGGAGCAGATCTGGACAAGCCTACTAGTTCACGGAGCAGATCTGGACAAGCCTACTAGTTCATGGAGCAGATCTGGACAGGCCTACTAGTTCACAGAGTTCAGATCTGGAAAGCCTACTAGTTCACGGAGCAGATCTGGACAAGCCTACTAGTTCACGGAGTTCAGATCTGGAAAGCCTACTAGTTCACGGAGCAGATCTGGACAAGCCTACTAGTTCACGGAGTTCAGATCTGGACAAGCCTACTAGTTCACGGAGTTCAGATCTGGAAAAGGTGGTGGCGATGGATTCGGTTCAACGGATGCAGGTCACGACCAAGACGAACTAGCACACCCGCCTAACCACATTGAACTGAGACTTGACACAAAAATATGTTTCTAGTGGTGGCCATTTGCAGGAAATATTGCTACGGTTTCTCTAGACCGTCCTATCCGTAGAGCCATCTGTGTTGTTGATACACTGTCGCTGGTAGAGAGGTAAGACACTCGCCTTTCAAAGCGATGAACGGAAACGGCGTGGGTTCGAGTCCCGCAGGTTTCAAGCGAGGCCTGGTCTCAAGGGAGCCGGACCAGAGTGCCTGTATTCTGAATTATCTCCAGTCGTCTTGACTTATGTCTTGCTACTGGCCCAAGGTAGCTTGGGACTAGAGAGTGAGGCCGATGACCAGCGCAGTTTACGCCTCACTAAAATCCAAATACAGCGCAAGTTACATCATCATTGCTTGCGATGGGCTACTAACTAGCGTAACATTTTGTTGTATACACTTTCATGCCCTTAGAGTCTTTTGTGTTGTTGATACACCGTCAGGCCAGGCCCACAGAGTTGATACACCGTCAGGTCAGGCCCGCAGAGTAGATACACCGTCAGGTCAGGCCCGCAGAGTTGATACACCGTCATGTCAGGCCCGTAGAGTTGATACACCGTCAGGTCAGGCCCGCACAGTTGATACACCGTCAGGTCAGGCCCACATAGTTGATACGCCGTCAGGTCAGGCCCGCAGGGTTGATACACTAGCCTGCCCGTTGAGTCGTCTGTGCTGATTGACATATCTCAAGCTGTGACATTCAATCAACCAGTGTCTTCTCTCTTGTCATTTGACCATCTGCATCGTAAGGCAGCGAGGGGGGGGGGGGAGGCGGGATTCAATCTTCTGTCGTGTACCACCAATGTGACCCTGCTGTTTTCAATCTATGCCTCTGTTGTGTTTCTTTATCGTTACAAATCCATCTGTTTCGTGGCCTTCCTCTTACGCTGAAGCGCTACTTTGTAGTGTTATAGGATTGTGTAACAAACAGGTTATGAGAATTCAAATCTCTGTCTGCTAGAAAGACACCCACGGCATTGTTCTCATTTGTGTGTTCACATTTCTTTATTTCCCATATTGTCTCTGCCCCTCTTTATCTCGCTTCCCTGTATCGCCGCCTTTGCAGCATCGTGATGCAACAGTTTTCTGGTTTGCCTTGTCCACACACTCAACTCAATTATTTATGATGTGTGTAATCAACTTCCTGATCACATGTCGCACTCAATCACCCCCCCCCCCACCCCTCATCCCACCTCACCCCTTTCTCTCCTACACTATTATGTTGATACTGGTCCAGAAAATAGATCTCACGCTGCTATAACGGAGAGATAAACGTTCGTGCCTCCAGAAACGAATGAAAGCTTCAAAATGGGGGAGTTGGAAAGCCGCAAGTTTGAAGCTACGCCTGATCTTAGGAAATTGACACCGTGTAACTAGTCCTATCGAAGACGGACAATAAACTCTGCGGTCCCGTGTACACGCTATGCAAGTAAAAAAACCATTGGCAGTTGGAAACACAAAAGAGCGAGATGTTAGTCGTCGGAGGTGGGCAACAGTTTCCACAAATATAAGTTCCTACCAAGAATGCCAGCGAACGTTTCTAGGAAGCCACAGGAAGTTAAATCACAAATGGAACTATGTATAGCCTCAAGATACACCTGCCTGTTTGAATACCTGGATTCCAGGTAAGCTGCGTCTCAAGGCCAGTTCTTGTGGAAGAAAGAATATGCCAACTGTCCCCACGAAAGTTGTAAACAGAGACTCGGTACTGTTGTGCATGGAACTAGCAAGCTCGTTCTTTAAAACAAAGTGCTATAGAAATTATCATATCATGGCAACTTGAGTGATTGGGCATTGGATTCTTGATAGGAGGTGGTCAGTTGTAGGGGTTGGATGTATTTATGTGGAGTGATCAGGGAAGAGTATGTCTATGGGTCGTAAGGATCACATCACGGACAGGTGAAACATGCTGACCAAGGCCACACGTAGCATCACGGACAGGTGAAACATGCTGACCAAGACCACACCTCGCGTCAGAGACAGGTAAACCTTACTGACCAAAGCCTCACCTCACGTCAGAGACAGGTAAACCTTACTGACCAAAGCCTCACCTCACGTCAGAGACAGGTAAGCTTTACTGACCAAAGCCACACCTCACGTCAGAGACAGGTAAACCTTACTGACCAAACCCTCACCTCACGTTAGAGACAGGTAAATCATACTGACCAAAGCCACACCTCACGTCAGAGACGGGTAAATCATACTGACCAAAGCCTCACCTCACGTCAGAGACAGGTAAATCATACTGACCAAAGCTACACCTCACGTCAGAGACAGGTAAATCTTACTGACCAAAGCCTCACCTCACGTTAGAGACAGGTAAACCTTACTGACCAAAGCCTCACCTCAAGTCAGAGACAGGTAAACCTTACTGACCAAAGCCTCACCTCAAGTCAGAGACAGGTAAACCTTACTGACCAAAGCCACACCTCACGTCAGAGACAGGTAAACCTTACTGACCAAACCCTCACCTCACGTTAGAGACAGGTAAATCATACTGACCAAAGCCACACCTCACGTCAGAGACGGGTAAATCATACTGACCAAAGCCTCACCTCACGTCAGAGACAGGTAAATCATACTGACCAAAGCCTCACCTCACGTTAGAGACAGGTAAACCTTACTGACCAAAGCCTCACCTCAAGTCAGAGACAGGTAAATCTTACTGACCAAAGCCTCACCTCACGTCAGAGACAGGTAAACCTTACTGACCAAAGCCTCACCTCACGTCAGAGACAGGTAAACCTTACTGACCAAAGCCTCACCTCAAGTCAGAGACAGGTAAACCTTACTGACCAAAGCCTCACCTCACGTCAGAGACAGGTAAACCTTACTGACCAAAGCCTCACCTCAAGTCAGAGACAGGTAAACCTTACTGACCAAAGCCTCACCTCAAGTCAGAGACAGGTAAATCATACTGACCAAAGCTACACCTCACGTCAGAGACAGGTAAACTTTACTGACCAAAGCCTCACCTCAAGTCTGAGACAGGTAAACCTTACTGACCAAAGCCTCACCTCAAGTCAGACACAGGTAAACCTTACTGACCAAAGCCTCACCTCACGTCAGAGACAGGTAAACTTTACCTACCAAAGCCTCACCTCAAGTCAGAGACAGATAAACCTTACTGACCAAAGCCTTTGTTATAAACAAAACGACATTATTGCTAAATGACACTTGACACGACAACCTCTACAAACCGGAAGTAATAAGGAAAACATTAAAAAAATACTTATCTGTGAGCACTGTGATGATATGTGATCATCTGTGCAGCCATGTTTGGTGGAAGTGACCAGACTGGCCAGGAATGAATGAGAAGTAGAACAAGTGAGAGGAGTAAGAAATGATGTGCCAGATAGTCTGCGAGAGACCAAAGGGAGAATTGTCGCAGAATGTGATACACGAACATACAACCAGAACAGTATAAACACACACCGATACAAATGTAGACAAAGAAAAATGATAAAAGGAGAAATAACGAAAATGTCAACAGAAAAAGAGAGGGGAGAACACGATAGAGGAGATACAGAGCATAAGTAAATGTATTACATACCCAGAGAATATACGGCTGAAAGCAGCCAATGAGGAAGTGGATCTATTCTCTGACTGGAACCGATGCTGATCATCCAAGGAGCAAGAGATGATACCAGTGAATCACCCCTACCCCCTCCCTCTATACTACCCCTCTCCCCTCTTCTCAATGTACGACATTCCCTGTTGCCCAGGGCTGTTGAATGGGAGGGCCTCGGAGAACTTACGCCACTTGAGATAGAATTGAAATATTGCTGGGCTAGTTCACCGTCTCAACCCATTCTCGCCGACGTATGGTGTGTTACACCGATGCATGTTTTGTTGTGGTACTTGCTGGTGAATCCTTCTTCTATATCGAGCACTGCTTTGTAGAAGATAGTTCTAAGAATCAGTTTATATCTTACGAGAACGTCAGTACCTATCTGAAACCCCAAAAGTTGTAGGCCCTCGCTTATAAACATCCCTAATAGTTATGATTCTCTTTCATAATCTAATACGCCTTAACTATGACTTCACCGAACACAGCAAACTCAGATAGAACAACACCGTACTTAAGTGAGGGAACGAAAGTTAGAACAACACCGTATTTAAGTGAGGCAACGAAAGTTACAAGAACAACGTACGTAAGTGAGGGAACGAAAGTTACACCATTGCATTTAAGTGAGGAAAGTTACAACAACACCGTACTTAAGTGAGGGAAGTTACAACAATACCACACTTAAGCGAGGGAAGTTACAACAATGCCGCACTTAAATGAGGAAACGAAAGTTACAACAATACCACACTTAAGTGAGGGAAGTTACAACAATACCGCACTTAAGTGAGGAAACGAAAGTTACAACAATACCACACTTAAGTGAGGGAAGTTACAACAATACCACACTTAAGTGAGGGAAGTTACAACAATACCACACTTGAGTGAGGGAACGAAAGTTACAACAATACCGCACTTAAGCGAGGGAAGTTACAACAATACCACACTTGAGTGAGGGAACGAAAGTTACAACAATACCGCACTTAAGTGAGGAAACGAAAGTTATCAAACTGATAGATCATGACCGGGTCAATGTTTATAATTTCAGTATCAAAGGAGGGACACCCCCCCCCCCCCCCCTATATGATCAGCTTCAAACTTGGACTGGTCCTGTTTGATCTTGATCGGCTATGCTAAAGAAAGAACTGATCTCCGATTATGCTGATGTTATTTACGACCATTGACTGGTCCTGTAGCCACATACGATCTAAAAAAAAAACGTTATAAAGCAAACATTTCTTTAATATTAACTAACTCGGGAAGGGAACAACACAGCGAGCTGATAATAGTTGCGTTGATCTAAAGATGATGAACTGAATGAGCCGTACACATTTCCCGCGTCTAGCCCTTACCGTTCGAGAGTTTTTTGCAAAACGGACAAACAGACTCGTGTATGTTCTTGTTTTACAGTATGGGATAGTGGGGGAGAGCCTGAAGAAGAGATGGGGCTGTGATATCTTGACGTTAGACTGGCTATAGAGAGATGCACGGATGTGATGGGAGAGAGATGCACGGATGTGATAGGAGAGAGATGCACGGATGTGATTGGAGAGAGATGCACGGATGTGATGGGAGAGAGATGCACGGATGTGATGGGAGAGAGATGCACGGATGTGATGGGAGAGAGATGCACGGGTGTGATGGGAGAGAGATGCAAGGGTGTGATGGGAGAGAGATGCACGGATGTGATGGGAGAGAGATGCACGGATGTGATGGGAGAGAGATGCACGGATGTGATGGGAGAGAGATGCACGGATGTGATGGGAGAGAGATGCACGGATGTGATGGGAGAGAGATGCACGGATGTGATGGGAGAGAGATGCACGGATGTGATGGGAGAGAGATGCACGGATGTGATGGGAGAGAGATGCACGGATGTGATGGGAGAGAGATGCACGGGTGTGATGGGAGAGAGATGCACGGGTGTGATGGGAGAGAGATGCACGGATGTGATGGGAGAGAGATGCACGGATGTGATGGGAGAGAGATGCACGGATGTGATGGGAGAGAGATGCACGGATGTGATGGGAGAGAGATGTACGGATGTGATGGGAGAGAGATGCACGGATGTGATGGGAGAGAGATGCACGGGTGTGATGGGAGAGAGATGCACGGATGTGATTGGAGAGAGATGCAAGGGTGTGATGGGAGAGAGATGCACGGATGTGATGGGAGAGAGATGCACGGATGTGATGGGAGAGAGATGCACGGATGTGATGGGAGAGAGATGCAGGGATGTGATGGGAGAGAGATGCACGGATGTGATGGGAGAGAGATGCACGGGTGTGATGGGAGAGAGATGCACGGATGTGATGGGAGAGAGATGCACGGGTGTGATGGGAGAGAGATGCACGGATGTGATGGGAGAGAGATGCACGGGTGTGATGGGAGAGAGATGCACGGGTGTGATGGGAGAGAGATGCACGGGTGTGATGCTGACAAAGTGGTCCTTGGTTACGATGGACGAACAAGCTTTTCGATTCAGTCGATAATGTACTGTTACGTAGATCAAGGTGACAGAGGTGATATTGCGAAAGGAAAATTAGAGATTGGCTTCCTGGACTTAGAGGTCCGTGAGGACATGACTGGACTTACTGGTCCGTGAGGACATGGCTGGACTTACTGGTCCTTGAGGACATGACTGGACTTACAGGTCCTTGAGGACATGGCTGGACTTACAGGTTCTTGAGGACCTGACTGGACTTACTGGTCCGTGAGGACATGGCTGGACTTACTGGTCCTTGAGGACATGACTGGACTTACAGGTCCTTGAGGACATGGCTGGACTTACAGGTTCTTGAGGACATGACTGGACTTACTGGTCCGTGAGGACATGACTGGACTTACTGGTCATTGAGGACATGACTGGACTTACTGGTCCTTGAGGACATGACTGGACTTACTGGTCCGTGAGGACATGACTGGACTTACTGGCCCGTGAGGACATGGCTGGACTTACAGGTCCTTGAGGACATGACTGGACTTACAGGTCCTTGCGGACATGACTGGACTTACAGGTCCTTGAGGTCATTACTGGACTTACAGGTCCTTGAGGACATGACTGGACTTACAGGTCCTTGAGGACATGGCTGGACTTACAGGTCCTTGAGGACATGACTGGACTTACAGGTCCTTGAGGACATGACTGGACTTACAGGTCCTTGAGGACATGGCTGGACTTACAGGTCCTTGAGGACATGACTGGACTTACAGGTCCTTGAGGACATGACTGGACTTATAGGTCCTTGAGGACATGACACCACTGCCTAACTTTATCGCCAAGTTTGATGAGGTAGTCCCGTCGTGGTGGCCCTGGAAACAGACTGCAACCATGTAGCCTGACTAAGAGATGAGGAATTAAAGAGGAAAGGCAAACTTGGTCCCAAAGATGCCCTGCTTCACTCGGATGTGTCAGGTCGAAAGGTGCAGATATCGCAGCCTTGTTGTAAACTGCTCCAAGGTCACACATCCTTTTCCGGACGAACGCAGAAGAGGAGGAAGAAGATTGCTCCTTCCAGGAAGATAGGGGAATGCTCCAGTCTCTATGTTCGAATGGTTCCAGTGCCGAAGACGTCAGGGGCAAAGAAGTTTAATATCTCGTGTTGGTTGTGGGGGAGGGAGGGAGGGGAGGGAGGGAGGGGAGGGGAGGGGCAAAGAAGTTTAATATCTCGTGTTGGTTGTGGGAGGAGGGAGGGAGGGAGGGAGGGGCAAAGAAGTTTAATATCTCGTGTTGGTTGTGGAGCAGTTGCTGTCGGGGGTTGCAAAGGTTTAAGATCACTAAATGAGTAGAGTACCATTCTTGTTTTCAGTGGGTTCACGAAGGCCTAGCAGTGGGAGGTTACATTAGCAGTCACGTGGTTAACCGACGATATTAGCCAGAAGGTAGGATATTAGAGCCAATTGATGAATTCCATGTGAGTGACAGGTAGACACAGTTTTATAGAGCAGAACACGACCAATGTCATTGGTCGTACTGGGGCAAACAGGTCTGGGAAGATGGAAGGATACAGGAGAGAAGACGGTGGGGAAGACTGAAGGATATAGGAGAGGCCAGGTGGGGGAAGACTGAAGGATACAGGAGAGACCAGGTGGGGAAGACTGAAGGATACAGGAGAGACCAGGTGGGGAAGACTGAAAGATACAGAAGAGACCAGGTGGTGGGCGGGGGGGGGGGGGAGAAGAGACCAGGTGGGGGAAGGCTGAAAGATACAGGAGAGACCAGGTGGTAGGGGGGGGGGGAAGAGACCAGGTGGGGAAGACTGAAGGATACAGGAGAGACCAGGTGGGGGGGGGGAGAGACCAGGTGGGGGAAGGCTGAAGGATACAGGAGAGACCAGGTGGTGGGGGGGGGAAGAGACCAGGTGGGGGAAGGCTGAAGGATACAGGAGAGACCAGGTGGTGGGGGGGGGGAGACCAGGTGGGGGAAGGCTGAAGGATACAGGAGAGACCAGGTGGGGAAGACTGAAGGATACAGGAGAGATCAGGTGGGGAAGACTGAAAGATACAGAAGAGACCAGGTGGTGGGGGGGGGGGGGAAGAGACCAGGTGGGGGAAGGCTGAAGGATACAGGAGAGACCAGGTGGGGAAGACTGAAGGATACAGAAGAGACCAGGTGGTGGGGGGGGGAAGAGACCAGGTGGGGGAAGGCTGAAGGATACAGGAGAGAAGACGGTTGGTTGGTTGTTTGGTTGCTTAGCAATCCAGTGGTCTTTTGGCTCCTGCCCTTTGGCCCAATGCCATATAGTGGTATCTGCAAGTGTTTGTGAGCTGGTGTTTAGTTCCGTACAAAGTGTTCCATCTGTCTGGCCTCGGAGGAAGAAGCTCTTTCCTAACACCTGAAAGCGACGGACATTCAAAAAGATGGTATTCAACAGTTTCATAGAGATGTGTGCACAGCTGGCACTCTGGAGTATGTTCTGGTTGGATTATGTTCTGGTTGGATTTTGTTCTGGTTGGATTATGTTCAAGTGGCTGTTAAGTTGTATGTGTTGAGTGGGAAGTCGGAATATGGTTCTTTGGTCTCTCCTGTTCAGGAGGTTGATGTTGTCTTTGGGATGACCATATGTTTGTAGATTTCTCTCCCAGTATTTCCCATTGCCCATCTATTCAGCCAGGCCTCTTTGTTCACAGTCCTCAGTAGTTGTTTGACTGCCTGTGTGGTTGTTGTGGACTTGATCCTGTTACTGATGACATCAGGGGCCACGTGGTGGGAATAAAATGAGATAAGGGACAGAACAGGCTGGTTGGAAGGCAACGAGGCAAACAGTAATATTGGTTAATGGACACGTTAACACAAATATTAAGGCGAGGATGCGGCGGTACTGAGGACTAAAATAAAGCGTATACAAATAAGATGAGAACGAACTTCATGTCTGCGTATGCACCACGTGGAGTACCTTATTTGGTCACAATATCAGGGCTCTTTCCACCTGGTACACTAGCGAAACATAGACCACTAGCGAAACATAGACCACTAGCGAGACACAGACCACTAGCGAAACATAGACCACTAGCGAGACATAGACCACTAGCGAGACATAGACCACTAGCGAAACATAGACCATTAGCGAAACATAAACCACAGTATCGGTATAGCTGACATGTACGGAAGAGCTGAAGACAATTATACAACGTAACTTCAAGGACAAATAGCACAGAGAGCACCTGATAGAGCAGGAGTATGTTACTTCTTGCCAGACAGAGATCAAGTGACAAGATTCAGTCTGTAAACGGGCAGAAAGAGATCAAGTGACAATATTCAGTCTGTGAACGGACAGAAAGAGATCAAGTGACAATATTCAGTCTGTGAACGGGCAGAAAGAGATCAAGTGACAAGATTCAGTCTGTGAACGGGCAGAAAGAGATCAAGTGACAAGATTCCGTCTGTGAACGCGCAGAAAGAGATCAAGTGACAAGATTCAGTCTGTGAACGGGCAGAAAGAGATCAAGTGACAAGATTCAGTCTGTGAACGGGCAGACAAGAAGAGATCAAGTGACAAGATTCAGTCTGTGAACGGGCAGAAAGAGATCAAGTGACAAGATTCAGTCTGTGAACGGGCAGACAAGAAGAGATCAAGTGACAAGATTCAGTCTGTGAACGGGCACACAAGAAGAGATCAAGTGACAAGATTCAAACTGTGAACGGGCAGACAAGAAGAGATCAAGTGACAAAATTCAGACTGTGAACGGGCAGACAAGAAGAGATCTTCTTCTTCTTCTTCTTCTTCTTCTTCTTCGTACGTAGTCAGACAGTAACCATTATTTTTTCGAAAAAAGCAGCTGTCGACACTGCCATAGAGCTTGTCTAGTGTTGCCACTGGTGATGGCCACATCTGCTTTCTCTGGTCCTCGTATGACGGGCAGTTTTGCAGCAGATGTTCAGCGGTCATTTTGTCGGTACCACACGGGCATTCGTCGGTACCACCTATCTTCAATTAGACAAGAAGAGATCAAGTGACAAGATTCAGTCTGTGAACGGGCAGACAAGAAGAGACCAAGTGACAAGATTCAGTATGTGAACGGGCAGACAAGAAGAGATCAAGTGACAAGATTATGTCTGTGAACGGGCCACTGCAGACAAGAAGAGATCAAGTGACAAGATTCAGTCTGTGAACGGGTCACTGTAGACAAAAAAGATCAAGTGACAAGATTCAGTCTGTGAACGGGTCACTGCATACAAGAAGAGATCAAGTGACAAGATTCAGTCTGTGAACGGGCCACTGCAGACAAGAAGAGATCAAGTGACAAGATTAAGTCTATGTACGGGCAGACAAGAAGAGATCAAGTGACAAAATTCAGTCTGTGAACGGGCAGACAAGAAGAGATCAAGTGACAAAATTCAGTCTGTGAACGGGCAGACAAGAAGAGATCAAGTGACAAGATTCAGTCTGTGAAGGGGCAGACAAGAAGAGATCAAGTGACAAGATTCAGTCTGTGAAGGGGCAGACAAGAAGAGATCAAGTGACAAGATTCAGTCTGTGAAGGGGCAGACAAGAAGAGATCAAGTGACAAGATTCAGTCTGTGAAGGGGCAGACAAGAAGAGATCAAGTGACAAGATCCAGTCTGTGAACGGGCAGACAAGAAGAGATCAAGTGACAAGATCCAGTCTGTGAACGGGCAGACAAGAAGAGATCATCTGTTCAACAAATTAAAAATTGGACACGTGCGAAGAACAACAAAAAAAAACTGAACATTTTCTTCAGGGATGTCGATTCCACAAGAGGAGCAGAGTAACAACACAGCTCTCCCCAACCCAATTGTCAGATGAACTGTGTGGCAAGAAGAGAAGTTCGTCAGGTTTATTTTGGAAATAGATGACATGATATGAGAACTAACGACGGAGACGATGATACGTACTCATCAATATCCGACCTTGCCATGGTCAGGTGAAATATATTGACAAGACCCCACCTCACTTTATGGTCAGGTGAAACATACTGATCCATGTCTGAATTATTGTCAGGGTCAGGTGAAACATATTGGCCGAGACTCCCCATACACGTCAAAATCAGATGAAACAGACGTACCGGGTACCAAGACACCACCTTGTCATTACCAGGTGAAAGACGCTGACCAAGACGAAGATGCCACCTTGTTATGACCAGGTGAAAGGTGCGGACCAAGACGCCACCATATTATAACCAGGTGAAAGTCGCTGACCACGACCCCACCTTGTTATGACCAGGTGAAAGGCGCTGACCACGACCCCACCTTGTTATGACCAGGTGAAAGGCGCTGACCACGACCCCACCTTGTTATGACCAGGTGAAAGGCGCTGACCACGACCCCACCTTGTTATGACCAGGTGAAAGGCGCTGACCACGACCCCACCTTGTTATGACCAGGTGAAAGGCGCTGACCACGACCCCACCTTGTTATGACCAGGTGAAAGGCGCTGACCACGACCCCGCCTTCTTACGACCAGGTGAAAGGCGCTTACCACGACGCCACCTCATACGAAATACGACCTGTATTCATACTTGTGGCTCCCTGTGGAATATAGAACCGGTAGAGGTTTCAGCTTATGGCCGTTCTCCAGTCATAATTTGGCATATGTTTTAAAAATAATGTAACACATTCCAGCACGCACATACAATGCCAACACGCTCTGGTGAGATGCCAATGTAAGTGGTTAGTTCTGGAAATCTAATTTTAACTCAACACGTTTTCCACAAACCTCATTCGTGTCTGATTGGTCATAAACGCCAACTTGAGGATATCCGTGATGTCGCTAGATTTATTTCAGGTACGTTATGTTGTGGTTACATCAGGTCTATCCGCTGTTAGTCAGGTCTAGCGACAAACGGTTTAGAAACGAGAAGATTATAAATAGGTAAAGTTGTTCCCTAGCTAAGCAGACACTGCTGTCGGGGAGGAAGTGTTCGAGATTTAAGTTACTAGGCTCATCTTTTTATGAGATGAAGACATCCTCTTCTCTGCTGCTTTTCTTCTCCGGCTTGTAAGTCAGGTTCGAATTTACAGCTTGGTCTACTGCAGCGTATAGAACACATAACCTAAGCAACTACTAGCATGCGATCTACCTCTCTCGTGTTCTGACACAGGAGTGCCAGGAACGGGGGGGGGGGGCATTTTCTGTTGGGAGTCGACTACAAGATACACACACGAGAGGGTAGGGAAAGGATAGAGCAATGGAGGAGAGAGAGGATAGTCAGAGCAATGGAGGAGAGAGAGGATAGTCAGAGCAATGGAGGAGAGAGAGGATAGAGCAATGGAGGAGAGAGAGGATAGAGCAATGGAGGAGAGAGAGGATAGAGCAATGGAGGAGAGAGAGGATAGTCAGAGCAATGGAGGAGAGAGAGGATAGAGCAATGGAGGAGAGAGAGGATAGAGCAATGGAGGAGAGAGGATAGTCAGAGCAATGGAGGAGAGAGAGGATAGAGCAATGGAGGAGAGAGAGGATAGTCAGAGCAATGGAGGAGAGAGAGGATAGTCAGAGCAATGGAGGAGAGAGAGGATAGAGCAATGGAGGAGAGAGAGGATAGTCAGAGCAATGGAGGAGAGAGAGGATAGTCAGAGCAATGGAGGAGAGAGAGGATAGAGCAATGGAGGAGAGAGAGGATAGTCAGAGCAATGGAGGAGAGAGAGGATAGTCAGAGCAATGGAGGAGAGAGAGGATAGAGCAATGGAGGAGAGAGAGGATAGTCAGAGCAATGGAGGAGAGAGAGGATAGAGCAATGGAGGAGAGAGAGGATAGTCAGAGCAATGGAGGAGAGAGAGGATAGAGCAATGGAGGAGAGAGAGGATAGAGCAATGGAGGAGAGAGGATAGTCAGAGCAATGGAGGAGAGAGAGGATAGAGCAATGGAGGAGAGAGGATAGAGCAATGGAGGAGAGAGGATAGAGCAATGGAGGAGAGAGAGGATAGTCAGAGCAATGGAGGAGAGAGAGGATAGAGCAATGGAGGAGAGAGGATAGTCAGAGCAATGGAGGAGAGAGAGGATAGAGCAATGGAGGAGAGAGAGGATAGTCAGAGCAATGGAGGAGAGAGAGGATAGAGCAATGGAGGAGAGAGGATAGTCAGAGCAATGGAGGAGAGAGAGGATAGAGCAATGGAGGAGAGAGGATAGTCAGAGCAATGGAGGAGAGAGAGGATAGTCAGAGCAATGGAGGAGAGAGAGGATAGTCAGAGCAATGGAGGAGAGAGAGGATAGTCAGAGCAATGGAGGAGAGAGAGGATAGTCAGAGCAATGGAGGAGAGAGAGGATAGAGCAATGGAGGAGAGAGAGGATAGAGCAATGGAGGAGAGAGAGGATAGAGCAATGGAGGAGAGAGGATAGTCAGAGCAATGGAGGAGTGAGAGCGTGGATAGAGAGAGAGTGTGTGTAGTCAAAACATGGGAGGATGAAGAGAGAGAGGATAGTCAAATCTCGGGAGGGTAGAGAGAGAGGATAGTCAGAGCGCGGGAAGGTAGAGAGATAGGATAGTCAGAGCGTAGGAGGAGAGAGAGAGATAGGATAGTCAGACGAGCAGGAAGGAAAACTCCAACTGAAAAAGTCAACATTTGAACAATAAATGTTTAAACTATTATTTGAAAAAAATCCTTGTAATACTTTCGATGTTGGTAATCAAACAAACAGGTTGGCTCCTAGAGACAGGTGGGCTCGTACAGACAGGTGGGCTCGTACAGACAGGTGGGCTCCTAGAGACAGGTGGGCTCGTACAGACAGGTGGGCTCGTACAGACAGGTGGGCTCCTAGAGACAGGTGGGCTTCTAGAGACAGGTGGGCTCCTAGAGACAGGTGGGCTCGTACAGACAGGTGGGCTCCTAGAGACAGGTGGGCTCGTACAGACAGGTGGGCTCCTAGAGACAGGTGGGCTCGTACAGACAGGGGGGCTCCTAGAGAAAGGTGGACTCGTACAGACAGGTGGGCTCCTAGAGACAGGTGGGCTCGTACAGACGTGGGCTCCTAGAGACAGGTGGGCTCGTACAGACAGGTGGGCTCGTACAGACAGGTGGGCTCCTAGAGACAGGAGGGCTCCTAGAGACAGGTGGGCTCGTACAGACAGGTGGGCTCCTAGAGACAGGAGGTCTCCTAGAGACAGGTGGGCTCCTAGAGACAGGTGGACTCATACAGACAAGTGGACATACAGACAGATGGGCTCCTATAGACAGGTGGGCTCGTACAGACAGGTGGGCTCGTACAGACAGGTGGGCTCGTACAGACAGGTGGGCTCGTACAGACAGGTGGGCTCGTACAGACAGGTGGGCTCGTACAGACAGGTGGGCTCGTACAGACAGCTGGGCTCGTACAGACAGCTGGGCTCCTACAGACAGCTGGGCTCCTAGAGACAGGTGGGCCGGCATGTTTCACCTGACCCTGACATGAAGTGGGACCTTGGTCGGCATGTTTCACCTGACCCTGACATGAATGGGAGTAAAAACCAACTGAAGAGAGTTGTGTATGGGATTAGCAAACCCCATGTAACATGATCTGGAGCGCATGTAAATGGTTCTAATCCCAGCCTTCCGACCAAGAGAACAGCGGTTCACTACCTTGGTACCGCACAGGTAATTATATGTCGGACTTCGAATACGTCCACAAAAAGAACGCTGGTCAACAGTATATACATGCCAACTCTCTGTTACCAGTGTCAAACATGGACTTTAACAAAAACTCTAGAGAGGAAGATGACGACATGTGAGGTAAGATGCCTCCGGGGGACGATCAACGTACCTAGGAGAGACAGGGTGCGCAATGAGGATGTGGAAAAAATAGTCGAAGCAAAACCCTGTTTTCAATATACTGATGAGGAGAGAATATAGTGGTTCAGCCACCTAATGAGAATCCAATCTGACCAACTACCTATGTGCGTCTATAATACACGGCTATCAGGTTTTCGCAACCGTCGCAGACCGAGAATTAGATGGATAGGAAATGTGACGGATGTAAATGGTCATGGAGATAAGGCCTACTTCAGCGACGCGTCTGTCCCTGAGCAGAAAACTACGGCTCCCCACAAGTTGATAAGACAAGACAATACACTGTGTCGCGGCTGTAAAGACGAGCGGCCTTAATTCCTCAGTTGGACCCGAGCTATGGGAATAAATATCTTCCTGGTAGTTAGTTATTTCTTGTAGAACCTCGCCTGGCCGTCGTGCCCTCTCGATACAGTCTCAGATAACCAGCCAAGCGACCATAAATGAATAGTAACTGAAGATATGGTATTACGCAAGCGGTATCACGCCCACAGGTGCTGGCCTGTTCCACGGGCTGTCGCTGTTGGGAACAGGAAGCTAAATGGGCCTGTATTACCTGATCCATGCAGGTATTTCCTTGCCACACACACCTAATGTATTCATAAAGCTCTGCGATCGACATTGTCGCGTGTTTGTCCTGTGTTGAACACGAGCGGAGTGCCGAGTGGTTACACATCGCGTCTGATCAACAATGATGCAGAGGTTCCAACTCAGGTGAAAGTCTTTGCTTTTTTTTTTTTTTTTTTCAATCGGTCGCGGTATAAAGATGTTGATTAACCTGCACACTATCCAGCGCCTATATTCATGAACCTTCTAGATTTCAGTACTTGTTACTGCTCCACCCCCTTCTCCGACGTTACCTAGGCAGCGAGGAAGGGTCCCGTTGTAGAGAGTGTTTCTGGGTGATTCTCAGGACAGAAACTGGCGGGGATAGTTTGTATTCCGAACCTAGCTGTCACATGGCTGGGGGGCTATCACATGACTGGGAAGTGTCACATGGCTAGGAGGCTGTCACACGGCATGTCAGATGTCACACGGCTAGGAAGCTGTCACACGGCATGTCAGATGTCACACGGCTAGGAGGCTGTCACATGGAATGTCAGATGTCACACGGATAGGATGCTGTCATTTGGCATGTCAGCTGTCACACGGCTAGGAAGTTGTCACACGGCATGTCAGATGTCACATGGCTAGGTGGCTGTCACATGGCTAGGAGGCTGTCACATGGCTAGGAAGCTGTCACATGGCTAGGAGGCTGTTACATAGCATGTCAGATGTCACACGGCTAGGAGGCTGTCACACGGCTAGGAGGCTGTCACGCGGCTAGGAGGCTGTTACAAAGCATGTCAGACGTCACACGGCTAGGAGGCTGTCACACGGCTAGGAGGCTGTCACGCGGCTAGGAGGCTGTTACATAGCATGTCAGATGTCACACGGCTAGGAGGCTGTCACACGGCTAGGAGGCTGTCACACGGCTAGGAGGCTGTCACGCGGCTAGGAGGCTGATACACGGCTAGGAGGCTGTCACGCGGCTAGGAGGCTGTCACGCGGCTAGGAGGCTGTCACGCGGCTAGGAGGCTGTCACACGGCTAGGAGGCTGTCACGCGGCTAGGAGGCTGTTACATAGCATGTCAGATGTCACACGGCTAGGAGGCCACCACACAGCCCGCATTACAGCTGCCTCGGGGCATGTCAGATGTCACAGTGTATGTCAGCTGTCACACGGCATGTCAGATGTCACACGGTATGTCAGATGTGTTGCGAGGGAGTATGTTGTTAAGTCGATGATTTACACAAATGAGTACATTGTTAATTCGATGATTTACACAAATGTGTACGTTGTTAAGTCGAGGATACCAATGACCACTGATGTCTGTAAATACACGTGTATGTTCAAATGTACGTTTGACAGAAGAGGAGGAGAAAGAAGATAAAGGTGAACAGAGAAGTTTTAGAAAACCAGTCACACCGAGTTCATTGAACTCTTGACGACCTCTCTCTCGTGATGGGTTCGTTGGCTCTTCTCAAGGTGTTCCTGGAAAGGTCGACCGTGGTCCTCGTGGCTGTAGTGCAGTGTCAGACCTCAAAGTACGCTCACAACTTCGGGGATTACGGGTATATCATCAATTGGATTTGCTCCTTTGTTGGCCAAAGTTTGATCTCATTCTTAGTACTTGTCTTCCAGTGCCACTAGGATGTGGGAGGGAGGAGTACTTGCCCTCCAGTGCCACTAGGATGTGGGAGGAAGGAGTACTTGCCTTCCAGTGCCACTAGGATGTGGGAGGGAGGAGTACTTGCCTTCCAGTGCCACTAGGATGTGGGAGGGGAGGAGTACTTGTCTTCCAGTGCCACTAGGATGTGGGAGGGAGGAGTACTTGCCTTCCAGTGCCACTAGGATGTGGGAGGGGAGGAGTACTTGTCTTCCAGTGCCACTAGGATGTGGGAGGGAGGAGTACTTGCCTTCCAGTGCCACTAGGATGTGGGAGGGAGGAGTACTTGTCTTCCAGTGCCACTAGGATGTGGGAGGGAGGAGCACTTGCCTTCCAGTGCCACTAGGATGTGGGAGGGAGGAGTACTTGTCTTCCAGTGCCACTAGGATGTGGAAGAGGAGGGAGTACTTGCCTTCCAGTGCCACTAGGATGTGGGAGGGAGGAGTACTTGCCTTCCAGTGCCACTAGGATGTGGGAGGGAGGAGTACTTGCCTTCCAGTGCCACTAGGATGTGGGAGGGAGGAGTACTTGTCTTCCAGTGCCACTAGGATGTGGGAGGGAGGAGTACTTGTCTTCCAGTGCCACTAGGATGTAGGAGGGGAGAAGTACTTGCCTTCTAGTGCCACTAGGATGTGGGAATGGAGGGAGGAGTACTTGCCTTCCAGTGCCACTAGGATGTGGGAGGGGAGGGAGGAGTACTTGCCTTCCAGTGCCACTAGGATGTGGGAGAGGAGGGAGGAGTACTTGCCTTCCAGTGCCACTAGGATGTGAGTGGGGAGGGAGTACTTGCCTTCCAGTGCCACTAGGATGTGGGAGGGAGGAGTACTTGCCTTCCAGTGCCACTAGGATGTGGGAGGGGAGGGAGAAGTACTTGCCTTCCAGTGCCACTAGGATATGGGAGGGGAGGGAGGAGTACTTGCCTTCTAGTGCCACTAGGATGTGGGAGGGGATGGAGTACTTGCCTTCTAGTGCCACTAGGATGTGGGAGGGAGGAGTACTTGCCTTCCAGTGCCACTAGGATGTGGGAGGGGAGGGATGAGTACTTGTCTTCCAGTGCCACTAGGATGTGGGAGGGGAGGGAGGAGTACTTGCCTTCCAGTGCCACTAGGATGTGGGAGGGGAGGGAGGAGTACTTGTCTTCCAGTGCCACTAGGATGTGGGAGGGGAGGGAGGAGTACTTGCCTTCCAGTGCCACTAGGATGTGGGAGGGGAGGGAGGAGTACTTGCCTTCCAGTGCTACTAGGATGTGGGAGGGGAGGGAGTACTTGCCTTCCAGTGCCACTAGGATGAGGGAGGGGAGGGAGGAGTACTTGGCTTCCAGTGCCACTAAGATGTGGGAGGGGAGGGAGGAGTACTTGCCTTCCAGTGCCACTAGGATGTCGAAGGAAGAGCTTGCCATTGCTAGACAGGCAAAGGTCAAGGTCAGTCTCATGGCAACCGTTGCCGTCGGAGATAAAGAAAACTCTTCGTGGACTAAGCCGCAGCTTAGAATTACTGCAGAACTCTTGGTTACTGTAGAACTCTTGGTTACTGTGGAACTCTGTTTACTGTAGAACTCTTGGTTAATGCAGAACTCTGGGTTTACTGTAGAACTCTTGCTTGGTTGCTGTAGAACTCTTGGTTTACTGTAATGGGAAAAAAACATGAAAAAAACTTGTAAAAGTTGATTAAAGTTTAATCAAAATTTAAAAATGGGTATGGTCAGTTACCGCACCGAGACGAGAACACAAACAAAACCTACGTTACGACCGATAGGCCTTCATCAGGGACAACATCAGAGCGACCGCTATTACCTACAACATAAATGCGACCGTTATTACCTACAACATCAGAGCGACCGTTATTACCTACAACATCGGCGACCGTTATTACCTACAACATCAGAGCGACCGTTATTACCTACAACATCAAGGCGACCGTTATTACCTACAACATCAGAGCGACCGTTATTACCTACAACATCGGCGACCGTTATTACCTACAACATCAGAGCGACCGTTATTACCTACAACATCAAGGCGACCGTTATTACCTACAACATCAGAGCGACCGTTATTACCTACAACATCGGCGACCGTTATTACCTACAACATCAAGGCGACCGTTATTACCTACAACATCAAGGCGACCGTTATTACCCACAACATCAAGGCGACCGTTATTACCTACAACATCAAGGCGACCGTTATTACCTACAACATCAAGGCGACTGTTATTACCTACAACATCAAGGCGACCGTTATTACCCACAACATCAAGGCGACCGTTATTACCTACAACATCAAGGCGACCGTTATTACCCACAACATCCAGGCGACCGTTATTACTTATAGGCGACCTTTCTATACATATAATTAGTCATCGCAGTGCAAGCAGTATTTCCGTTCCGAGATTAGTTTACAGGGAATTCCCCCAGCCTCGACAGCCAGTATGTGTCTGCACGACCTAAGACAGACAGGCCTACGACAGGATGTTTCAAATGTTCGTGCTGGGCGATGCTGACGTCTGTTCGGTAGTGTTCATCTGTGTTTTCTCCAGAGAATACTAGCATGTATGTATACTTGTATCAGTTGTTTGTCACACTTTTCGTTGTAACGGCTGTAAAGACATTGTTACTATTATCAGCCACTGCGAACGCACAGTTACAGGCTTTATGTGAGGGACCAGATGCAGTTAGAACCTAATTTCTATGTAGGTGCATGAAGGTGAATCATTGCAGGTATTTAGAAATATGTTTCATTTAATAGACGCCAGCTGCAGTGGCAGCTTGTACTCCATGGTGGAGGGAATAGGTGAACGAATGACATGTTCTCTTACACACTCTCTCTCTCTCTCTCTCTCTTTATCTGCCTGAATGTCAGAGGGAAAGAAAGAGAGAGAAAGTTCTAGATTATGTTACATATAGTAAGGTGTGATGTTTATCTCTTAATCGTCATCATCATGTGGCATGCCGACTGGTATAGGCTATGTAGAATGTTCATTGACATCCTTTAAGATATACCGAGAATCTTTATTGGACCTAACCTAAGTTATCCAATCTTTATTGGACCTAACCTCAGCTCTTCTACAATCTTTATTGGACCTACGCTCAGATAAGTGCCTCTCCAATTGTTGATGATGTTGTTGTTGTTGCTGCCGTTGTTGTTGTGTGGCAGATGGTTAAACTTGTGTTGTTCTTTGTTCCTGGATAAGACCTTCGGGAAGGTAGATTCATCTGTGTATCTTGGTAGCAATATAGACGGTGGGGAAGGTGCTGATAGTGATATCAAATTCAGAATAGCAAAGGCGATAGGGCTTTTCATGGCTTTAGAGAATTTATGGAAATCAAAAGAAATGAAATCTATCACAAAGTAACAGATATTCAACTCCAGTATCCAGTCTGCCCTACTGTATGCATATGTGCCGTGGAGAACAAACAGAAAGTCCCAAGTTTTCAACATTGACTGCCGGCGCCGTCTAGAGGTAATAAAAATGGTATGATAAAGTCAGCGAGGAGTACGACAATGAGATACCATCTCCCCAAACTTCACAGCTGCCCTTGAAGAAGTTTTTAGATCTCTATCTAAACTGGCAGGATCGAGGCCTTAACAGATGGCGACGCTGTGCTCATCCCTCACGTCACTGCAGAAGCCGAGCAAAGCCTAGAGGAGCTGAATGAAGCCGCCATGGGGGTTGGTCTGAGCATAAATAGAAAAACTCCATTTCTGCTGAACACTTTCTGCCCTGGGGGGAAACTTCGATTGGAAGGTGAGCCCATCGGAAATGGCAATGCGAATGTCTAACTAGGTCAGGAAATGGCAACAACCACCACAACATTGGTAAGGAGATCTCACACAGGAGGGCAGTGGGTTGGCTCAGCTTCAATCGTATTTCACCGGTACTCCAGCAGATGACGGAGGTCAAGGCCAGGGCTCACGCCTTCAATAGCGTGGTTATCCCAGCAATGGTGTGAGGTTTGGGTGTGGTGTGGGGTTTGGGTGTGAGGTTTGGGTGTGAGGTTTAGGTGTGGGGTTTGAGGTTTAGGTGTGAGGTGTGGGTGTGAGGTTTGGGTGTGAGGTTTGGGTGTGAGGTTTAGGTGTGGGGTTTGGGTGTGGGGTTTGAGGTTTAGGTGTGAGGTGTGGGTGTGAGGTTTGGGTGTGGGGTTTGGGTGTGGGGTTTGAGGTTTAGGTGTGAGGTGTGGGTGTGAGGTTTGGGTGTGAAGTTTAGGTGTGAGGTTTGAGTGTGAGGTTTGGGTGTGGTGTGGTGTGGGGTTTGGGTGTGAGGTTTGGGTGTGAGGTTTAGGTGTGAGGTTTGGGTGTGGGGTTTGGGTTTGAGGTTTAGGTGTGAGGTGTGGGTGTGAGGTTTAGGTGTGAGGTTTGGGTGTGGGGTTTGGGTTTGAGGTTGAGGTGTGGGTGTGAGGTTTGGGTGTGAGGTTTAGGTGTGAGGTTTGGGTGTGGGGTTTGGGTTTGAGGTTTAGGTGTGAGGTGTGGGTGTGAGGTTTGGGTGTGAAGTTTAGGTGTGGGGTTTGGGTTTGAGGTTTAGGTGTGAGGTGTGGGGTTTGGGTTTAAGGTTTGGGTGTGAGGTTTGGGTGTGAGGTTTGAGTGTGAGGTTTAGGTGTGAGGTTTGGGTGTGAGGTTTGGGTGTGAGGTTTGGGTGTGGGAGGTTGTAGTGTGAGGTTTGGGTGTGGGATTTGGTGTGAGGTTTGGGTGTGAGGTTTGGGTGTGGGGTTTGGGGTTTGGGTGTGGGGTTTGAGTGTGAGGTCTGGAGTCTGCGCAAATCAGACGCAGAGAAGCTCTGAATTACCGAAAGAACATTTGAGCGAAGAGTCCTAAAAATCTCCCAAAGAGACCATATCCGAGACACCGACACCCGAGACCCGAGTTCCGAGACGTCGATGTGAAAGTACATATGGGCCAGCCATGTGGTCTGCGTGCCTCACGATAGATGGACCGGTCATGTGGCCCGCATGCCTGACGATAGGTGGATGAGAAGGGTATCGTTCTGGGGGCCCTACAATTATAACCGCCCACACGGCCGCCCGCCGATCAGATGGAGAGATGGTCTGCGTCACACATTAAGACAAAAGGGAAGACAGGGACAGTGCTGGATAGAAGGGCAAAGGACAGGACGACTTGGCATACATCTGTTGAAGATCAATACTCTGCAAGGATCTGAAGATGGTGATGTTGCTGATGAAATCGTTTTTGGTTGTAGGTTTCTGTCCCGGCAAGTAATGTCAGCTTTGCCTGTCTATGTTGTTATCATTTTCTTGTGTTTTAGTACCACCACATCTTCGCTTTACTTGTACTAATATACATAAACGGTTGTTCACGCTCCATCATCTTATACGCGAGGAGAAAGTGCACCTTCAAGTCAACGGCCCTCTCCCTGCAACAGACTTTACCACTCGTAGGGCACACGTGAACAGAGTCTGTGATTGAGCTGTCAACAGACTTTACCGCACGTATGGCACACGTGAACAGAGTCTGTGATTGGGCTGTCAACAGACTTTACCGCACGTATGGCACACGTGAACAGAGTCTGTGATGGGGCTGTCAACAGACTTTACCGCACGTAGGACACACGTGAACAGAGTCTGTGATTGGGCTGTCAACAGACTTTACCGCACGTAGGATACACGTGAACAGAGTCTATGATTGGGCTGTCAACAGACTTTACCGCACGTAGGGCACAAGTGAACAGAGTCTGTGATTGGGCTGTCAACAGACTTTACCGCACGTAGGGCACACGTGAACAGAGTCTGTGATTGGCTTTCTTATTTTCTACCTTTTCGTTCAACTCGCTCTGTCAGCACTGCAACAAGAACTCTCTTCTTGGCGATGCGAGCACCGTGTGGGATGGCAGTGCGCCAGTCTGGGCGATTCTGTGGGATCAGCTCTAACAGGCGACATCGATGAGGAAGCTGTTCAGAAATACGTTCAAAGAGTCTTCTGCCTTCTCGATAAGCGCGTGTCTGTCCAGATGCAGGTTTCCTATAAGTAAATCATCTGTTGTGGTATCGGTATGCTTCACTTGGAGCCAACAGGCGGGATCTATGTATGATACTCTATTTTGTCGTCAATCTTCTTCTATTTCGTTCATTCCCGCACTTCCGCTACCAAGCCCTGAAAAGTACTTTGCAAGTAGGCGGATGTTGTTTAGAGAACATAATGTGATGTGTCGTAGTTTACAGCTTAACTGCGATATATGCACCATTCAGTTCCAGACATCCGACTTCAGCAGATTATCGTAAATAATACAGTACTTTGGTCGCAAATTATACTGTACTTTGGTCGCAAACGTACTGTACTTTGGTCGTAAATTAAACTGTACTTTGGTTGCAAACAGTACTGTACTTTAGTCGCAAATTATACTGTACTTTGGTCGCAAAGTATACTGTAGTTTGGTCGCAAATTATATTGTACTTTGGTCGCAAACAATGCTGTACTTTGGTCGTAAATTTTACTATACTTTGGTCGCAAATTGTACTGTACTTTTGTTGTAAATGTTATTCCATGTTCACACCATGTATTCATGAGCACAGCTGTGCTGCACCTTGTCCGTGCACTTTCTCACATGTTTATTCGTATTTCTGTTTCAGTATTTACAGAATGTCTGTCTGCCAGTCAGACAGTATCTGTTATCCTACCTAATCCACGTGACATCAGCTACACCGTGGTCTAGGTTCGAGCACGCTGTTCCAGGCGAATGTTTTCATCGCTTCCTGAAGCGGCGTTATACTCTGGGCTGGTGTCTTGACGGACAGCGGCTCCATGGATCGGGACGTTCACCAGATGGTGATAAATACTAGCGAGGATCCGTCGACGCGCAGCGCACTAATGCATCAGATAAACATTCCTGTGAGAGTTCACGGTCAGCAGATGATTGTCAGACAAGAACAATTTGGCCAACCGTCTCAGATCTATCGTGGCCAAGGCCTGCCTACCCGTTTGTCACGTTCAACAAGAAATTCATTCATCATACAAAGTTTGGCTGAACTTCCAGAAGAAAGTCCAACATCAGTCTCAACCAATTGGGGGGCTTCCAGAATGCATCACAACAATGCTTCCGCCATAAAATGCCCAATTATGATGCTCAAGAACCCAGAGGCAGATCTTCATATGGCTCATATTATTAATGACAATCAAACTAACAGACAAGTTAGTGAGTCATCGGGGGATGTGCCATATGGCGCAGTGAATGTTGGCCCAAATGTCGGACAGTTACGGGGGGAGGTCCCATATGGCGCAGTGAATGTTGGCCCAAATATCGGACAGTTTCCCGTAATAGATAGTCCCGCCATGTACAGTTATGTCCAGGGAGCTGGTGCCCAGGCCCAGCCGATATTGACGAACGTGACCTACCAATGTAACTCAGCTGTTGCAGCTGTCAGCTGCGGAAACTTTTCTAACGTACTTGGCAGCAGACGCAATGATGGTTCTCTTGATCAAAACGCCATGTTCCAAGCAAATACCGCTACGCCATATCTCACACAAAACATCCCTCAGTCATACCACCACAGACAGCATTCAACAGAAAATGGTATCAGGGATTTTCGAGCCCGTTCTGTGTTTGGAGACAACCCAAATAGAGGTAGTTCGTACGGGCTGCCAAATGGCATGCTCCGTCAGCCGCCAGTGACTCTAGACTGGAGTCAGAATGTCAACATCCGGCTGAGAGAGAAGGAACAGGTCAGAGAGTGCCTGGTGCCTGGTCACATCATCCAGGTGTCTGGTCCTCCTATGGTTGGCAAGTCAACAACAGTTAGACAGGTGAGTTTGGGGCACTATTATCCACACAATCATGCATACACATAATAATGTAACACACAATGATTAAAGGAGAGGGCCGGACTTCATCGCCTGTCGTGCGCTCTCTCTCAGCAGAAAGATAACCCGCCTGTCGTGCGCTCTCTCTCAGCAGAAAGATAACCCGCCTGTCGTGCAGTCTCTCTCTGCAGAAAGATAACCCGCCTGCCACGAGCATCACACAAGGCACGATCTCCAGCCATAAACCCATGGATCTCAGAGATGAACCCAGGGGTCTCCAGAGATGAACCCAGGGATCTCAGAGATGAAACCAGGGATCTCAGAGATGAACCTAGGGATCTCAGAGATGAACCCAGGGATCTCACAGATGAACCCAGGGACCTCCAACCATGAACCCAGGGATCTCCAGCCATGAACCCAGGGAACTCCAGAGATGAACCCAGGGATCTCCAGCGATAAACCCAGGGTTCTCCAGAGATGAACCCAGTGATCTCAGAGATGAACCCAGGGATCTCAGAGATGAACCCAGGGTCCTCCAGCCATGAAGCCAGAGATCTCCAGCCATGAAGCCAGGGAACTCCAGAGATGAACCCAGGGATCTCCAGCGATGAACCCAGGGATCTCCAGCGATGAACTCAGGGATCTCCAGCCATGAATACAGGGATCTCCAGCCATGAACACAGGGATCTCCAGCGATGAACTCAGGGATCTCCAGCCATGAACCCAGGGATCTCCAGCCATGAACTCAGGGATCGCCAGCCATGAACCCAGGGATCTCCAGCGATGAACCCAGGATCTCCAGAGATGAACCCAGGATCTCCAGAGATGAACCCAGGGATCTCCAGAGATGAACCCAGGGATCTCCAGCGATGAACTCAGGTATCTCCAGCGATAAACCCAGAGATGAACCCAGAGATCTCCAGCGATGAACCCAGGGATCTCCAGAGATGAACCCAGGGATCTCCAGCAATGAACCCTGGGATCTCTGGAACAATTGATTCATGAACCAACCGTTTGAACACGAGGCAAACGGCTTGACCACTTTGCCATAGAGACCCCCAAATAAGTTTGGATACAAACAAACAATGATGGATAAAAGCAATGATGGATACAAGCAATGATGGATACAAGCAATGATGAACACACACAAGAATGGATACATCCAATGATGAACACACACAAGAATGGATACATCCAATGATGGATACACCCAATGATGGATAAACGTAGTGATGGATACAAGCAATGATGGATACAAGCAATGATGGATACAAGCAATGATGGATACAAGCAATGATGAACACACACAAGAATGGATACATCCAATGATGAACACACACAAGAATGGATACATCCAATGATGGATACACCCAATGATGGATAAACGTAGTGATGGATACAAGCAATGATGGATACAAGCAATGATGGATACAAGCAATGATGAACACACACAAGAATGGATACATCCAATGATAAACACACACAAGAATGGATACATTCAATGATGGATACACCCAATGATGGACACACCCAAGGATGGATACATCCAATGATGGACACACCCAAGGATGGATACACCCAATGATGGACACACCCAAGGATGGATACACCCAATGATGGACACACCCAAGGATGGATACACCCAATGATGGATACACCCAATAATGGACACACCCAAGGATGGATATATCCAATGATGGACGCACCCAAGGATGGATACACCCAATGATGGACACACCCAAGGATGGATACACCCAATGATGGACACACCCAAGGATGGATACATCCAATGATGGATACATCCAATGATGGACACACCCAAGGATGGATACATCCAATGATGGACACACCCAAGGATGGATACACCCAATGATGGACACACCCAAGGATGGATACACCCAATGATGGATACATCCAATGATGGATACACCCAATGATGGACACACCCAAGGATGGATACATCCAATGATGGACACACCCAAGGATGGATACACCCAATGATGGACACACCCAATGATGGATACATCCAATGATGGATACCCCCCAATGATGGACACACCCAAGGATGGAAACATCCAATGATGGACACACCCAAGGATGGATACACCCAATGATGGACACACCCAAGGATGGATACACCCAATGATGGACACACCCAAATATGGATACATCCAATGATGGACACACCCAAGGATGGATACACCCAATGATGGACACACCCAAGGATGGATACACCCAATGATGGACACCCAAATATGGATACATCCAATGATGGATACACCCAATGATGGACACACCCAAGGATGGATACACCCAATGATGGACACACCCAAGGATGGATACATCCAATGATGGACACACCCAAGGATGGATACATCCAATGATGGATACACCCAAGGATGGATACACCCAAGGATGGATACACCCAATGATGGACACACCCAAGGATGGATACATCCAATGATGGACACACCCAAGGATGGATACATCCAATGATGGACACACCCAAGGATGGATACATCCAATGATGGACACACCCAAGGATGGATACATCCAATGATGGATACAAACACATTGATAGACAGACACACAAGTTAATTGCTTGCTAATCAGTCATCTTCTCTGTGATCTAAAATCACCGGGTAGCGACCATCTGTGAGACGATCTGTCTTCCTTACATGCCCCTGTTGTGTTTCTCCAACACTGTCAAACCTTCTTTTTCGGGGTCTTCCTTTGGGGTCGAAGTTCTGCTTTCTGGTGTATCAGGTTCGTGCTAAATGTAAGTCTTGGTGTGGATATTTCTCATCCATCGTCTTGTTCTCCATGTCCCTCTGATCTCTTATCTGGTCCATGTCTGACACTGATAACATGGGGTCCATGTCTTACACTGATAACATGGGGTCCATGTCTGACACTGATAACATGGGGTCCATGTCTGACACTGATAACATGGGGTCCATGTCTGACACTGATAACATGGGGTCCATGTCTGACACTGATAACATGGGGTCCATGTCTGACACTGATAACATGGGGTCCATGTCTGACACTGATAACATGGGGTCCATGTCTGACACTGATAACATGGGGTCCATGTCTGACACTGATAACATGGGGTCCATGTCTGACACTGATAACATGGGGTCCATGTCTGACACTGATAACATGGGGTCCATGTCTGACACTGATAACATGGGGTCCATGTCTGACACTGATAACATGGGGTCCATGTCTGACACTGATAACTTTGGGTCCTGCTCCATGTCCGACACTGATAACATTGGGTCCATGTCTGACACTGATAACATGGGGTCCATGTCTGACACTGATAACTTTGGGTGCTGGTCCATGTCCGACACTGATAACATGGGGTCCTGGTCCATGTCTGACACTGATAACTTTGGGCGCTGGTCCATGTCTGACACTGATAACATGGGGTCCATGTCTGACACTGATAACTTTGGGTGCTGGTCCATGTCCGACACTGATAACATGGGGTCCTGGTCCATGTCTGACACTGATAACTTTGGGCGCTGGTCCATGTCTGACACTGATAACATGGGGTCCATGTCTGACACTGATAACATGGGGTCCATGTCTGACACTGATAACATGGGGTCCATGTCTGACACTGATAACTTTGGGTGCTGGTCCATGTCCGACACTGATAACTTTGGGTCCTAGTCCATGTCTGACACTGATAACTTTGGGTCCTAGTCCATGTCTGACACTGATAACTTTGGGTCCTAGTCCATGTCTGACACTGATAACTGTGGGTGCTGGTCCATGTCTGACACTGATAACTTTGGGTCCTAGTCCATGTCTGACACTGATAACTTTGGGTGCTGGTCCATGTCTGACACTGATAACTTTGGGTGCTAATCCATGTCTGACACTGATAACTTTGGGTGCTGGTCCATGTCTGACACTGATAACTTTGGGTCCTAGTCCATGTCTGACACTGATAACTTTGGGTGCTAGTCCATGTCTGACACTGATAACTTTGGGTGCTGGTCCATGTCTGACACTGATAACTTTGGGTCCTAGTCCATGTCTGACACTGATAACTTTGGGTCCTTGTCCATGTCTGACACTGATAACTTTGGGTCCTAGTCCATGTCTGACACTGATAATATTTATTAAACCATAGGTCCAACAATTCATTTGTGGAGCGTGGTTGTGTTGTGGTAATGTTCCATCTGAAAATGGTGTGAACCACTGTATAACGTGACATAAGATTATAACAGAACATTATAATAGAACATTATAACAGAATATTATAACAGAACACTATAACAGAACAATATAACAGAACATTATAACAGAACAATATAATAGAACACTATAACAGAATATTATAACAGAACACTATAACAGAACAATATAACAGAACAATATAACAGAACATTATAATAGAACATTATAACAGAATATTATAACAGAACAATATAACAGAACACTATAACAGAACACTATAACAGAACACTATAACAGAACAATATAACAGAACAATATAACAGAACAATATAACAGAACACTATAACAGAACAATATAACAAAACACTATAACAGAACAATATAACAGAACACTATAACAGAACACAATAACAGAACACTATAACAGAACAATATAACAGAACACTATAACAGAACAATATAACAGAACAATATAACAGAACACTATAACAGAACACTATAACAGAACAATATAACAGAACACTATAACAGAACACTATAACAGAACAATATAACAGAACACTATAACAGAACAATATAACAGAACAATATAACAGAACAATATAACAGAACACTATAACAGAACATTATAACAGAACAATATAACAGAACAATATAACAGAACAATATAACAGAACAATATAACAGAACATTATAACAGAACAATATAATAGAACATTATAACAGAACAATATAACAGAACAATATAACAGAACAATATAACAGAACATTATAACAGAACATTATAACAGAACAATATAACAGAACAATATAACAGAACAATATAACAGAACATTATAACAGAACATGTATGACCTTTTCTGAATACTTTTGTTCATATCTTGCTTTTGTACTACTCTCTAACACTGAGACATGTAATACATCAATCTCTTACATTGAGACATGTAATACACCACTCTCTTACACTGAGACATATTATACATCACTCTCTTACACTGAGATATGTCATGTGTAATACACCATTGTCTTCGAACCCAGGCGTTTAGTGAAGCAGCCCTGGTCAACAAACAATATGTCTTGCCAGTTTCCCAGCACCACGTGACCTGTAAAACAGCGTTCACTTTCCAAGACTTCCTAAGCTGCCTTGCCGAGAAGTTCTGCCCACAGACCACGACCAGTTGCTCGCTGGATGCAGATTGTGTCCTAGAAATGATCCGCTCATCTCTAGGACAATGCCAACCATGCCACCACGTCCTGGTCTTTCACCACTGTGAGAACCTCAGAGAACATCCAGATGGCAACCAGTTCTTAGACTTTCTCGCCAGAGTAGTGAACGAAACTGCACACGTCCCCATCACTGTGTTCTTTACAACGTACAAGCCTTTTTGTCTGCCCAAAAAAGGGTCTACAAAACATTTGACGATTGCGACTCTGTCCATCGAGGAAATCATAGTTCTCCTGCAGCACTACGTACCAGATATAGACCATGTCACTTACTCACAGATCTTGGCCAAAACTTTCTGTTTTCCTGAAGCTGTCCGTCTGGTTGTGGACCAGTACCTTTCTGATGAACAATGCAGGGTGTCGCCTGAGGAGCTGGAGAAGAAGGTCAACGGAGACCATCGTCTGCTGGCCCAGCTCTTTGACAGACGCCTGCAGGAAGTCGACAATTGGGTCTCCAAGAGTTCTCTGTGGTTCCTGACGCACTTTGGGCATTCTGTAGAGAGTTCGTTCACGGAAGGTAAGATGGCGGGGGTGAGATGGCAGGGGGGTGGGGAGAGTTAGAGGGTAAGGTTGAGAGTTCGTTAACGGAAGGTGAGATGGCGGGGGTGAGATGGCAGGGGGGTGGGGAGAGTTAGAGGGTAAGGTTGAGAGTTCGTTAACGGAAGGTGAGATGGCGGGGGTGAGATGGCAGGGGGGTGGGGAGAGTTAGAGGGTAAGGTTGAGAGTTCGTTAACGGAAGGTGAGATGGCGGGGGTGAGATGGCAGGGGGGTGGGGAGAGTTAGAGGGTAAGGTTGAGAGTTCGTTAACGGAAGGTGAGATGGCGGGGGTGAGATGGCAGGGGGTGGGGAGAGTTAGAGGGTAAGGTTGAGAGTTCGTTCATGGAAGGTGAGATGGCGGGGGTGGGTTGGGATGGGGGAGATGGAAAGGGAAAGAATGGGAGGACAGAGAGAGAGGGGGTGGGAGACATAGAGCTAGGAATACACAGAGAGTGTGAGACAGAGAGGGAGACACGGAGAGTGTTACCTGTTGTCTCTTTTCCTCTCTCCTCCTCTCGTCCTGTCTGTCTTCCTGTGTCTCCTCCTGTCTCCCTGCCTGTCTTTCCTCCTGGCTCTCCTCATGTCTCTCTCTCTCTCTCTCTCTCTCTCTCTCCTCCAGTCTTCCAAACTGTTTTCTATGAGCTTGTTCGTCGTTTATTTGTGTGTTTCTGACTTTGTCTCCATTTGTTCAAATGGCAGGTTGACTTGATGTTTGTTGTGACTTGATGGTTGTTGTGACTTGATGGTTGTTGTGACTTGATGTTTGTTGTGACTTGATGGTTGTTGTGACTTGATGTTTCTTGTGACTTGATGTTTGTTGTGACTTGATGGTTCTTATCGTCTCTCTCTGACTACTCTCTCTGACTCTATCGTCTCTCTCTGACTACTCTCTCTGACTCTACTGTCTCTCTCTGACTAGTTTAACTGACTCCACTGTCTCTCTCTGACTAGTGCCTGCCTCTTCTGTCTCTCATTCTGACTCTACTGTCTTTCACTGATTCTACTGTCTCTCACTCTGACTCTACTGTCTCTCACTGACTCTACTGTCTCTCACTGACTCTACTGTCTCTCACTGACTCTACTGTCTCTCACTGACTCTACTGTCTCTCACTGACTCTACTGTCTCTAATTCTGACTCTCCTGTCTCTCACTGACTCCACTGTCTCTCTCTCTCTCTATCCCCAGCACACCTGGAGTATGTTAACAGATCAGACACTGACCAGGCAGGTGCACATAGAATCATCTGCAGCTTGAAGCGAAACCACGTGGTTCGAACCCTACCCAAGATTAACCGTTTGGTCATTCACCCTCTGGTGGTATACTACTTCGTCAAGTCGCGTGACAAAGAGAAACAGGTCATGCCATCAAAGTGGTTTGACAATACCTGTAACAGGTGAGTGAGATTACTGGTAAGGCTGCTTGCTTTCTTAAAGGAGATATTTCATCTTTACCCTGACTGTTGATTCTTCTTTTCGAAGATACTCTTATCTGTGTTCTCCGGCTTGGGGTATCCATCTGCAGTGGGTCTTCAAATATTCTTAAACAGTGGACATGGCTCCGTATTACTAGAGCCTGCTGCAAGGCTTCTCGACAGGTCCATCAGTGCTAGCCTAATTCAAGGCATCTCGGCAGGTCCATCAGTGCTAGCCTACTTCTTCTCTGCAGGTCCTTCAGTGTTAGCCTACTTCTTCTCTGCAGGTCCATCAGTGTTAGCCTGCTTCGAGGCTTCTCGGCAGGTCCATCTCTGTACGGATCACAGAGGATCCCCACCTTGTTTACCTGGCTGCTGTAACAACAACCTGTTTTCAGGCGCATGACGAGGATGGTTGGTGGGGTCTCTGTCAGTGCATTCTACCAGACATAGATGTTTCATTTGATTCCAGCCTTTCCCCAATAAACGGGGTTCCTAACAAGGACTGGTCGCTTAGTACAGACTAGAGAGGTCGAGGCGGAGACAGTGTAGCAGATCCCACTGTTTGCCCTAGGGTTATTCTAACTTATAACATTACCACACTCATCCACAACATTCCTGACCACACACAGCAAATGACATATCACACAGCAGGTGGCATATTTATTATATAATACTCATACCAGAAAAATGAGTAGTGAAATTAGAAACACAATACAATACAAATCATCTTAACTAAATATTCCAATATTATATTTATATTAATATAAATATTAACTAAAACGGAAATCTTAAGCATTAGCTATTGATGGAATTCCCAACTATCAAAAACCCAGTTCTATTGCCGTACACACATCACACACCCATCTAGATCTCACCTAGTCGATCTACACACATCACACACCCATCTAGATCTCACCTAGTCGATCTACACACATCACACACCCATCTAGATCTCACCTAGTTGATCTACACACATCACACACCTAACTAGATCTCACCTAGTTGATCTACACACATCACACGCCCATCTAGATCTCACCTAGTCGATCTACACACATCACACACCCATCTAGATCTCACCTAGTCGATCTACACACATCACACACACATCTAGATCTCACCTAGTCGATCTACACACATCACACACACATCTAGATCTCACCTAGTCGATCTACACACATCACACACACATCTAGATCTCACCTAGTCGATCTACACACATCACACACACATCTAGATCTCACCTAGTCGATCTACACACATCACACACACATCTAGATCTCACCTAGTCGATCTACACACATCACGCACACATCTAGATCTCACCTAGTTGATCTGCACACATCACACACACATCTAGATCTCACCTAGTCGATCTACACACTCGCTTAACTCGTCAGGACATACCTCGTTCACAAGGTGTCCTGTGTACAACACACGTTCAGATTATATATTAATACAAAACTCCCACACACACCTATTTGAGCAGCTGGCCCCGGCTCAATGGCGTATGTTCTATCTCCAACATTCGTACAACAGTCTATCAATCGCTCCTCTATCTAAGACTCCTATCTACATTCACTCGTCCCCTCTCCATGCCAGCCTGCTTGAGCTAAACTTTGTCTCGTGTTATATACACTCGAGCAGTATCAGAGCTGACTAATGGATCTCAGGGGGATGGCTCTATTCAGCTGTTATTGGAACGAATACTCTGCACACCTGTCACTCATCTATCGCAGCAAGCTCCGCTGCCCTCCCGTCTGTCACTCACCCCTCCACTACCCAAATCGGAACGCCAGTGGTCAGTTCCTACATGTACATTCTTTCCCCAACTCCGATTCCCTTTGTTGAGACGGAGAGTGACCTTGGTATAGTGACCAGACAGAGCGTGACCGTGACACGCATTCAGGTACCTTTGTTCTGAGTCATCAACCACATCACCCCTGCCCTAAACTCTCTTGCTCCGGCTGGAACTGTTACAACAGCACTTTTGTGTGGTGAGGCCTTGGCCAGTAAGCATCACCTGACCATGAGGTTGGGTCTTGGTCAGTATGTTTCACCTGACCCTGACAGTAATGAATTGGCACCCCTATAACACACTAAAATTCTACTCATGTTGCGGAACAAAGGACAGCACACCTTGCGATTGCTACAAACCTCCTACAAGATGATTCACACACCTGACCACTTGCTGTTGGATGGCTGTCAAGTCAAGTCGTCTTGTATCTGTCGTCTAATGGCTGTCAAGTCAAGTCGTATTGTATCTGTCGTCTAATGGCTGTCAAGTCAAGTCGTATTGTATCTGTCGTCTAATGGCTGTCAAGTCAAGTCGTATTGTATCTGTCGTCTAATGGCTGTCAAGTCAAGTCGTATTGTATCTGTCGTCTAATGGCTGTCAAGTCAAGTCGTATTGTATCTGTCGTCTAATGGCTGTCAAGTCAAGTCGTATTGTATCTGTCGTCTAATGGCTGTCAAGTCAAGTCGTATTGTATCTGTCGTCTAATGGCTGTCAAGTCAAGTCGTATTGTATCTGTCGTCTAATGGCTGTCAAGTCAAGTCGTATTGTATCTGTCGTCTAATGGCTGTCAAGTCAAGTCGTATTGTATCTGTCGTCTAATGGCTGTCAAGTCGTCTTGTATCTGTCGTCTAATGGCTGTCAAGTCAAGTCGTATTGTATCTGTCGTCTAATGGCTGTCAAGTCGTCTTGTATCTGTCGTCTAATGGCTGTCAAGTCGTCTTGTATCTGTCGTCTAATGGCTGTCAAGTCGTCGTATTGTATCCTCTGTCTAGTCCACTCTCGTTGTGTTGCCATTTGTTCTCTGTCCCTGATAAAGAAACTGTTGCCGTAACAAGGGTTTAGTTGTGTTTTTGTCCTGGCGTGTTTTTTATTGATCTCATGCAATCAAGAGTCTCACACTTCATCCCAAATGGCAGTACTTGCTATGGGGATTTCCCAAGTCTATCATGCCATGAGCTGCACCCTCACCATCCCTCTCGCGGCGTCTGTCCAGCCACACCCTCACTAATTGTTTTTCATTGTTTCAGGTACACCCATTTCCTCGGCCGTGTTCTGGTGAGTGTGGAGGCCAGCATGCAAGAACATGGCAAAAAGGGCCTTGTCTTTGGTTGCCTGTTCCAAGAATGGCCTAACGTCCGGTATGCCATCCAGATGGCCTTGAACTGTAGCCATGACACGTACCAAACATTCATGAAGGTCAGACCAGAACACAAATTATTAACTTACTTTGTTTGTTCGAGATAATATTGAAAATTATTGTGTAAGTCTCATACCACTCCTGTACCACAATCCCATGTGTGTCTTCTACCACACCTGTACCACAATCCCATGTGTCTTCTACCACTCCTGTACCACAATCCCATGTGTGTCTTCTACCACACCTGTACCACAATCCCATGTGTGTCTTCTACCACACCTGTACCACAATCCCATGTGTCTTCTACCACACCTGTACCACAATCCCATGTGTGTCTTCTACCACACCTGTACCACAATCCCATGTGTGTCTTCTACCACACCTGTACCACAATCCCATGTGTGTCTTCTACCACACCTGTACCACAATCCCATGTGTTTTCTACCACACCTGTACCAGAATCCTATGTATGTCTTCTACCACACCTGTAACACAATCCCATGTGTGTCTTCTACCACTCCTGTACCACAATCCCATGTGTGTCTTCTACCACACCTGTACCACAATCCCATGTGTGTCTTCTACCACACCTGTACCACAATCCCATGTGTCTTCTACCACACCTGTACCACAATCCTATGTATGTCTTCTACCACACCTGTACCACAATCCCATCGCACCAGTTCAAATGGTCTGTCCACCTTCTCAGACCCTAGGTTTTTTCTTAGTATGATTGCTTCTCCGCGTACGGGGAGTAATGACAACCTACCAACTACACACATGCCAAGAAATGTATAACAGCCAAACAGGTTGGCTGTTGGAAGCAGCAACGTTCGGAAAAGAGCATGCTACTTACTTTTGTTTGTTAATACAACATATGGGCAACCTTAGGCCCGCGGGGTAGATGGGGTCCACGGCAGTGTTTTATGTGACCCATGGTCAATGCAAACACTATTTGACAATCAGTCAATTAATCAATCAGTCTGTCAGCTAACTGTGAAGCGCAGATCTTCAACAAATACAAGCCGAGCCCTAGTGTCCTGAGCCATCCCATCACATCAAGTCCTTCTGGCCTGATCCATACCAACACACACCAAGTCCTTCTGTCCTGATCCATACCAACACACACCAAGTCCTTCTGTCCTGATCCATACCAACACACACCAAGTCCTTCTGTCCTGATCCATACCAACACACACCAAGTCCTTCTGTCCTGAGCCATCCCATCACACCAAGTCCTTCTGTCCTGATCCATACCAACACACACCAAGTCCTAGTGTCCTGATCTCTCCCAACACACACCAAGTCCTAGTGTCCTGATCTCTCCCAACACACACCAAGTCCTAGTGTCCTGATCTCTCCCAACACACACCAAGTCCTAGTGTCCTGATCTCTCCCAACACACACCAAGTCCTAGTGTCCTGATCTCTCCCAACACACACCAAGTCCTAGTGTCCTGATCTCTCCCAACACACACCAAGTCCTAGTGTCCTGATCTCTCCCAACACACACCAAGTCCTAGTGTCCTGATCTCTCCCAACACACACCAAGTCCTAGTGTCCTGATCTCTCCCAACACACACCAAGTCCTAGTGTCCTGATCTCTCCCAACAGACACCAAGTCCTAGTGTCCTGATCCATCCACTCCAGCTCTGACCATACCTTTGTTGTTACCTTGATGTTTGTCGCAAGCTCTCTTCTCTGACCATGTGTGTTTCTGTCTATGTCTACCTCTCTGGATTTGGGGATTCCAAAACAGAGACTGTCTTGTAATGTTATCATCTGGTTTCCTTAATGTTTGCTCTATCTAACGCTAGCACTTCCTTCACCTCCTCTCATGTCCCTCTGACTCTGTCTGGTTCTGTCTGACTCTGTCTGGTTCTGTCTGACTCTGTCTGGCTCTGTCTGGCTATGTCCAACAGTTCTAATAAGTGATCCTATCATACCATTTCAATCTCTCTATTCTGTCTGATTCTGTCCAACAGTTCTACATTAGTGATCCTATTATACCATTTCAAGACAGGCAGGGATCAAGATGCTGAGCAGCGCATGAGCTGCGGTGGCCAGCGACCCATAGCTGACTGCTAGTGTCAGGGCCAGCGAACCAGAGCTGCCAAGACCCTTCTACACCTCCACGCGGTGATCCTGGATAACAGGCTGCAGCAGGGCAGACTGGCTAAGGAGAAGGGATTGAAGAGGGAAGGCTAACTCAGTACCCAAATATGCTTGCTGAAGTCGGATGTGTTGGATCAAAAGGTGCAAATATCACAGTCAAGCTGTAAACTATGATACTTCTTCTTCTTCTGCGTACACAGTCAGACAGTAACCATTATTTTCTCGAAAAAAGCGGCGGTCATCCTGAGACTCTCGCCACTACCATGGAGCTTGTCTTGCAGTTCCACTGGCAATGGCCACATCTGCTCTCTCTGATCCTCGTATGTCGGGCAGTTCTGCAGCAGATGTTCAGTGGTCATTTTACCAGTACCGCACGGGCATTCGTCGGTACACCCTATCTTCAATTTGTTGAAGAGGTGGTACCTCAGTCTGTTGTGGCCAGTGCGAAGTCTGAAGACAACGACCTGCTCTCTTCGGTTCAACTGGTAATAGGCATCGTTTTTGGTGTAACCAGTATGTTCGGTTTCCCATTTGGACATGTACCTGGCTTTGATAAGCCGTTTTGACTCTTCGTACGTCATACTGGTATCTATTTGTGGTAGCCTTGCACCTTCTTTTGCCAGTCTGTCTGCCTCCTCGTTGCCTTGGATGTTGCAGTGTGACGGAACCCACTGTACCACTACCCTTTTTGGTGCGGACTGTTGGCACAGTTTGCAGAGTGCTGCTCTTAAGTCATTAAGCTCAGTGTTTTTCTGGCTTTTTAGCGCTGTGACTACTTCGAGAGCATCTGTCAGCAGGACTATATGGCTCTCATTTTCACTGTGTGTTACCATTTCTTCCACTGCCGCCCTCAGTGCCTCTGCCTCTGCTCTGAAATTGCTCGTGTACTTACCAGTAGCGAATGACAGTGTTATTTTTCTGCCATTTGGTAGGTTCAGGAATGCTCCTGCCCCTCCGTTCTGTGTAGTGTTTGTTACAGAACCGTCGGTGTATGCATGGGTCCAGTCCATGCTTGGGTAGCTTTTCGTTATGAAGCTTAAGGTAGTGTCTCTCCTTTCTTTTTCGGTCTGGCAGTTTTTGTTTGTAATACCTGGTATATTTTCTACCACCTCTGGAAATATATCCTGCCTCCAAGTAGGTTTTCGTACAGTAGTGATGGGTTTTGGTGTTGTTAGTGCGTTTATGGGATCTTCGTGCATCTTTGCTTTGGCTATTTCTGCAAAGTTTCTCCGCTTTAGTTTCCCAGTTCCCAAATTGTTTAGCCTCTGGTACATTGGATGGTCCGTCAGTCTTCGGAGTTTCTCTGACTGCAGCTGGGCTCTGCAGTCTCTTCTGTCGGTCATGGATTGCAGTTTTGTAATCTTTTCAAGTTCTACAATTGGCGTTGACTTCATGCCACCAGTTATGATTCTCATGGCTTGGTTTTGAAGTTTGTTAACTTTATCGAAGTTCGCCTTCGCTGCTGTTGTCCATGCCGCGATGCCATACTCGAGAACTGGTCTCACTCTTCCAGTGTACAGTTTCTTTAGTATGCCTTCGTCTGCTCCCCAGCTTGTGCCAGCAAGTTTCCTCATGATCGCCATTCTTTCTCTGGCTTTCATTCGGTTTCTCTCAATCTGACTTTTCCATGTCATGCGCCGATCAAATGTGACTCCCAGATAGGTTGGGTTGTCGTTTGGCTGCAGGATTTTGCCATTTAGGCTTAATTTGGTACTTTGGGGTTTTAATGAGAGCGAGAATATTGTGCACGTGGTTTTCTCCTCGTTTATTTTGACCAGCCATGAGTTCGCCCACTCTTCCAGCGATGTTAGGGCCGTTTGCATCCGATTTCTTGCTATGGTGAGATTCTTTTCAGAGGTCCACATAGCCAGATCGTCTGCAAACATTGAGCTATGGACTCTTCTTGGTATATTCTCTGTAATATCGTTTATATATACCAGGAAGAGTGTGGGTGACAGTACTCCCCCTTGGGGTACTCCCTGCTCGAGTGTCACCTTTTTGCTCATCTGCCCTTGTACTTGGACTCTGGCCGTTCTTTGTTTGAGGTAGTGGTTGATCCACTTGTACATCTTCCCACAAACATCACTTCTTCTTAGCTTGACTCTAAGTCCATCCTTCCAGACTTTGTCAAATGCCTTTTCCAGATCCACCCAAACAGCTACTGTGTGTTTCTGTGCCTGGTAGGCATCTTCTATCTCCTGGGCTATGAGGATGACCTGGTCCTCAGTGGATCTGTGCTGTCTAAAGCCGGCTTGCTGTGGAATTAGTATTCGTTTTTCTTCCAGATGCCACATCAGTCTGGTGTTTATCATCCGTTCCATCAGCTTGCCGACACAGCTCAGTAGGCTTATGGGCCTGTATCCATTCGGATCTGTTTTGTCCTTTCCTGTTTTTGGTACTGGTACCAGTATTGCATCTTTCCATGCCTGGGGTACAATACCCCTTTTCCAGCTTTGGTTCAGGACTGATAGTAGTTTTTCCTTCGCTGTTTGGCCCAGCCCCATCAGCATTTCGTTTGTTATCCCGTCTTTTCCGGGAGATTTCCTTCTCTTTAGTGTTCTCATAGCCTCTTCCATTTCGCGCATTGTTAGTTTGGCCATCATGTGCTCTTCAGGAGCCGTATTTATGTTTTCGTGCCCCTTTAGCTCTTCGCTAATGTCTGTATGCTTATCTGCAGGGACCTCGATGTGGTTTGCTCTGGCATAGTGATCGACAAAGGCGTTTGCGGCTTTCTTACCTGTGATCAAGTTCTCGCCTTGCTTGATAGTAATTTGTTTATTTGACGGGGTTTCGTCGTTCATGGCTCTGACTAGCTTCCATAGCTTGTTCCCTTCTTTGTCCAGGTTTAAACTTTCCGTTTTATTTTTCCAACTTTCTCTTGCTGTTTGCTTGAGAGTGTGTTTGTACTTCGCCGCGGCGGCTTTGAGGGCGATGTTTGCCTCCACGGATTTTTCTCGTTCTGCCATGTTCCTCGCATTTGTTACTGCATCTTCCACTTTCTGTAACTCATCATTCCAGTAGGGCTTATAGTTTTTCCTTGCTCCTCTTGGGATGGTTTCAGTGGCGGCTTGCATTATTGCCTTGCTTAGGCTCTCTACCATGGGCTTCATTTTGGTGTTTCGTGTGTTGATGGTTTCACACAGCCCATCTGTCAGGATTGCAAATCTGTCCCAGTCGGCTCGTTTGTAATTCCAACGTGGGAGCGGTTTTGTTTCCTGTGGGCCTACTTCCATGTCAATGGTTAGCCTGATCGGCCTGTGGTCGCTACCTGCCAGTTGGTTTAGCACCTGGCGGTCTATTTTATAGTGTATGTCCTGTGTGGAGAAGGCCAAATCTGGAGTCGAGGTGGTATGCCATGTTCTTGAATAGAAGCTAGGGCTATCCTCCGGCCTATTGATTAGGGAGAGATTTGCATCTATCTCCCAATCTTCCACTTCGTCACCTCTACTGTCTGTGTCAGAGTATCCCCATCTCTCCGAGTGGCTGTTGAAATCTCCAACTACTATGCAGTTGGAGTCTCTGACCTCCATACTCGAGAGCGATAGGTCTCTGTTTGGTGGTCCGTACAGATTGAAAATGCGGAGTTTCGTCTCTAGAGCCATTATGTCAACTCCTACAATTTCTGCTTGTCCGGTGTGATTGACAGGTACCGCGCTACTCGGTATGCTGTTTCTGGTCAGTATCAGGACCCCTCCTTTGTGACCTTCTCTATCTAGACGGAAGGTCTGGTATCCTCTGATTGAGAATTTATGGTTATTGTTGAGGTGCGTTTCCTGGATACATGCCACGTCAATCTTACCTTCATGCAGGTGGTGTGTTAGGGAAAGTTTTTTGTTAATGACTCCCTCCGCATTCCACTGTAGTATTCTGAGGGTCTTGAAGTTTTGGCCAATAGACGTTACCCCATAGCCATGTGCCTTGACTCCACGACACATGGGTGGGTGACCACCAGTAGTCAAGGGTGGGCCCCTTCGAGGCGTGAGGCCCGGCGCTATCGCTGCCTGGCGGGTCTCCTCAGGATGAGCGCCATACGTTTTTCGAATAGGTTGTGCTGCCATCATACTGTGATTTACGTTGCACTGTTTTGTTAGGCTTGCGGCCCCGTGCATCCGATTTCAACAGGCGTTTCTGTAGGGATGCCTTCCTTAGCCTTTGGCTGTCCCCAGCCTATCTGCAAGGCAGCAGTTGTTTACGATCAGAGTTTTCTCTCCTATGGAAGTTGTCTTTCCAGACTATCGAGTCTTCACTACTCGTGTCTATAGGGTGCAATGATGGTATGTGATATATGAGATGGACTGGTTTACCCGGAAGAGAGGCAGTCCAGTGTGTCTGTATCCCAGGATCGTCACGTCCTGCCAGAAACGTAGCATTTGCATGTGAGTGGGGTATCTCTTTTTCCCTTTATTTTCTTGGCTTCTATGCAGGGATGGTACGCCTAGCATTCCCCGCCACCTGGGGTGTTGACACAGTGGGGCAGGTGTGCAATGTCCGCTGGTCTGCATCTCTTCTGCGTCCAGCATGATAGTTATGGCTGATAACGTACAGAGGTAGATATCGTAACCGGAGTGCATTTAGCCAGAGGACAAGCCTGGTAATGTCACAGAGATGTTGATCGCCTGGTGTGCGGACAACTCTCATGGTCAGTCTTGACAGTTCACAGTGTGGTGGCTGCTCTACTGTTTTCGACACCCCGACCAGGTTCTAAGTCTTTGGTTGGTGTTTTTCGCACCCCATCGCCGTATAGGGTGAGTATCAAGCAGTTTTCCGCCCGCTTTGATTTGCGGGCGGCAAGGACCTCTTACTGTGGCTCTACCTGATAGGGCTGGGGCGCAAGCCCCAGGTCCCGAGCATGTAGGAGCCTCCCATTGCAGTGGTGCTGAGATTTTGGGCGGGATTGCGGCTTTCAAGGGTTCGGCCGTAATCCCCCACATGGTAGCCTCGCGCCCTTGGCTTATCAGCCTGGTACGTGAACCAAAGTGTCTGCGGCTCCTCTCGATTTGAGCTGGTTTTCCGTAGCAACGCCCTGTCATTTGTAGGGTAAAACTGACCTGTCTTCAGATCTATTTCCAGCACCCGTTCACTATTTGGTCAGACGAATTTATTGAGGGCTTTTGTTTGTCAATGACCAGGTATTTGAAATCTGCGGAGTTAAACACGATTTCCGTAGCGTTCTTTCATTTGAGCTGACTTGTCGTCCGTGAGTCTAATACCAGCGTACGTTCATTATTAGACCCAAACGGCAGCGCTCTCAATTTGTCAGTTGTTCTACAGCATTGGCGTGTTCAGTCAAATTAAGCCGCAGGTTCCACACCTGGTGGTGCCCTTTCGTCAATTCCCTTAGCGAGATAAACTATGATACAACACATTCCACTCTTCAGACTACAGCCTTCTACTTCTAAAGCCCTTTTCAGGGCTTGATATCGGCAGAGTTGAAGTGAACAATGAAGGAGGAAAAATATGAGTCCAAAAGGCAAACCAGTGGAGATCCGAACCAGCACCTTCTAAAGGTTGACGATCGATTTACAAAACAAAATTATAGCTTTTGGCTACGAGGAATCAGATCTGATTGGATACTAGAATTTCAGTATTGGGTAATGTGTGTTGAGTAATTGTAATTTGTATTAAGTAATTGTAATCTGAATTAAGTAATTGTAATCTGAATTAAGTAATTGTAATTTGTATTAAGTAATTGTAATCTGAATTAAGTAATTGTAATCTGTATTAAATAATTGTAATCTGTATTATATAATTGTAATCTGTATTATGCAATTGTAATCTGTATTATGTAATTGTAATCTGTATTAAGTAATTGTAATCTGTATTAAGTAACTGTAATCTGTATTAAGTAATTGTAATCTGTATTAAGTAATTGTAATCTGTATTAAGTAACTGTAATCTGTATTAAGTAATTGTAATCTGTATTAAGTAATTGTAATCTGTATTAAGTAATTGTAATCTGTATTAAGTAATTGTAATCTGTATTAAGTAATCCTATTTGAATTTTTTTTCCAGATCGCTGTCTCATCTTCTGGTCTAATCCTGAAATTTTTTACCAGAGAAGCCCAGTCGTTTTACTGGGGTCTGTACACAAGTGCCCAAATCTACGGCACACGACATGAGTTGGCTGTGGTCGAGGCTTTGCTGGGCCAGGCAATGGCCGGAGGTGCAGGTATTGGTCAAGGAAAGTATGGTTCTAATAACTTTGGCACGTTACGTCACCACAATTCCATCTACCCGTGCTGTGCCATGTCTTCTGTTTCCGCTAGATATCATTTATTTAAATCATCGGACGCAAGCTCTGCTAGGGTAAAACGCTCCCCAAAACGTGGCTGTGTACATCATGATGAGGTCAGATTACGAAATGAGTTTGAAAGAACTCACGAGAACAAGTTCTCAACTTTTCTATCCTGGAGGAACCCTTGAAATGAATTGAATGTCTTAAAGAATCCTTGATTTGAATTGAATGTCTTAAAGAATCCTTGATTTGAATTGAATGTCTTAAAGAATCCTTGATTTGAATTGAATGTCTTAAAGAATCCTTGATTTGAAGTGAATGTCTTAAAGAATCCTTGATTTGAATTGAATGTCTTAAGGAACTCCTACAAACAACATATTTTCTGCAAACAACGTATTTTATACATAAAACTCCAGGAAGGAGATTGTGATCAGTCTAATCTGACAGACGAAAATATAATAATCTAGTAATAATTGTCAATGATCTTTTAATTGATTTATTAAATACTGTATTCAGTGATTGATAAGATTCTATATTCATTGATTGATCAAATTGTATATTGATTGATCAAATTCTATATTGATCAATTAATCAAATTCTATATTGATTGATCAAATTCTATATTGATCAATTGATCAAATTTTATAGACAAGAAAAACAATTTATTGACAATGTTGTAGAGAGAAGTTATTAAAAATCACAAATTACAAGATAAAATGGATAGAAAATAAAATTGATTCATTTTCTCTCTGTGCAGGAATACTTGCTCTCTCTCTCTGTGTGTACAGGGAAACTTTCTCTCTCTCTCTCTAGTGTGTACATAGATGCTTGCTCTCTCTCTCTCTCTAGTGTGTACATGGATGCTTGCTCTCTCTCTCTCTCTAGTGTGTACATGGATGCTTGCTCTCTCTAGTGTGTACATGGATGCTTGCTCTCTTGTCAGCTAGTTTGATCTTTTTCAAAATCCCTAAAGACATTTTGTTGAATCCCCAGAGACCTTTTCGGTTTTACATTTATTTTTAAAAATGTGGTTTGCTGTGCTGCTGGACCAACACATGCTGTTGAGAATTTGTACCTACACAATCACTGTTTTTTGGCTTTCTTTAATAACTCCTCCTGGCTTAGTTGCGTATATTCCAATCTGCTTTATTTTCTTCATTATGTAATGTTCTAGTGCGCACAAGGCTGTAATATCTGCGTCTTTCAGCCCAACACATCTGGTCTCCACCCAGCATTTTTGGAACCAGATTTGCATTCCTTCTTCCCTATTCTCTCAGCCAGACTGCATGAAAGCAGCCTGTTTCCAGGGCTGCCAATTGAAAGGGGAATAGGGTCTTGGACAATCTTTGTTTACTGAGCCTGACGTAAGCAGTCAGTAACGATTGGCTAACTCACCTGATTCATTGCGTTTTTAGCTCTGTATGCCGGTAAAGTTACAGACACCAACATCTTGTGAAGTGTCAGCATTATCAACTAAGAGAGATAGCCTCAAGGGTCATCAAATGAACATTGGGCTTAAAGTGTAGTGTACATTTAAGAAACAGCGAAAACAGGTACAGCCATTTCCAGTTCCACTGCGGGCCAAGCTCTAGAGAGATACCAACACGCCCATGCAGGCTAGCCACTACATTCCTGACATATATTTAAATTGATGACTGAATGCATATGAAGGAGAACTCACTTAACATGGGAGGAACACAGCCATGGTCATGACCACTTCCATTCCTGAGTGGAAACGCCAATAACCTCAAGATGGATACTGTTTTCTTTGGAGATATTCAAGTTAAAGTCTCAGAGCATACTAAGAAGAAGAAGAAGAAGGAAAAGAAAGGAAAAACAAGAAGATAAAGAAAAACAATTATTGCTGTCTGTACACAGAAATCCTTTTACGGACAAGTAAGAAACCTGGACAGACCATCAGAAGCCGTCAATAACCTGGGAAGTCCACCTGGACATCCATATTACCACCAATAACCTGGAACGTCCATCTGGACATTCTTACCATCCCAAATTACCTGGAACGTCCATCTGGACATTCTTACCACCCCAAATGACCTGGAACGTCCATCTGGACATTCTTACCATCCCAAATTACCTGGAACGTCCATCTGGACATTCTTACCACCCCAAATGACCTGGAACGTCCATCTGGACATTTTTATCACCCCAAATGACCTGGAACGTCCATCTGGACATTTGTATCACCCCAAATGACCTGGAACGTCCATCTGGACATTCTTACCACCCCAAATGACCTGGAAAGTTCATCTGGTCATCCTCACGGTCCCCAAAAACCTGGATAGTCTATCCTGGCATCTTCATGGATATCAACAACCAGTTTTGTCCATCGTAATGGGCTCACAGCCCTAAATAACCATTGGCAGCTGCTTATGATAGCTGAGTTCATCCCATCTGGTATGTTCTATTAAAACCTGTTGATATTCTGACTGTATTGATTGAATGGCTTCGAAACATGCAGTCTGTTTAGTTTTGTTGATTGACTCGTGTTGGTGAAGCCATGGGAGGGGGAGGTAGTCTCAGTATGACAAGGGTCTGTTTATGATTTGGACATGTTCGTTGTACTATTTTTGGCTCAGGAAGAATTTCATGATCAACCGGTGTGGCTTTATTTAGGGACACAAGTGTTGGTTGTTTCTGTCGTAGGCTTAGACAATGGACTCGGCTTTTTAGATTGTGTGACGGAATGTTTTCGAACGTGCCAGCAATCTATAACACCTGGCAGTTGGACTTCCGAGTAACAGGAAGAGCAAGGAAGGAGATATATTGATGATGTTAGAGAAGTACTACAGATGCTTGGATTGAAAGGGGACATGTGAATGAGTGCACCTTCTCACGGGGTGCTAGTCACATAAGTGGACAGATGAGATGAGATGAAATGACATGAGAGGAAATGAAATGAGAGGAGAGATGATGAGAGGAGAGGAGAGGAGATTAAAAAGAGATGAGAGGAGAGGACAGGAGATGGGATGAGAGGAGAGAGGAAATGAGAGGAGATGAGATAAAATGAGATTAGAGGAAATGAGATGAGAGGAAATGAGGTGATGAGATGAAATGAGTTGATGAGAGGAGATGAGATGAGATAAAAAGAGATGACATGAGATGAGAGGTGATCAAAGGAAGCAGATAAGAAAGAGGATAGCAGATGAGATGACGAAGCTTAGCTCTAGTAATAGAGAAATGAGATGACGAAGCTTAGCTCTAGTAATAGAGAAATGAGATGACGAAGCTTAGCTCTAGTAATAGAGAAATGAGATGACGAAGCTTAGCTCTAGTAATAGAGAAATGAGATGACGAAGCTTAGCTCTAGTAATAGAGAAATGAGATGACGAAGCTTAGCTCTAGTAATAGAGAAATGAGATGACGAAGCTTAGCTCTAGTAATAGAGAAATGAGATGACGAAGCTTAGCTCTAGTAATAGAGAAATGAGATGACGAAGCTTAGCTCTAGTAATAGAGAAATGAGATGACGAAGCTTAGCTCTAGTAATAGAGAAATGAGATGACGAAGCTTAGCTCTAGTAATAGAGAAATGAGATGACGAAGCTTAGCTCTAGTAATAGAGAAATGAGATGACGAAGCTTAGCTCTAGTAATAGAGAAATGAGATGGCGAAGCTTAGCTCTAGTAATAGAGAAATGAGATGACGAAGCTTAGCTCTAGTAATAGAGAAATGAGATGACGAAGCTTAGCTCTAGTAATAGAGAAATGAGATGACGAAGCTTAGCTCTAGTAATAGAGAAATGAGATGGCGAAGCTTAGCTCTAGTAATAGAGAAATGAGATGACGAAGCTTAGCTCTAGTAATAGAGAAATGAGATGACGAAGCTTAGCTCTAGTAATAGAGAAATGAGATGACGAAGCTTAGCTCTAGTAATAGAGAAATGAGATGACGAAGCTTAGCTCTAGTAATAGAGAAATGAGATGACGAAGCTTAGCTCTAGTAATAGAGAAATGAGATGACGAAGCTTAGCTCTAGTAATAGAGAAATGAGATGACGAAGCTTAGCTCTAGTAATAGAGAAATGAGATGGCGAAGCTTAGCTCTAGTAATAGAGAAATGAGATGACGAAGCTTAGCTCTAGTAATAGAGAAATGAGATGGCGAAGCTTAGCTCTAGTAATAGAGAAATGAGATGACGAAGCTTAGCTCTAGTAATAGAGAAATGAGATGACGAAACTTAGCTCTAGTAATAGAGAAATGAGATGGCGAAGCTTAGCTCTAGTAATAGAGAAATGAGATGACGAAGCTTAGCTCTAGTAATAGAGAAATGAGATGACGAAGCTTAGCTCTAGTAATAGAGAAATGGTTGGCTGAACAGTTTAGATATTAGTGTCTCAAGTTGAGAGTCACAGGTCTGAACCCCCAAAAGTCATAGGTCTGAACCCCCAAAAGTCATAGGTCTGAACCCCCAAAAGTCACAGGTCTGAACCCCCAAAAGTCACAGGTCTGAACCCCCAAAAGTCATAGGTCTGAACCCCCTAAAGTCACAGGTCTGAACTCCCAAAAGACATAGGTCTGAACCCCCAAAAGTCACAGGTCTGAACCCCCAAAAGTCATAGGTCTGAACCCCCAAAAGTCACAGGTCTGAACCCCCAAAAGACACAGGTCTGAACCCCCAAAAGTCACAGGTCTGAACCCCCAAAAGTCACAGGTCTGAACCCCCAAAAGTCACAGGTCTGAACCCCCAAAAGTCATAGGTCTGAACCCCCTAAAGTCACAGGTCTGAACTCCCAAAAGACATAGGTCTGAACCCCCAAAAGTCACAGGTCTGAACCCCCAAAAGTCATAGGTCTGAACCCCCAAAAGTCACAGGTCTGAACCCCCAAAAGACACAGGTCTGAACCCCCAAAAGTCACAGGTCTGAACCCCCAAAAGTCACAGGTCAGAACCCCCAAAAGTCACAGGTCTGAACCCCCAAAAGTCACAGGTCTGAACCCCCAAAAGTCACAGGTCTGAACCCCCAAAAGTCACAGGTCTGAACCCCCAAAAGACACAGGTCTGAATGAACCCCCAAAAGTCACAGGTCAGAACCCCCAAAAATCACAGGTCTGAACCCCAAAAAGTCACAGGTCTGAACCCCCAAAAGACACAGGTCTGAACCCCCAAAAGTCATAGGTCTGAACCCCCAAAAGTCATAGGTCTGAACCCCCAAAAATCATAGGTCTGAACCCCCAAAATTCATAGGTCTGAACCCCCAAAAGTCATAGGTCTGAACCCCCAAAAGTCATAGGTCTGAACCCCCAAAAGTCATAGGTCTGAACCCCCAAAAGTCACAGGTCTAAACCCCCAAAAGTCATAGGTCTGAACCCCCAAAAGACACAGGTCTGAACCCCCAAAAGTCATAGGTCTGAACCCCCAAAAGTCATAGGTCTGAACCCCCAAAAGTCACAGGTCTGAACCCCCAAAAGTCATAGATCTGAACACCCAAAATAAGTCTGAACCCCCAAAAGTCACAGGTCTGAACCCCCAAAAGTCATAGGTCTGAACCCCCAAAAGTCACAGGTCTGAACCCCCAAAAGACACAGGTCTGAACCCCCAAAAGACACAGGTCTGAACCCTCAAAAGACACAGGTCTGAACCCCCAAAAGACACAGGTCTGAACCCCCAAAAGTCACAGGTCTGAACCCCCAAAAGTCACAGGTCTGAACCCCCAAAAGTCACAGGTCTGAACCCCCAAAAGTCACAGGTCAGAACCCCCAAAAAACACAGGTCTGAACCCCCAAAAGACACAGGTCTGAACCCCCAAAAGTCACAGGTCTTATATTTCAAGAATGAGATCAAAATCAAGCCTAAACACTGAGAGAAGTGACTGGCTGGGTAAACGGCCTTTATTCCTCAAACCCAATAAATCAGCCCTCCTCACACTACAGTTGTTCCACAAACAACTTGAGAGACTTACAGCTGTTTCTCCAAACATTAATTGCCCAGAATCTCTTGTGTCCTTAGAATACAAACACCCCAAACAGAGAAGTATCTGTTGACTAACTGTAACCTGCCAAAGTTTATTATGAATCATGTCACTTCATCTTGTCTTCGTGTCAACAATCACAAAGTCTATTCATTGTATTAGTTTCTGGACAAACTAAAACACACTGCAACACTTGTGTGACAACTGTCACACAAATAGTTCAACTGTGTGACGAAATTGTTGTGACTTTTAGTTGCTATATTGTTGAACTACTACTCTAGTATTCCACCAGGGTCTTCCACAAGAATAGCACCACTGCCCCACAGAGAGTATGTAGCAGGATGTGACTAGCTGCTTACCATGTCATAACACCGGCCATGTTTAGGTGGTTTGTGTAGAGCAGGTGGCGGGTCTACTTTGCTCTAGTGTTTGAGTCTATTAAGATGGACTCGCACATTGGTTAACCACCCTTCACGGCACTTGTCCCAACGCTGCGGAGTAATAAGCTGCTAGAGCCTAGCCCGCAGAGTAGGAAATCCTCCTCTCGGCTACAACCAGTTCATGCCAGAGCTGGGACCGGCACAGGGACATCTGCCACTGTAGAAGTACAGGTCGACTAGGTGGGACCGGCACAGAGACATCTGTCACAGTAGAAGTACAGGCCAACTAGATGGGACCGGCACAGGGACATCTACCACTGTAGAAGTACAGGTCGACTAGGTGGGACCTGACCAGAGACCTCTACCACTGTAGAAGTACAGGTCGACTAGGTTGGATCTGCAGTGGGACATCTGTCACAGTAGAAGTACAGGTCGACTAGGTGGGACCGGCACAGGGACATCTACCACTGTAGAAGTACAGGTCGACTAGGTGGGACCGGCACAGAGACATCTACCACTGTAGAAGTACAGGTCGACTAGGTGGGACCGGCACAGGGACATCTACCACTGTAGAAGTACAGGTCGACTAGGTGGGACCGGCACAGGGACATCTACCACTGTAGAAGTACAGGTCGACTAGGAACTCCAGATATTTCACTCTCCATACCCACTTTTGACTAACCCTTCACCCACTACTCCCACTTTTGACTGACCTGTCCCCTCTCCATTCCCACTTTTGACTGACCCTTGCCCCCTCCATGCCCATGTTTGACTGACCCCTCCTCCACTCCCCCCTTGTGGACGTTCATCCCACACGAACATGACCAAACTGACAAGCTGTACCCCCCTACCAGTACCTCAGACTTGGTTCAGCCCTCCACAACACATCGTCTCCAGACAGATAGCTCTGTTTAACTGTGTGATACAAGACCTTTCCTCTAGACCACTGGGTCAACCCATGACCTCTAGAACCCAAGGCAGACACTTTACCACTAGACCACTGGGTCTCCCTACTCAAGGCAGACACTTTAACACTAGACCACTGGGTCTCCCTACTCAAGGCAGACACCTTACCTCTAGACCACCGAGTCCCCCACCCAAGGCAGACACCTTACCTCTAGACCACTGGGTCCCTCCACCCAAGGCAGAAACCTTACCTCTAGACCACTGGGCGCCCTCCCCCCCCCCCACCCAAGACAGACACCTTACCTCTAGACCACTGGATCCCCCCCCCCCACTCAAGGCAGACACCTTACCTCTAGACCACTGGGTCCCCCCACCCAAGGCAGACACCTTACCTCTAGACCACTGGGTCCCCCCACCCAAGGCAGACACCTTACCTCTAGACCACTGGGGCCCCCCACTCAAGGCAGATACCTTACCTCTAGACCACTGGGTCCCCCCACCCAAGGCAGACACCTTACCTCTAGACCACTGGGTCCCCCCACCCAAGGCAGACACCTTACCTCTAGACCACTGGGTCCCCCCACCCAAGGCAGACACCTTACCTCTAGACCACTGGGTGCCCTCCCCCCCCCACCCAAGACAGACACCTTACCTCTAGACCACTGGGTCCCCCCCCCCCCACTCAAGACAGACACCTTACCTCTAGACCACTGGATCCCCCCCCCCCCCCACTCAAGGCAGACACCTTACCTCTAGACCACTGGGTCCCCCCCACTCAAGGCGGACACCTTACCTCTAGACCACTGGGCCCCCCCCCCACCCAAGGCAGACACCTTACCTCTAGACCACTGGGTCCCCCCACTCAAGGCGGACACCTTACCTCTAGACCACTTGGTCCCCACCCCCCCACTCAATGCAGACACCTTACCTCTAGACCACTGGGTCCCCCCCCCCCACTCAAGGCAGGCACCTTATCTCTAGACCACTGGGCCCCCCCCCACCCAAGGCAGACACCTTACCTCTAGACCACTGGGTCCCCCCCCCCCACTCAAGGCAGACACCTTACCTCTAGACCACTGGGTCCCCCCCCTCCCACTCAAGGCAGGCACCTTACCTCTAGACCACTGGGTCCCCCCACTCAAGGTGAACACCTTACCTCTAGACCACTGGGTCCCCCCACCCAAGGCAGACACCTTACCTTTAGATCACTGGGTCCCCCCACTCAAGGCACACACCTTACCCCTAGACCACTGGGTCCCCCCACCCAAGGCAGACACCTTACCTTTAGATCACTGGGTCCCCCCACTCAAGGCACACACCTTACCACTAGACCACTGGGTCCCCCCCCCCACTCAAGGCAGACACCTTACCTCTCGACCACTGGGTCAACTCATGACCTCTAGACCACTGGGTCAACTCATGACCTCTAGACCACTGGGTCAACTCATGACCTCTAGACCACTGGGTCAACTCATGACCTCTAGACCACTGGGTCAACTCATGACCTCTAGACCACTGGGTCAACTCATGAACTCTAGACCACTGGGTCAACTCATGACCTCTAGACCACTGGGTCAACTCATGACCTCTAGACCACTGGGTCAACTCATGACCTCTAGACCACTGGGTCAACTCATGACCTCTAGTAATGTCAGAAAATGTCTAACAAATTAATCACTATCATCCTGGAGGCGTCATGTTATCCATGATGATCTGAAATTGATTGTCAGATTTGATGGTCCCTGTGTTGTCCTGATAGATTGATGTGGGATGGACAGCTGTCATGCCATGTGCATGTCACTAGCAACTGAACCTTCCTTCCTCCATATTTCTACGTTTTACATATCCCTACATCCCGCCCCACCCCCCCCCCCCCCTCCCCCCCTTCTGCTGTCAATCTCTTTCATGGACATCCTCATTGGAGGGCCATACTCTGGCCCACAAAGTGTATGTCTGGAGGGCCATACTCATGGCCCACAAAGTGTATGTTGGGAGGGCCATACTCTGGCCCACAAAGTGTATGTTGGGAGGGCCATACTCTGGCCCACAAAATGTATGTTGGGAGGGCCATACTCTGGCCCACAAAGTGTATGTTGGGAGGGCCATATTCTGGCCCACAAAGTGTATGTTGGGAGGGCCATACTCTGGCCCACAAAGTGTATGTTGGGAGGGCCATACTCTGGCCCACAAAGTGGATGTTGGGAGGGCCATACTCTGGCCCACAAAGTGTGTGTTGGGAGAGTCATACTCTGGCCCTTAAAGTGTGTGTTGGGAGGGTCATACTCTGGCCCACAAAGTGTGTGTTGGGAGGGACATACTCTGGCCCACAAAGTGTATGTTGGGAGGGACATACTCTGGCCCACAAAGTGTATGTTGGGCACTCTGACTCTTGACTGGATATTATAACACTCAAATAAATTAACTCTCCCCACCACTTTTTCATCAACTTAATAGGGAGGGACTGGGATATAGCTGATCGCTACTTGGAGTCGGCCATACGACGTCTGTCTGAGTTTGGAAACTCCTACTTTCTTGGATTCGCAATTCTTAGGAAAGGGATCATGCTACATAGACAGGGCAAATACGAGCAGTCCTTTGGGTTAGTCTGGGCGTGGATGTTTGTAGTTTTGATGGTCTCTGATGTTAAAGTTTGTGTTAATGTTTGTAGTTTTGATGGTCTCTGATGTTAAAGTTTGTGTTGATGTTTGTAGTTTTGATGGTCTCTGATGTTAAAGTTTGTGTTGATTTTTGTAGTTTTGATGGTCTCTGATGTTAAAGTTTGTGTTGATGTTTGTAGTTTTGATGGTTTCTGATGTGAAAGTTTGTGTTGATGTTTGTAGTTTTGATGGTTTCTGATGTGAAAGTTTGTGTTGATGTTCTATTTGTAGTTTTGATGGTTTCTGATGTGAAAGTTTGTGTTGATGTTTGTAGTTTTGATGGTTTCTGATGTGAAAGTTTGTGTTGATGTTTGTAGTTTTGATGGTTTCTGATGTGAAAGTTTGTGTTGATGTTCTATTTGTAGTTTTGATGGTCTCTGATGTTAAAGTTTGTGTTGATGTTTGTAGTTTTGATGGTTTCTGATGTGAAAGTTTGTGTTGATGTTTGTAGTTTTGATGGTTTCTGATGTGAAAGTTTGTGTTGATGTTTGTAGTTTTGATGGTCTCTGATGTTAAAGTTTGTGTTGATGTTTGTAGTTTTGATGGTTTCTGATGTGAAAGTTTGTGTTGATGTTTGTAGTTTTGATGGTTTCTGATGTGAAAGTTTGTGTTGATGTTTGTAGTTTTGATGGTTTCTGATGTGAAAGTTTGTGTTGATGTTTGTAGTTTTGATGGTTTCTGATGTGAAAGTTTGTGTTGATGTTCTATTTGTAGTTTTGATGGTCTCTGATGTGAAAGTTTGTGTTGATGTTTGTAGTTTTGATGGTTTCTGATGTGAAAGTTTGTGTTGATGTTTGTAGTTTTGATGGTCTCTGATGTGAAAGTTTTTGTTGATGTTTGTAGTTTTGATGGTCTCTGATGTTAAAGTTTGTGTTGATGTTTGTAGTTTTGATGGTTTCTGATGTTAAAGTTTGTGTTGATGTTCTATTTGTAGTTTTGATGGTTTCTGATGTGAAAGTTTGTGTTGATGTTTGTAGTTTTGATGGTTTCTGATGTGAAAGTTTGTGTTGATGTTCTATTTGTAGTTTTGATGGTTTCTGATGTTAAAGTTTGTGTTGATGGTTTCTGATGTGAAAGTTTGTGTTGATGTTTGTAGTTTTGATGGTTTCTGATGTGAAAGTTTGTGTTGATGTTCTATTTGTAGTTTTGATGGTTTCTAATGTTAAAGTTTGTGTTGATGTTTGTAGTGTTGATGATTTCTGATGTTAAAGTTTGTGTTGATGTTTGTAGTTTTGATGGTCTCTGATGTTAAAGTTTGTGTTGATGTTTGTAGTTTTGATGGTCTCTGATGTTAAAGTTTGTGTTGATGTTTGTAGTTTTGATGGTTTCTGATGT